>JANAVB010022997.1:220000-781021 GCA_029216955.1 Iris pallida | reverse complement strand
GTGCTCCGATATGGTTTGCTACTTTCTAGGTTTCGTTTTTGTAGTTTTGGTGGATATGTTTCATGGCTGTGACAAGTGATGGTTGTTTGTGGTTTGGATGTAATTAAGTGTATGGAAACAACAGATGAGAGATGTTACTTATGGTTGGATTATGTCGTGGTTGGACAAGTGAAGAATACATGTGGTAGGACAACTATTTCAGTTTTTCTTGTATGACAACACAGTTTGTTAATATAAAATTTGGGTTTTATAGTAATTTGATGTGTGCAGCTTCTGGATTGATAAATGTGTGGTGATTAATATTATAATTCTTGACAGAATTTTGTTATGCTTGATGGTACTCTGGATAGCTTCTCTTGACGGTTGTCTAACGTCAACTTAATTCATATCATGTTGCACAATATAGCCGTGAATTAGCTTTTCATGACGGATTTTGTCCATCAAAACAAATGCTTTTATGACGGCTAAAGACCGTCAACTAGGCCGGAGTCAAGAAAGCTTTTGCCTATGTTGATGGTTCCTAAAAAGAGCTATCTTGACGGCTAAAAACAGTAAAAAAAACTACATAAAATGACGGCAAAAAATTGTCAAGAAAAGCCCTGTCATGGACCGTCAAGAAAATGGGAGACTTTTTTTGACTCCGACCTAGTTGACGGATCTGCAACCGTCAAGATAACTATTTCTTGACGGGGATTCACCGTCAAGAAAAGCCCGTATTCTTGTAGTGTCGGTCTTCACGGCTTTCGGCTTTTCCGAATCCTAGATTGACATCATTTTCAGATCTATCAACAATACATGGTTTTCCACAGTCATCAATGGCCAGGCGGCGGATTTCTTTCGATCTACTCGCGGAGTTAGACAGGGGGACCCCCTCTCTTCCACCATTTTCATCATTTCGGCAGAAGCGCTCAGCAGAAGCCATAATAGCATGCCCAAAATGCCCGGTTTTATCACTTCTATACCACCACTGCCTGTCTTCCTATCACTCACCTGGCGTACGCAGACGACATCCTAATTTTCTCCTATGGAGACATCAGATCGATCGAGGTGGTTCTAAGTACGCTAGCGAGATACTCCAGATGCTTCGGATAGCGCGTCAATAAAAATAAGAGTGTCATCTATACCCATCACAAAGCTGACAGAACCAGCACTACCGTGCTCGCCAACATGACCTCGTTCGCCATGGCCTACCCGCCTTTCCTATACTTGGGTTGCCCGCTGGTATACGAAAAGTCTAACTCGGGTATCTTCGACCGACTTGTAGACAAGATCCGTAAAATAATCACAGGATGGCACAACGAAACATTATCACTAGGGCAAGAAGATCCATATCAAACACGTTATTTCTTCCAAACCGTTGTACATCCTGGCTGTCTGCTCCCCTCCCAAGAAGGTCCTCCTACTCCCTCGAAACCCTCTTCGCCAAGTTCTTCTGGGGTCGTTACGACGGAAAGGACAAACATCACTGGCCGGTTGGGATACCATGGCCAAATCCACTATGGAAGGAGGTCTGGGATTCAGTAGAATGGCACACATTGTGGGACGCCTGCTCCATAAAGCTGTGGTGGAAGTTGCACACGGAAACCTCGCTATGGACGAGGTTCATGAGAGCTAGATACTCTAGATTCTTACATCTGTCGGAGGCGGTCACTAACAACAGATCTTTTGCATCGTGGCGTCGCATAATTCATGAACGATACATCGCTGAACCTTTAATTCGTCTTCAATTAGGCGACGGACGCTCATCGGCCTGTCTGGAATGGTGGCTTGGAGAAGAAAACATCCAGTCCAACACTCGAACTCCGCGGATATGCGTAATTAGGGATCTATGGAAGGGCAGTTCTGGATGGAATTTAGGGAGAATCAGAGAGTGGTTGGGTCAGCCGACGGTCTTTTTGCTGCTAACCTGCGGGTCACTGACATATCCGATACGTGGAGATGGTCCCTAACCCAGGCGGTACTTTCACGCTGGCTTCAGCCAGAATTATGGCCAGAGGCAGTGGCGTGCCAGATACCACTTGTGAAAAATTTTGACAGTCCTGCATTCCCATCAAATGGTATATCCTTATCCTGGCAGGCATTACGCCGGAAGCTACCTACGGACGACTCTATTAAAGCTATTGGATTCAGCCTCGCGTCCAGTTGCCACTGTTTCATTGAGCACAATTGAGAATCCGCAGAGCACGTCCTTCTTTCGGGAGAGTTGGCGACACGGATATGGTTAAATCTATACAATAGACTTAGTATCGTCCTCCGGACTGGGGGCGTCCACGATCTCCTGGCAAGCTGAAGCGATTCCCACGGACATCAGATCGTCGCAACCGCTAGAATTTGGGTTTTATGGAAGAACATGAACAAATTCAGATATGAAGGTCACCAACTCCTACATACCCAATTATTCAGAGAGGTTATCAGACAAATTCTCAAAGTTAGGAGACGCTGCTCTCACGCCTCCAACACTTTTTAGGAGGCCCTTGTTTAGGTCTTATTCAGGGTCTCTTGCCATGACACTGTCCTGGTTTCTTTTTGTGCGCGTCTCGTACTATTTTTTCTTTTTTCTTCTCTATGGTCGCGTTATGTGCGCATGCTTGTATAGGCTTCGACATTTTCCGCCTATTACTTCAATAAAGTTACGGTTCTCTTATATATTAAAAATATATATATATATATATATATATCAATTTAACTTTATATTTAAAATAGAGATTGGAGGAGGGGGAGAATACTTTAAAATGAGAGAATGAGAGGGAGAAGAGGTTCCATCAGCAAAGGGGGTTCCGACGGTCGGCGGCTTGGGTGGCCGAAGCGGAGGGGGGTCAACGGCTTGAGGAGGGAGAGAGAGAAAGAGAGAGAGAGAGAGACAGAGATGATTAGGTTTAGGGTTGGATGACATATATATATATATATATATATATATATATATATATATATATATATATATATATATATATATATATATATATTGAAACAGAAAATTCATTAAAAAAAGAAACGCAGCAGTACAAGGAACTGGGCCCACCGGCGGGCTCCAATTCGAAATTCAAAAAAGAAGAAAAAAGAAAGACGCGCGGCCCGAGGGTGAGTCGGTCCGTACGAACACGGGAAACGAGGGGAGCACAGCCCGTGGGGTCCCGAGGCGTCCGCGGGGCCCGAAGAGAGCGGCATTGACCGAGGGCGGGGCTCTGTCCGAGGGGGCGCTGAGCCCGAGGCACCAGCACAACCGAACGGGGGGCCAGAGGGGGAGCGCCGCTCCGACGAGGGGCCCTGGAGGAACAGGCGAATGGGGAGCCGCGGCGACCGGTGGGCGAGCCACGACGGCAGGGCCACGTGATGAGGGCCACGGAGAGGAAGGGCCACGGTGGCAAGGCCACGGCGAGGGGGCCAATGCCGTGAGGGGAGGCCGACGCAGAGGAGAGGGGGGGAGGGGAGACTCCTGGGGGAGCCAAGGCAGCGGGGGCGGGGGCTACCGCTGGAAGGGCCGAGCGCCGGGAGAAGCGTAGGGGAGATCAGGGAGGGACGACGGAGGCATGCATATATATATATATATATATATATATATATATTCTATATATATATAAGTATAGATATAGATATTATATATATAATATATCTATAATATATATGGATTTTTAATCCAAATGAGTAGGTTAATTATATATATAGTATATATATATGGTATATCTATATATATATAATATCTATATATATATATATATAATAATAATATTATATATATGGGATGTTAATCATCCAAAAAAAAAAAAAAAAAAAAAAAAATATACTCTTATAGATATGGGATGTTAATCCAAATGAGTAGGTTAATTACAAGTTGGTCAAAGGCCATAATGTATATAATGGACATGAATTTCGGTACATGATAAACACACACACACACACACACACACAACACAACACAGTATAGGTAGATATAGATATAGATTAGATATATATATATATATATATATATAATATATATATATATATATATATATATATATATTTTTTTTTTTATATATATATATATATATAATACATGAATTTTTGGTACATGATAAACACCCACACCACACACAACACACAACACACACACACACACACATATAATATATATATTATATATATAAGAATATATATAATATATATATTATATATATATATATATATAATATATAATATATATAAAGAATATATATATAAGAATATATAAATATATATATATATATATATATATATATATATATATATATATATATTATATATATATATATATATATATATATATATATATATATATATATATATATATTTTATATTGCTGGTATTTTTATTTTTATCATTCCTTGTATACTTTATTTTTTAATTTGAGTAACAACGCTATTTAGCCTATTATTTGCAAGCTTATTCATTTTTCGAGCTTGGTCGAAGAAGTATATTACTGGATGGCCAACTTTAATATATTATGCTCATTCTTAATATTCATCTCATTATTGTGGATTGAAATATAGTAAATTAGTTTATGGTTAATTAGTAAGCTTGACAGCGTAGTACCTCTAGAGACAAGTCCATGAAATTGGAAACTTACCCTATATTGAGTTAGCTGGCATACTCCCGTTTCAAGTTTCTGTGTATTTTGGAAATAGGAACATGACACCATGTCAGGAAAGAATTTGTATATATGAAAATAGAATTTTAGTAGAATGGATAAAGATACAGTAGTTGAAATAACGTGTAGGCAACTCTAGAGAGGGGTAAATAGAGTTTGTGTCGATAATCACCAAATAAAAAGTTAACTCTATATCACCTCCACAAACAACTATCAAGATAGAAAATAAATCAGAGAGAAATGCGGAAGTAAATAAAGATCAAGAAGAGCATACGCAAACACAGCAGTTTTAACCTGGTTTCCCTCGTGGAGGACTAGTCCAGGCCTGAGAACTCTAGCTCAGGATTAAATCCACTATTTGTGAAATAGTAGTTTACAACCCGTGCCTTTTCTTCAGAAGAGCACGTCAACTTCTTACAGAGGATCGCAGTGGCGATTGCTTGGAATTTTCCAAGCGACTTCTTCTTTTCAACTCTTGCATAAAAACTTCTAGCTGAATCGCACTTGAGCACCTTGGGGCTTAGGAAGTTTTGTGGCTAGTAGATTGGAAGAGTAAGGCTCTTGACTATATAGGCTATGTAAGAGAAGAAGAAGAGAAGAGTGGATGGTTTCAAATGAGAGAAACCAAGGCCTATTTATAGGGTTCGGGACATGCAGAATTCGGCCAGAATTCGGTATAAATAATTCAAATTTTTGGCCGTTGGACAGCTTGTAGCAAGCAGGCCCTAAAAATCAGGGTGCTGGAAATCAGGGGTCAGAGTTCGCCCCGAACTCTGTGTGGAGGCAGAGTTCGGCCCGAACTCTGTCTCCAGAAGACAGAATTGGTCCATTGGGCTTTTGGGCTTTGTGGAGCTTGGGCTTGGTTCAGGAATTGGTCTGTTTGTATGGTAGAGCTTGGAGGGATATATCTAGGGATTGAGATGACTCAATGCGACTCAATGTACACATTCTCCTAGACTCAATAAATTAAAGATTACAGACTTGGAACAAGTAGGAAAACCAAGAGCCCTTTGATGATGTCTTTCTTCTGATATTTGAGCAGCCCTGAAGACGTCTTTTTCCCCGATGCGAGGCCCAGGATAGGTCGCTAGGCGGTTCGGAGAAATCTTTTTGTATGACGCTGTCTTCGCTTCATCATTAATTCTTCATTGCCTATGTCCTGTTTGATCATGTTTGATCATGCTTACTGCATGTCTACAAATACATGTTAGGCCAGCAAAATATGTTGCAGTACGATACAAGCACAGCAATATAATACAGGACAATTAGGACATTGCTAAGTTTAAGTAACAACATGATAGCATGTTAGGCCAACAAAATATGTTGCAGTACGATACAAGCATAGCAATATAATATAGGACAATGCTAAGTTTAAGTAGCAACATGATAGTGAGTATAAGAATATTAGTGACATCATTATGTTAAACTTAACTGATTGGCCATATTCAAAAACACAATATAATCATTGGGCCAACAGTAGTGACACGGTCATTAGGACCACTTAGAATGGTTATGAATAATTAATCCAGCAATTAACTAGGGTATTTATAGATGTGATTAGGATACGGTAGTGACACGGATACGGTAGTCACACATGGGCCAGGGGGAATAATCCTGGAATATTCTAGAGAATATTCTTTGGATATTCCAGATTTTAAAGAATATTCCGAGGATTAACACTAATCCCTGATTAATTAACATTAACCTAATTAATTAAAGGAATTCTAGAACATTCCCGCTAAGCTATGTGTTTAAGCATTCCACACTGGATTTCCTAAATAACCAACCTACTTGATAATAATTATAAATCTGCCACTCCTACAAGAAAATTGTTATACTTTGCCAAAATTCCAAATAAATATTCTAAAAATATATTTAAAAAATATAAAATATTTGCAAAAATTCTAGATATTATTTATTGGGGAAGAGAGGTTACAACCTTCTTTCTATGTCATCCACCTAATTGCCACTTTAGAGACGAATGCTCACGAAAATCAGCTTGTGCCAAAGAAAGATGGATCGTGGCATATGTGCATTGATAGTCGGGCAATCAACAGTATCACCATCATCTACCATAATATCCGGATCTGACCTATTGATGAATAGAGGACTATTTTCAAGGTCCGAGAAGGACTCTACGAATGGATTTTTATGCCTTTCGGACTTTCGAATGCGTCAATCACATTTAAGCACCTCAAGAATCTTGTTTTTGAAGCCAATGACAAGATAATTCTTAGTCGTCTACTTTGACGATATCCTGATTTATAACAAGAGCAAAGCTGATTATCTGATGTAGCATAGGAAAGTTCTCAACATTTTTTGAATTAAGAATTGTATATAACAAACTCATCTTCTTGGAATTTATGATTAGCACTGATGGCTTAGTGTCGATGAAGAGAAGATACGAGCAATTCACAACTGGCCTACTCCAAAGACAATGACTGAAGTTCAAAGCTTCCATAGTCTCGCCAACTTCTACCGACGATCTATCTGCAACTTCAGTGCTATTATGACGCTGGTGACAGAATGCATGAAGACATGCAGATCTCCTCAACTTTCAATGTCATCGATATTTTTTAATATTTTCCACATAGCAAACCGTTTTGTTATGAGAAGAACTCATTGACGAGTTCTCTTGAAGCATGAGAGACTAATATAGCATGGATTCCAATGACTCTTATTTTGACTTTATCTTTTGTTGGGATAGATTTTACCTTTATTTGATTAGAATTAGGTTGTCATAAAAGTCATATAAATAGCCACCTTGTGTATGCAATTGAAGAAAAAGTTTTAATCAATAAAATTTTGCTTCAAGTTCTAAGATTCCTTCTATCATTTTATTGGTCGTGGACTCGACTGTTCCCTGGAGTCAGAAGTTCCTTACTTGAGGTTTCAAACAACTTTCATTCGGACACCTCACAAGGTCAGCTGTCGAAATTTTTGCGGTACCGCTTCGCTCTCACAAACAATAGTGGTCCAGTTATCGTCATCAATGATCGATTTGGCCTTTGTCAAGCATGAAGATAAGTCCGTTCTGCTATCATGTTGCATCGACATATCATATTGCATTCTCAATTTTGTTTTATTCCTTTTGTTAGATAGTCCCATAAGCCTTTGTCTTGGACAAGTTGCACAAAAATAATCCCTCGAGTAATGTTTGGGGGCATTAGAATGGTATCAACCTAAGACAAAATAAAGATCCTAGGATGACCGTGTGACAAGAAAAATAGCCATTCGGCTTACGATCTAACTATAGAAATACACATTATTAACCATCATATAGATAGGGTGCATACTAAAGAGATTGGTCTTAGTGTCTTACTTGTGTTACTAATCAATTATTTTCTAGAAACCGATTCTTGGGCTTACAGAATACCAATATTATTGTTATTAATTCTAATCAATCGTTTTGCATGGACAGTTTCTAAAACTTACAAAAAAAATGTTGTTTTACTTGATTTCATACTATTATGTAACTTAAATGCTTTAGTTTATTGACTAAAGAGATTCGATAATGACCCTAAAGGATTTGTAAGAAGAATGGAAAGGAAATATGGATTGAAATGCTTCAAAAGATAGGAATTCTTTCTAAATAGAATATATGGAAATGTGGCATCATTCAAAAAGGGTTAATATGAAGATGTACATAGAGAAAAATATAGAAACGTCACTAATATGGCTTCTAAGATGAATTGATTACTTTTACAAGATTACTATGTTAGATTTTAGGCAAACGTGGTTTTGACCCTCACTAGTATATTTTATGTACTGACCCTTGTAGAAGCATGGAAAAGAACAGGAAAGTCCATGCGGCTCAAATCAGAGGGAGTCTCATTCGGTTCAAAGAATCTCTTAAAGCTTCATGCGACTCAAGAGTCCTTTAGAGCTTCATGCGGCTCAAAAGTCCTTCAGAGCCTCATGCGGCTCAGAAATCACCAATTGCTCCATGCGGCTCGGGTAAAAGCCACGTGGCTCTATGCGGTTCACCTCTACAGCTGTCCATCAAGCAGCGGCCTCATTTAATGCTCTGACATAAAATGACAGCTCTGACATAAAGGTGAATTAACAGCTCTGACATAAAGCTGCAATGATGACTCTGACATAATGGCGCGCTTCCAGGGAAACGAAAAAAATCTTTATAGCTGGCACGATCCACCAATTTCGAAGCTACCTATGCGGCTACCATCTTTTATGCGGCAGCCACTCCCATGCGGTTGCTACACCCATGCGGCTCTGACACGTGTCCACCCTTATACAGTTCGGCTGGGGGCTACCCCCATGCGACTGCTACTCCCATGCGGCTCGGATCGTGGGGGCCACCCTCATGCGGCTCCGATTTTGGAAGCCACACCCATGCGGCTCTGACACGTGGCCACCCATATGCGGTTCGGCTGGAGGATACCCCCATACGACTGCTACCCTCATGCGGCTCCGATTTTGGAAAGCCACACCCATGTGGCTCTGTCACGTGGCTACCCTTATGCAGTTCAACTGGGGGCTACCCCCATGCGGCTACTACTCCCATGCGGCTCCGATCATAGGGGACCACCCTCATGCGGCTTGGATTAAAGGACTTCCATGCGGTTCAGATAAGTCCACCCTTATGCGGCTCTGACACGAGGCCACACTCATGCGGCCCAACTAAGACAGTCCTCCATACGGCTCGCAGTAGTGGGGACACTTGGCAGGAGTTGATCAAATCCTGACAATCCAGATTTATGGCAATCGACATAACAGGTAGTTGGGACACATGGCAGAAGATTGACCAAGATTTATTCACTCGGATTTGTTGATATCAACAAATCATCACGATGCAGAATTGTTGCAATCAACATTAATTGCCCATGCAGATTTGGTGCAATCAACATTAATTGCCCAAATTTGTTACAATCAATATTGACGGCTCAGATTAATTTCCAATAAATATGATCAAGGAAAATCGTAACCAATCCCTAAACTGCCCACTTTTTAAGGAGCAATCATTACAAACCCTAATTATCACACTCCACTCCTATAAATAGCAAGGTGCCATTCCCTTGCAAGAGAGATAGAGGTACGCACAAAGAGAACGGCGGCGCACAGAAGAATCTTCCCACGCATCCCGAGAGCATTTCTTCCTCAGAGCCAAGGCTGCGTCCGATCGTCCATGGAGTAAGGCAGAGTTGATAGCACTCTCCCGAGCCTCTACCGTCACCACCCAAAAAAAACAAAATAATTGTACTTAGATTGCTGTACCTAGGTTTTCATCCCTAAACTTTCTTTGTACGAGCGAGTTTGTGTTATGAAGTAAAAGTCCAGTCCTCCCATAAAAATGTTCTGTTCTTTTATAATCAATGGCAAACACGATGGCGACTCTGCTGGGGACTAACTTCTCCACGGCTGAAGAGTTGGTGACGCAATCGATGCAGCCAAACTTGGCTCCACTCAACAGATGCTGGTCGTCCTTTTCGACTAGCAGTCGTTTCAAGAAATGCTCTCCGACGGAAGCGCTGGCCCGGTCCAGAAGCAAGTCCGCACGAAGAAGGCTCGCAGGAAGTGGAGGCCCAAATCAGTTGCTCCTCTCCAAGCTCTGGAGGAAATGCTCCCTGCTACCCAAATTGGCGAGGAAGACTCTCATGCGGCCCCACATCGGACCAAAGAGGACTCTGCTGTCCCCAAGTCCGATAGAGAAAAATACTACGATGCTGGACTTGCAGGGACAAAGAGAAACTCTGTACGGTCCAAGAAGAAGCCGCATAAGGGTGCCAACCACATGAAGACTCATGCGGCCACATAAGCCAGCAGTAGGCAGAAGGCTCATGCGGCCAACACTTCCAACCGCATGAAGGAGGCTCATGCAGCCAAAACTTCCAGCCGTATGAAGGAGGCTCATGCGGCCACGATTGCCAGTCGCATGCAGACTCCTTATGCGGCCACCACTTCTAGCTGCATACGGAAGGTTCATACGGCCACACATGCCTGCCACATACAGACAGCCTGTATGGCCACCAATCCTAGCCGCATACCATCTGCTCCATGCGGCTCACGGTCAGTCTTTGACCGCCTCTCATGCGATCCAAACCTTAGTGGCTCTCAGGAGGTTGTGCCAAACTCTGTGACGCACCACATGGACTCTTCCTACTATGCACTCTCGGGTGCTAGAGGGAAGAAGTCTAGGACAACGCGGGCTCGTCGAGCTCAGTCAGTTGTCCCAACTTCTGACTATCAGGGCATCCCGCTGACTATTACATAGGCCCTTGATGGAAAGTTGTATAAAACTATCCGTGTCTAGCCTCCGGTGGCCAACGAACATGATAGTTATCAAGAATCTCCCAACAATGATCAAGGGTAAGTACTCGTACTACCCCCACATCAAAGAGCATGCAGGATGCCAAGACACTCATGTGCTTAGGACTCTCGGGCCCACAAAGCGAGTGACTTGCGCGACGTGATTCTTCCCAAACGTAAGAAAAAGATAAAAACTTGGTGTACAGAGAGTCCTTTTATGGACATCACTGCACTCAAGTCATTGTCAACTGCTGCTGCAGCAAGACAGCCACACAAGAGGAGCGGCAATCCTTCTTCCAACGACTGCAACACCCAAGCTCAGAAGATGAGGCACTTTTTGTCGCCTCTTGCAATTCTGCTATGTAGATCCCTAGCGGCGGGAGAAGGAAGAAGACAAACATCACCAGTCTAAAAATCTCAACCAGCATAACCAAGAAATTCTCTTCTAAGCAGTTGTCCACGACCGTTACAGGAGGAGTTTTCCAAGGTACTCGCTCAAAGATGAAATCTTCCACACTTGGAGATTCGTCGTCCACATTTCTGGGAGACGCTGGAGCCGGGGGTAGCACTCCTTCGAACATCTACGACAATCCGGTGTTCCAAAAAGATAATCCAGGGGAAACAGTTCACCCAATAGATGCAGCAGGTTCAGATGTCCCAGAGGACGTTTATAATTCTCAAGACGAGGCAAGCTCTGAAGCTGGGGGTACCACTCCTTCTGAGTCCGAACCAGAGAAAAACATTCCCACATATTGTGACGACTTCTCTGTACAAGGGTATGACTCAAAGGGCACATCCTCAACCATTCCTTCCATCTCTCCTCATGTGAGGACGGTGTTCATGACGGACAACAACCAAGACGCACCTAGTGATCGCTAAGGAATCGACACTCTGGCGGCCATACTGCATGCCTTGGTCAAGTCCGTGGACGAGATCAAAACGGTCCATCCAACTCTGCAAGAAAGGATGCTTGGCCAAACAAGCTTGGGTCCCGTGGTCAATGTGGACTCGAACTCAGCTGCACAAAACTCGGGTGATAATCCTCAGGAAATATCGGCTCCCACCGCTGCAGACGAGGCCAGGGAGGCAAGACGAGAGGTCCAGGAGCTCCAGGCCATGTTCCACGCCCGAGACACCTGCCAGGACCTCAGGATGCGACAACCGTATCCTGCTGCATCGAGAGACGTTCCCTTCACACCAAGATATAAACCATTCAACATCAATCCATATGATGGAAAGACATCTGCAAGCAGATATATCACCTACTTCAAAGTTACAACCGACCATCTTCCTCTTGACGATGCCATCCTTATGCGGTTGTTCATTGGAGCGTTGAAAGGGGTCGCCTTCGACTGGTACCGTAACTTGCCGGACAACTACATCCATTCCTTCGTCGGCTTCAAACGTATGTTCCTGGAGAGGTTCTATGAAGTAGGACCAGATGTAACGATGTCCACCCTCATGGACGTTGTTCAAGGAGAAAAGGAGCTGACAAGAAACTATATCAGGCAGTTTCGCCAAACCGCGATGAAGTTGCCTTCCGATAACCCTGATTCCTCTTTAATTGAAATCTGCCAAACGCTTCCCACAATCGGCCTCTGGATGGGCGAAAGTCAGTTTAAGGACTGGAAGATGTTCATCATCAGTGCTAGTGTCGGAGAAGACAAGTTGAAGAAAGCTCGCCAACTGGGATTGCATATCTCAGAGGGAGAGGACAAAGGAAAACGCCATAATGCCAACAACAACAACAACGATAATTCCTACAACAACCGAGACAACAAGGGAAAGCAGGCTACGGTATCCGACACAGCTCCGAAGCCCGAACCGAAGCTGTCAAAAAAACAGTAGCCTCAGATGACCTACTCCTTCGAGGACGGCCATATCAAGCCCATCTTGGACATGCTCATACAACGAGGTCGAATTCAGCTCCCTCCTCCAAGGCGTGAACCTCGTCCTGCAGAGATGGAGTGCCCCCAAGTACTGCCACTACCATCACTATGTCCACCATGCTACACAAGAATGGTACCAACTGAAGCGATACATCCAGCATCTCATCGATTCTAAGGCCCTGGCCATTAATTTCGAAGAGGTAACCGTGGCAGCCAACATGGTGTCAGTACGATTCAGCAGCTTCCCTCCGACAAAGACTCAAGATGGAGTAGTACCCGTCCCCAGAGCAAAGATGGAGGTCGCTAACCTTCTACCTCCCCGAGAACAGGCTGCTGGTCTAGTGCCCCTTACTATATCACGAGAGGAGGTCATGTGGGTCTATCCGGACTTGGTACCTGAAATGACTCGGTCCGTACCACCCTCCACTAGCAAGAAGAAGAGCGGTAAAGTCAAATCATGCCCCACAATCTCGGCAGAGGTCAGAGAAGCTACGGCTGTTGTTACCCGATCCGGTACACAAACTCAACCTCCACCGGGTAACTCGGTTGAAGATCATTAGCCGACGACTGCTGATGCTCCAGGACCTTCTCAGCCTTCGACGACCGACAAGCCTAGGCCGAAGGAGACTCGCTTTGACAAACCGCTCCGAAGAGAGGCGCCTCATGGACTGGAGAGGCCCTACAGCTTTGACATCTTGGCACAATTGGCCAACACACCAGCCAAGTTGTTATTATACGAGCTCCTAAGACTCTCCAAAGATGTTCATGTCGCACTAAACAAGGCACTCCAGAATGCCGACGCATATCTGGCTCAGTCCAATCTCACTAGGTAGAGCTCGCCTGCATATCTCCAAGAAAGTGCTTGTGCAGGTACAATGCCCAATATTGTTTTCACTCCGCCGGATATGCTAATGAAGACCAACCTGTATGATTACCCACTGTATTATACTGGGTACATTGGCGATATCAAAGTGGATCGGATGCATATTGACCCCGGTTCTTCCATAAGCATCATCCCGAAGAGCCTGCTACACCATCTGCACATTCCAATGCATCACCTGACGTCGACAAGTACTGCCATTAGCAGTTTTAATTCAGGCAGAAGCTATCCGATCGGGAAGAGTTGTCTGAAATGCCAAATCGGCGATCTTCAATCAGAAATGACCTGTTATGTCATAGATGCGGATACGTCTTATAATATTCTTCTGGGGCGTCCTTGGATACACGATTACATGATCGTGCCTTCTACACTGCACTAGTGCTTCAAGTACGTCGACCAGCACGGCTTCGTGAGGACAAAATTTCCTGACATTGATCCCTTTAAAAGGGTCGAATCCTACTACTCCGACTCATGCTTGTACGAGAAGTCAAAAAAGCACATTGTCGAAGGAGGTACTCAAGCTCAAACTGAGGCGGCGGCTAGATCGGATGAACCTCTGACAATCGACCTCCAAGCCCGTAAACCTGGCAGAACTGTACCACTTACAGCCACTATGCGTAAGAATGCAATCAGGCTCTCTGCACAAGAGGGGCAGATGATAATCCGACTGCCAAGGTCTGGCCAAGCGCCAAGACCCACGACAGATCCACTGACAATCAGGCTGCCTAGAGCTAGCCAGCAACAAACAGAGGAGCTCAATCCCTCCATCAAGCCGATTACGATTTGCCTTTCCAGAATGAATCGGCAGCCGAGCGCTAAGCCAGGGACTGCTAGCCAGCCGACAATTCCCCGCCTAGCTCCAAGCACCAAACTGGGGGTCGCTAGTATGCCAACGACTCCATGATCTGCTCCATCTATGGAGCCCCTGACGATTAAGCTACCCAAGTCATCCTCTCATTCTTCATTGACACAGGAGGTGACTGAAGAAGAGTCAAAGCTGGCCAAGTATGTGGCTGCTCATACTGATGTTCTATCCGCAGATGATGTAATCCTACTGGAAAATATACCTTAATTTATCAACAAAGTGCTATCTTTGAACTACCTCGAGCTTAATAAACTTTGTATAATGTATGCTATGGAACACGGTATAGGCACTCACCTACACACACTGGTGACAAATGTCTACACCGCAAACCAACTTACTCCAATGGAAGACGCTTACCGTATAGTCGAGAAAGATGATCATCCAATCATCTTTGGCCGGAAGAATGATCCACAACCCTTCAGGATAGAAGAAGTTGATCTCAAACCCCACACCGGGAGACTGCCCCTTTATCTGTATAGTTCTCGATCCAAGTACCTCATGCAAAAATAGGAGTATGATCTGGAAACTATGCCAGTCTTGAACTATGGTACTGGACGGCGATTACCCTTACAATTACTAGTTCCGGATGGGAAACCACGAGATTACTACAACAAAACCAGATGTGGGCTAGGTTATGTTACACCGGCAACGACCCCTGAAAGCTCAGACGAGGAATGCGACTGGCATTCACACTCAACCGGATCACCAACTTCTGATTCATATATCAGCATCGGGGACGTAGTCAGGCAAGCCTTATCTGTCAATATGGCATTCACCGACGCCTATGAAGAAGATAAAGACATTCCTGAACTTCTTGAGTTAGAGCCATAGGCATAATAGCTAGATGCGTAATAGGAGAAGCGGTTCGAACAAAGAGAGCCTCCCACAGAAGATGAGGTTGTGCAAGTTGATCTTGGTGATGAGTCCTCTCCAAAGCCCATCTTCATCAAGAAGAATCTGAATGACGAAGAGCGGGAATCGCTACTGCAACTCGTCAGAGAATACATCGACGTGTTTGCCAGGAGCTTCGAAGATATGCCAGGACTGAACCCCGAGGTTGTACTTCACAAACTCAATATTCGTCCGAATGCAAAACCGGTCAAGCAACAGCAACGACGGTTCCGCCCACACATCATGAATGCCATTGAAGCTAAGTTCAACAAACTGAAAGCTAGCGGCTTCATCCGCGAGGAACAACATCCAGACTGGGTAGCCAATATAGTACCAGTCCTAAAAAAGAATCGAAAGATCCGAATCTGCATTGACTTCCGAAATCTGAATGAGACGTGTCCTAAGGATGAGTTATTCCTCCCTATCATAGACATCATGATTGACAACACCTGTGGCTTCGAGCGTATGTCATTCATGGATGGTTTCTCGGGGTACAACCAAATCAAGATATTCCCTGATGTCGAAAAGCATACATCATTCCGAACACCAATTGGCACATACTGCTACACAGTCATGCCTTTCGGTTTAAAGAATTCTGGCGCCACCTATCAAGGAGCTATGAGCGTCATCTTCAGAGACCACTTGTGCAAGTCAGTTGAATCCTACGTCAATGACATCGCCGTCAAGAGTCGCTCTAAGGAAGATCATCTGCATGATCTGAGGACAGTGTTCGACCTGATACGAGCGCACAATTTGAAGATAAATCCCACAAAATCTTTTTTAGGCGTATCTAGCGAAAATTTCTTGGGTTTCATCATTACTTCCCAGGGTATCCATATAGACCCTAAGAATACGAAGGCAATCATGGAGATGGGCCCCCCGAGAAATCTTTGTGAACTCCGTAGCCTTCAAGGGAGGCTGGCCTACATCAGGAGGTTTATCTCTAACCTCTTCAGACGATGTCAGCCATTCACCCACCTCATGAAGAAGGGCATTTCATTCATATGGGATGAGGAATGCCAGCGTGCCTTCGACAGCATCAAAGAATATCTGTCGAACCCTCCAGTCCTGGTAGCCCCGGTTGCTGGAAGGCCATTCCTGCTCTATGTGGAAGCGATAGAACATTCTCTCGGTACTCTAATAACACAAAACATTGATGCAGGCCATGAGCAAGCTATATACTACCTCAGTCGAAAGATGATGGGGCCAGAGTACAGATACACTGCCGTAGACAAGGAGTGCCTTGCTCTAGTGTTCGCCATTCAGAAGACGCGACACTGCGTCAAGGGGCAAACCATACACGTGATATCACGAGTCAACCCTCTCAGGGTCTTCATGACCAAACCAGGGGCACTCAGCTCTCGCCTTGCTACTTGGGCGATATTATTGTCTCTATATCACATGATCTTCGTCCCATAGAAGCCTGTTAAAGGTCAAGCTCTGGCAAATTTTTTAGCAGCCCATCCAGGCTCGGAAATAGCCAGAATATATGAAGAGATACCAGATGAGGTCGCCAACTCAAATACGGTGTCCCATGATGCTATCTGCCGAATGTTCTTCGACGGTGCTTCGAGAACTGGGCCCAAAGGCAGTATCGTCGCTGGAGTCAGAGTGGTGCTGATTTTTCCCTACGGGCTGTGATCAATCAGGCTTACTCCATCACAGAGCCCTCTTCAAACAATGTGGCCGAGTATAATGCTTTGGTCATTGGCCTCCGACTTGCAAAAGAGTTGGGGATAGAGTATCTTGAAGCATACGGCGATTCGCAGTTAATCGTCAATCAGATCCGGGGTTCATACGAGGTTCGCCATGAAGATATGATCCCTTATCACCAAATAGAGATCGACATCATCTCGTCCTTGGAAGGATTCTTCATAAAACATGTTTCCAGACTCCAGAATATTGAGGTTGATGCCCTAGCAGGCCTGACCGCTTCCCTAGCAGTGCTGAATTATGCTCATCATCTGGTTGACATAGTAGGCCATGAATTAGTCTGTCCCAAGAATAATGTTTAATGTGTTGAGAGTTACTCCGCTCTGGCAGTCGATGAAGCACCAGACTGGAGACAACCATTCATCGACTTCGTAGTCTACGACATTCTGCCAGATAATTCGAAGGAAGCCACTTCTATCAGAAGACGTTCCCTCAGATTCTTCTACGATACAGAGACAAAAATGCTATATCGGTGATCATACGATGGATTAATGCTTCGGTGTCTATCAAATACAGAAGCCAAGGAGGCTGTACGCAAACCTCACAACGACGTCTGTGGGGCCCATCAGCCTGGCCCAAAATTGCAAGACCGTCTTCGTCGAATGGGCTATTACTGGCCTACGATGGTTGCAGATGCAATAGACTATGCACGAAAGTGCAAAGCCTGTCAAGTCCACGCAGATTTCATCCATCAACCATCCGAGTTCTTACATCCAATGGTAGCATCCTGGCCCTTTGAAGCATGGGGAATGGACATCATTGGTCCGATCACTCCGCCTTTGTTCAGAGGACACTGCTTCATACTCGCAATCACAGATTACTTCTCCAAATGGGCAAAAATTTTTCTTCTTGCAGAAGTGAAGACATCAAACGTGATCAGCTTCCTCAAGCATCACGTAATCTACCGCTATGGACTGTCCCGAAGGATCATCTACGACAATGGTCCGCAGTTCGCAAGCCACGCCTTCTATCGGTTTTGCGATAAACACTGAATCCAGAATGTTGCCTCAATGCCGTACAATCCGGCAGCGAATGGGTTGGCAGAAGCATTCAATAAAACTATAATCAAGATGCTCAAGAAGTTCGTATCTTCCAACAAATACGACTGGAATGAGAAGCTTGACGAATGCTTATGGGCGTACCGCAATACAGTAAGGACGGCCACTGGGAACACACCATTCTCTCTGGTGTATGGGAGTGTGGCAGTTATCCTACTGGAGACTCAGATCCACTTGTTTCGCGTCGCCTCCACCTACCGATTGAGAACGGATGATAATCACCATCGTCGGTTACAAGAGTTGGAGGCCCTAGATGAGATGCGCCTGTTAGCTCAACAACGAATCGAGCTATACCAAGCACGTATCTCGGGATCCTTCAACAAGAAAGTTAAGATCAGAATATTCCAAGTGGGCGATCTCGTTCTGGCAGTTCGGAGGCCGATGGTTATGACTCACAAAACCGCCAGCAAATTCCAGCCAAAGTGGGAAGGCCCATTTGTCATCGAGGCTGTATTCTCCAATGGTTCTTACCGCCTCGTAAAACAAAACGAAGACTTGCTCATATTTCCCATCAACGGCAAATTCTTGAAGAAGTATTATGTCTAAAATGATATCCTCCAAATCTTCCAGATTGTTGAGTTATGTACCCTTTGGTACCGCTGAACTTACACTCTGACGCCAAATACCCAGATTGTTGATTTATTTACCCTTTGGTACCGCTGAACTTATACTCTGCCTCCAGATCTTCCAGATTCTCGAGTTATGTACCCGCAGGTACTGCTGAACTTACACTCTGGTCACTCCAGATGAATCTATATCACATCTTCTAGGTAGTAAGTCATGTATAATCATACCTCTGAACTTTCTTCTTAAAAGAGCTCCCTCCTCCTGATCCAATACTCGCACTTTCAGTGCATAAAAAGGGTAACAGATCCACAAATTTCCCGAAACAACCACGTCGATGTTACCTCCGAGTTGTTTTCACTTCCATCAAAAACAAACCACCCCTTATGTAGAACTTCCACGTCCTCATTACCTCTGAGTTGTTCTATGTACCCTTCATGGAGCCCACTGCTGCCACGTCCTCATTACCTTTGAGTAGGAAGGCTCCATTGAAGAAACTCTCATATTTACCACGTCCTCATTACCTCTGAGTAAGTATATAGATTTTCTCTCGACCTATTATCTGTACCCAAAATAGGAGTACGCCAAGGATAATAGGCCCACAAATGTCCTCTATTGACCACAAATGTCCTCTGTTGACCACAAATGCTGTATTAAGTTTCCTAGCACATGCGCCTCATTTCTCATCATGTCCCAGGAGCCCAGCTGCTCTATGGCACTCTTTCTTCTGATACCAGGAAATCCACGGCCACCTTACTGTGGAATTGTTCTAAGTATCCCCATTAAACTTGTTATCCGTACCTAAAACAAAGGTATACCAAGGGTAAAAAGTCCACAAACAGTCCCCCAGTAGGGCAAATACTACAACACCACAAACAAAATAAGCAATACAAATGAAGGGTAAAATAAAACATACTCTTTTATTTGAAAGTCAAAAGTACTACATGTTCTGGGACCACGTCCCTCTCAAAAAAAGGAAAAGAACATAAATAAAATAAGGAAAAGGCCGATTATGGTTCGACGATACATAATTCCATGAGACGGTCCCTCAGCAAAATAGTCGACCGCTCAAACCTCTGCTTGCATCACTACAACAAAAAACCCTTTTAATGACGGCAAAAAAGCGTCATTAATGACGAACCATGACGCTTTTTTTTTCCACAGCAACCGTTATGAAAACCGGTGTTATAAATGTTTTTTAAAAGCGTCATAAAATAACCGTCATGAATAGTTTCTATAAAAGCGTTATGAATAGTTAATATATAGTGCACAATTCAGAACAATTTTAAAACGTCATGAATAGATAATATGTATAGGCTCAATGCAGCACATTTATAACACTTTATACTATTCAAATTAGCATATTTATAATGCTCTATACTGCACAGTATATATTACATTCCAAAAACTTAACATTATATATCACCATCTTTATTACATTTCTTAAAATAGAGTACATATCAACATCTTCATTACATTGAATATCCAAATACATATATATATTTACAACAGTAAAACACACAGTAGTGGTTCCCTCACAATTGAGAACAAAGTGCAACAAAATGCTAAGGTGTAGAAATAAGCCTAAATTGAATACATAATCAAAAGTCTCCATCCAACCTCTTTCTCCAATTCTGGTAGTGCCTTCTTGAGTTTGCTGATAGTATCGGCCCGTAGTGCTTTGAGGCCTCTACGCCATTCTTCCTGCCATAATGTTAACACTATCCTGAATAGCCTTAACATAGTCCAGGACAATCTGTCTCGAGGCATTCTGATACTCACGGGGCATATCCACGTAAAGAAGTTCCTGGCATATTTAATTTGGCAGAGTCTGGGCAAGACCTCAACAGTTGTTTCTACAAACAAATAAAAAACAACATTCAATCAAATGACAAAAATCAACTCAACCCCACCAAAGGAGGCTACATAGAAGTTCAAATTAACAAATAATAAAACCATAAGTCTGACTCATGAACATCAGATAATACAAAATAAGATCAAACTAGTATGCAACAGAAATATATCCATTTTGCTAAGAATATAAATGAATAACGTTGATGGTGATGGGAACGAGGATAATACGTACCAAATCCACGGCCAGGCTTATGGTTGCATATTTCGCAGTGCCATACATCCTGAAAAATTGCATATTTACTAAGCTTTGAAACTTGTAATGAACCAGACCGATTGCAGGATTTCTATCAAATCTTTCAAGCACAAATTTCGTGGTAATATGAGAGGGACACAATCAACAACACCCGATATAGACCAGCAATGGCAACAAAAAGTTTGATAAGCTCCTATCAGTATCCAAGCATACCTGAGGGAAAACGCCAGTAGTTTGCCGCCCAATCCCATACTGAGAAACGCACCATCTCTTCCTGGCATTTGGTGCAAAGTACTCAGCAACGAACTTTCTCCAGAACTCGATATTGTTCTCCTGCACTAGGTAGAATTACAATAAACAAGAGAACAGAAGTAAGACAATGCAACACCTCGCACCATCGCAAAGAACAGAAGCTTGCCTCGGGCCTGTGCTGCATGAGATTTATCTGTGCGGCGGCACATGCTTCGTAATCTTCGTAATCTTTATCTGAGCTAAAATGTCATTGACTTGTCTAAAGATCTCCATTAATCTATATAATAAAGATCAAAAGATAGAAGGTATATCAAATACAAACTCGTATATGTATCAACTACTAATAAAAATATTATTAAATAATATAAATAAAAAATAATTTTAAAAATCGAATTATCAAGGAGTGTTAGATACACGAAAATATCTAGTGCCATATAATGTAATGTAATGAACAAGAAAATATGCAAGTCTACTCCTCAGATAACACATACAAGGAAGTAAAACTGAAGAGAAACCAATCAAAGAATCAAATAGCCAACGCCAAAATATTAGCAGCAAGAAGGATGGTGTTGGACTACAAGCTGGCCAACAAAGTCCAGGAAAAAAAACGTAATATTACTTGTAAAATCAATGTAATTCCGCTAATAACCGATACTAGGAGCTTCTTGTAATAATAACAAAACCTGAAGAGATGCACTCATCTACAAAGAGGGGCTGATTTTGCAGAAGTTTCTGCACAAACTATACTTTTACTTTGACATCCAGTAAATAAGAATAAGAAATGTACAAACTGATGCAACCAGGGAGAGGATGATGGTGTCCATTGACTTTTTTCTTCTGATTGATGACAAAATATGATTCACCTAAAACCAAAATCATAGCCAAGGGCAATAATCAGCAGCAGGAATAAGAAGGCAACCTGTGGAATCAGGAAAGATGCAAGGTTTGCTTACTGTAGGAAGACGGCTGCTAACATTGCTTAGCTTTGAGGTAATACCACTGAATGTCGATCATTGGAAAACAAGTGCACCAAAGGTGGCTTGGGCTTGGAAAATTACTGAATCAATCTATTACAGAATTAAGAAGAGTAAAGGTTAGAGCTACAATATAAGAAATTAAAGAAAGCTTCAGGAGGTTTTCTTCATGTTTTCGCTGAGCTTGATTCATACGATACACACACACATATATACAACAATAATAAAGGTTTTATTACAAAGTTTTGCTGCAGGCTACAGGAATCCTCTCTTCTTAGATCTCTGAGATAATTAGAACTGATTTCTTTGGGCTAAAAAACAGTTTAATGTGAATGGTATAATTTATCCTGCTTTCATTAAACTCGATCCTTACAAAACATCTCATTTAACTAACCCATCAAGAAAACTTCTGGTTGAGAAGATAAATTATAAGATACATTCTAGCTTTTGTATGAAACAAATGTAATACTAGGAAGAGTTGCATAATCGATACTATGATCATAACACGATACAATACCATTTCGTTACATATATATTGTTGCAATATGATGCATATATGTTGATAGATAGTATCATTTTTTTTTGCTTATGTAATGTATACTTAAGAATCTGGATTCTTGAACTAGACATGTAAAGATGAAACAAATAAAAAATTTATGAGAAAAATGTACTAAATCATGTTCTTATATAGATTTAGAAATATAAACTTAAACTCTCAAAAGTTAATGTATCACACGAAACACAAACGCAAGCAAATCGATACACGATAGGTATCGCGAGTAGACAACCTAGGTTGCATACCAAAAAATTGGTAGTCAATGAATCATTACAAAGACAACAGTTCATGTATAATTTTTCTAGCATTATCATAAAAGTGTAACACACGAGTTACATGCACTCTCACTTGTATGTTGTAGCCTAGAACAGCTGAGAAGTCAATGTTAATGGAGGTAGATTGACAAAAATTACTGGTCTAGATCGTGAAGTATCAATAGTTGCTTTAACTGGATACTGTTGCTTTTAAAAATTGTTAGAGATGCTACTAAAAGTGCAAGAAAGAAGTGTGCACATAAGGATAGCAATGGAAATATAGAGTCAAAAGCAAATAAAAGAATAAAACCATAAATCTAACTCCTAGCCAAGTGATCGATCATTCAAGTATTCAACCAGCCTTCAGTATGAGATGATTACTATGGAATCGTTAGTACTAGGAGTAGCAATTGTATAATAAACTGCAATGATATGCACCTGAGGGCATCTGCAAAAGGTGTGGGTTGTTGTCACTACTAGAAACATATAAACAGGCATCACATGGTGACACAAACAAGTATAAGACAGATGCTTACTAAAATAGATACTATGATATCCAAGATACATCAGAATTTTAATTTAACTAAACCAGAAGGCTAGGAATAAATCTCTGGATAATTCTTTTAAGGTTGATAAAGTGCCTTATCATATCTTGATGTCGAAAAGGTATGGCGACCTTAAGGAACCAATTAACAGGCTCTTAAGATCAGGGAATAAATTGTGGTTTATGCTTATCAAAGAACTTCTCGAATATACTAGAGATTGACCATAACATAGTTTTGTGCTGATGGGGACATTGAATAGATGAGTAACTTGACCAGTATTGCTGATATGCAACAAATGTACATAGAAAGATACCTACTTTGCCCTGTCCAATTGGCTATAATACGTACCCTTTGCCGTGTCCATCCATGCCAAACAGCACGCGTGCATCTACCCACATCTCAAAGTTAAACAAATATGAAGTAGTGCACGTCCATGAGTCCGAAATATATTCATAAGATGAAGAGTAATAAGCCCCCTATTTAGCAAATAGTACAAGATTTATGTACTCGCTCATTTTATACTGATCAAGTTCCTTACGCACTCGACCACAATATAAATATTCAGTATGTGTGTGTGTGTGTGTGTATGTGTGTGTGTGTGTGCATGTGTGTGTGTGTAAATATACACATATATAGCCGTGTCCTTGTGTTTAGATTTCGTAAAGTTCAAATATCCATGTCAACTAGATACCCTTGTCCTGTCCACTATGCACACGTAATTGGCTATATCAGTGAATCAACACCATTTGGCAGGTTCTTCAAGGCATGAGAGGGAAGCCATTAACCAGAAACAGAGTAGACATGAGCTGGAAGGTAAGTATTCTTCCATGATTTAGATAGTAAGTATAACATGTTCTATGATTATTTTTAGATCCTAGGCATTGTCAAATGTGTATACCGGGAAGAACTTTGGAGCTCTTGGAGGCAAGAGATGAAATATGCTTTTGCAACTTTAAGCTTGGGATCTGTGATAATACACCACCTCCAAAAGTCCCATTTGTGTTCCACTAAAAAGGATTGTGGACAGTAGAAACAAACTGCTCTTCACTAACGTGGAAAAATACAAACCAAGCTACATTTGGCTCCATTATGTTGGAACAATAGAATAAGATGAGGAGGAGATGTTAATCATGCAGGGTTCGAGGGTGTAAGCTGAACTAAAGAAGTTTTTGGGTATCTTTCTCGAATTGATATCGTGCCTTATTGCCTCTCTGTAGTGAAGCATATTTTACCAAATGGAATCGTACATTTCTCTATTTTCAGAGAGGTGGAGCCAAGGGAACTTTATATTGATCAGGAGTTCTTCTAAATACCATAATTTCTTTGGCGAGCTCCTCGGCGGAGATGGAGCCGTTGCGGTCGAGGTCGAACATGGAGAAGGCGTGGCGGAGGTCCTCGAGGGCGGCGGTGGGGTCCACCTGGAGGATTTTGAGGTCGATGAACTCGTCGAGGCTGATGAAGCCGTCGCCGTCAGCGTCGGCCTCCTTCATCATCCGTCGCAGCCCTAATTTTGACGAGAACGGGCTCTAGGGTTAGGGTTTTGGAGTTGGGGGAAAGGAAGGAGAAGAAGAAGAGGAGGGGAGGGTGTTGCTGAACTAGAGTTAGGGTTTTGGATCTTTCCTTAGGATTTTGGAGTTGGGGGAGAGGAGGGAGGAGAAAGGAGGAGAAGGAGAAGACCGATCAGAATTGGGGGAGAGAATTTTTTGTTGAAGCGTGCGGGTTGTAGAAGGATTTTGCCAAAAATTAAACTTAAAAAATATTACAAGTTTGCCACCGCTCTAAAATATTAATGACGTTTTATTTTATAAACGTTATAAAAAGTCCAGAATTAGCCCAAACCGTCATAAAAAAAGGTATTTTGAACTTTAATAACGCTGAGGTATCAGCCGTCATTAAATCCCCTTATCAAGCGTCATTAAAGGGTATTTTTGTTGTAGTGAATTGGCCCGGCGCTCGGCCTCCTGAGTCAGCCGCTCCGCATCCTCCAGATGCGCATGAGCCCGCCAACCATCCTCAAGCTTCTTGAGAGTATGCTCCAGGCCAGCAGAAGCTCGGGTGACCTTTTCGGACTCCTGAATGATCAGCTCTTTATCCGCACGGAAAGCTTCGAGCTCAGTTTCCAAGAAAGCTAGCTTCCTCTGGAGCTCGAGGATATGCTCCCTTGTATCAATTATTCTGTACGAGGCAGCCGCTTTTCGAGCCATGCAATCCTCGCTCCTGCGGCTCAGCTGGTCATACTAGAGAGATAGGTCACCGAGGTCCTTCATTATAACCGGTTTAGATGTATCTCGTGCAGCCCTTACCTTCTCCAGGACAATGGTGAGGAAGTCACGCTCTTGATCTTTGGCTGCAGACAGATTAGCTTCCCGTAGCACTTGAAACTGGGCCACGAGCTGATCAGCCTCTAACAATTTGGGCTCCTGAACTGCAACTATCTCTGCCCCACTAGGGAGGGTTTTAAGAATTTTAATTTGGCCACGGGCGCATTGTCGGGCCAAGGCAAAGGGGGTCCCCCGCTCCACAACAGCTTCGACCCCTCTCTTCAGGTGGCGGTAGAAACTATCAACCATATCCTGTGATGCTTCATCCAAAACTTTCATAGAGGACGACATCAAAGGAAGTGTAGCTGGCAGTGTCGAAGAAGACGCGCTAGAACTTGCCACCCCTGTCACCAGGAAAACAAATTCCGAGCGAAAAGATGTGTGGATAGCAGCTAACTCCTCCTCCGCGGCCTAAAGAACCTGGATACTCGACAAGGCGGAAAGGTCGACTCCCGAAGCCACGTGAGCAGAGGAGGACGCAGGGACCATTGCTTCCTGTCCCGGCTGTGCCGCCATCTGATCTCCCGAACTCGATCAAGCGGGAGGCCCCTCAATATAAGTCAGATTGGGAGGGGCACACTCCCTTCCACTAGATCACCGCTGGCAGAGCCTACCCTGAAAATGTTCGTCATTGGCAGTGAAGAGGCAGGGCCTGTATGTCCAGAGCAACCATCAATCAGCCCAAACTGAAGGATGTGATGATAGAGCAAATGAGCCTCCTCACTAGTCAAGATTTGGCTTATCTTACCATGGGAGGGTTGTGGAGGCTGAGGTTCGCTCACAGCCACCGTAGTCCCCTCACCAGTGACCTCCAAGCCGAATTCAGCTGGTTTATCTGCCCCAGTCGCCCCGGGAGGAGATACGACTGGATCAGTATCACCTTGCTGAAATTCAGCAGTCTTGAGGACGGGTTCAGCGGAGCCCCCGTCGCCCTGGGTTGAGACCTCAGCAACGTGAGATCCCTCAGCCGCCGTCGAGAGAACCCCGACAGAAATAATCTCGGCACA
The DNA here is from genome assembly GCA_029216955.1 of Iris pallida. Taxonomy (NCBI): domain Eukaryota; kingdom Viridiplantae; phylum Streptophyta; class Magnoliopsida; order Asparagales; family Iridaceae; genus Iris; species Iris pallida. The sequence continues at coordinate 754,275 of JANAVB010022997.1, read as the reverse complement.
CATGTCACTAATCAAAGTGGTCTGGGCTGGATTAATTTCAGAAACCGTGGCCGGTTCTCGAGAGTCCGACTCTTCTAACGCCTACAGAGAAGAGAAAAATGATTAGATCATAGTTCAAGAAGAGAAAAAGCTAAAGAAGGAGATGGTCGCAATTTAATTCACCTCCGAAACTGCGTCATTACCTTCGTCTCTCTCCTTAATGAGCAGCCCGCGGCGTCTTACCGTAGCCCGCTTCACGGAGAGGGTTATGCCGCCAATAGACTCACGTCTGCCTCGTTTGTGTGAAAGGTCGGGAGCAACAGACGGCTAATCTGCCACCACCTCATTTGGAACAATAGACGGATGATCCGCCACCACCTCTTCTGCAGGAGGGAGTGAGTTATCGGCATCGTGCTCTTCATCCTCTTCGTCCGGATTGTTGGACTCCGAGTCAGGCACAGGAACCGTGTTCGCCCTCTTCTTTCTCGTCTTAGACCCCTTGTGCTTCTCCGCCAAGCCAGTACCCACAATGAAGCTGGTACTCGGGTCAAAATTAACAAAAGGCTTGCTCGTCGTAACATAATATAGGGCCGCCATATACAAAATCTTCCCTGGTGCCTCAGCCTCAGGAACCGAAAAGCTGGTTTAGGTATGAACCACGTCATAATAATGCCATGCCCTGATACCGTCAAGGACGCTACCTTCAAAGCCCAGACAAGAGCTGGGACTATCAAAGAATAGCTGGCTATACCCGAACTGGCGGGAGAACCTGCTGGGCAAGTAGGGCTCCATGTAGACATTGTTGCGGTTATGGTATACTAGTTGCGCTGGATAGATATTATGCAACCAAAGGAGCATCTTTTCAGGCAAGAGGTGAGGAGGTCTGGTACCATCAATATGTACGCCCCTCACTTCTTCAGCGGTAAAACGAGGAACAGACACAAAAAGTCGTATCCGTCTACTCTCACCAGCGCTCTCCGACAGGCTGGCATAGTGCTATATTCCCAGGGCTGATGGTGATATTGGAAAATGAAAGCATCATCAGCCGTAACGCCGTATTCTCCTCCAGGCCTCATCAAAGACCGACAGTGCATTAACAGCCACCTCATCAGATAATGGTAGGACAGCTCTATGCGCTCAAAATCCATCACCGTGTCACGGACGATGACCTTGGATGAGAAGGTACGAAGGCCATGGTGTATGCTGCACACCATGGCCGGAAGAAGGGCCAGTCTGACCCCAAAGACCAGCTTTACGGCAGGGAGGATAAAGTGGCGGCTGATCCTCTCTATGGAACTCGCCCCTCCTGAGACCATGCAGTTCCGTAGCCACACCATCAGGAATCCTGCCAGGAGTGCCTTCTCTGACAGCTGCTGAGTATCATGATAAAAATAACTAAAGGAGTCAGTTTGACTCCCAAATGTGTCGCCCGTGGCCCTCGATCTCTTGGCAGTCGACGCCAGTTTTTGTACCTCCTCATGGGTTTGAGGATCTCGGAAAGAAACCCGGCCTGAGGCGCCTAGTGTAAAAAAGTATGAGACCCAGGATGTGGTATGAGGAATGCTCCCTTCCGAGCTACCATCCTTCTTGATGGATGCCTGGTGACAGGTACTGTGGTGACATAAAAATTCTCGGTATACAGCAACAAAGCCCGGGAACTGCCGATCCAAATCTTCGAACTCTTCATTCGTAGGGGTGTACACTTCAAAGACTTCGTCCCCCCAGGGCAGCTTGGAAATGACGTACATCTCGTGGAGAGCAAGTCCCAGCTCCCCTCCAGGCGTGAAGAAGGTTCCCGTCCGCCGGTTGTACATCCCCAGGAGAGCCATGAACAATGGCTTATTTATGGGTAGACCATGACAGGTGCCCCGAATGGCGTGGTAGAGGCCGATCTCACGCAGGGGAGTCTCATACTTCTGCAGAATCTATGTGGTCAAGTTGGCCCACGCAAGGATGGGGTTTATCCAGTTCAGCAGCGCCAACCGGTCGACGGGATAGGACCCCTTCCGAGCAAGCTGGTTCAAGAAGGTGTCAGCTTGAGAGAACATGAAATTGGGACCCGATACGTTTATAAAGGTACCCGGAGCCAGTCCCATCACGTACCGACTGACCGGTTCCCTTTACGTATATGCTGACCCTAAATTCCTGTTATAATGGATGTTACCCACAATCATCTCCGACCTGCTTGGAGTCAAGGAGTCCACCATCTTTCTGTCCATCGGTAACATGTTGAACCATGACAGAGGAAAATAACGCTCTATCAGAGGGATATGGATCGCCATCCCGTCAAGAGTAAAGTCCCAACTCTCGGATATATCCAGCACTAGGGGGTTCTTCACAGTCAAGGCATCCCTAAAGAGTAACGCCGGCTTCAGGTATTTTCCCTCCAATTGCCCCGAGTTCATCATGGCACAGAGAAAGTAGAAGGGCTGGTTCCTGATAGCATTCAGCCTCTCCATAGGCTCGTTTGCGGGAAGCTGGCTCGCCACATATTTGACTAAGTGATCGAATCACACACCACAGCAGATTGGGCCGAACCCTCCAGGGGTTCTCCCGCTGGATTGACTGGCAGATTCTCTGAAAAATGGACAAAAGAAACAAAGTTAGAAGATGGCAGGGTGAAACCAACTTAGTATTTCGGAGCTTAAGCGGCTCTATATTGGCGGGGATTTATGCAACCCAGTTCAAAGTGAGCTTATGCGGCTCGGTTTAGCGCAGCCTCATGCGGCCCAGTTCGGATGAGCTTATGCGGCTCGGCTTAGCGCAGCCTCATGCGGCCCAGTTCAGATGAGCTTATGCGGTTCTGCTTAGCGGGGCTTTATGCGGCCCAGTCTAGATAAGCTTATGTAGTTCTGCTTATCGGAGCCTTATGCAGCACAGTTCAAAGGGGGGCTTATGCGGTCCTGTTTGATGGGACTTCATGCGGCTCCGTTCAGAAGGACTTATCGATTCTGTTCGACGGGTCCTTATGCGGGTCAGTTTGCAAAGTACTTATGCGGCCACTAGACGACTCTCATGCGGCTCGGACATGGGGTATACCCCCATACAGCTCGTACATGGGACGTACATACGGCACATATAATTTGAATAGTTCAATAAAGACGAAGAAGGTCTGCGCATAAAATATGCGACATAGCCATGAAGGTTAGGTTCTGAGTTCATGCAATTCCTCACAAAATCCTTACCAGCAATGGCAGGGTGAACGTCGGGATGAACTTCAGGCGCCGCAGTCGACGTAGAAGCCACTCTCTTACCCTTCGTCACAGCCTTGGAAGTCTTGGGGGCCATCGATGATCGAAGAAGAAGAAGAAGAAGAAGAAGACAGCAGTTAGGGCAAGAAAAGCTTGAACTGGATAAGAGAATAAAGAGTTTTTCTCTAGAAATTACCCTTATTTATAGGCGAACAAAGGGGAGAACGTGGACCGATGAAAGCTTTGGATTATGTACAGCAGACAAAACTGACTCTTGGGATTTTTTATCCCCTCTCGTGCAGGAGATTCATCAAGGCAAAAATTCAAATATTTAATAAACCGACTCTTGGAATTCCCCCCAAAAGATGACCCTAAATCAAAATGAATCAAGAGCAATTAATGGGATGCCTACGTGGCAGAAAGGACAGTATGCAGCCAGAGCGGTCTATGCGGCTAGAGAACTCCATGCGGCCAGAGCAGTCTATGCGGTTAGGAAGTTCACGCGGCCAGTACAATCTATGCGGCTAGGAAGTCTATACGGCCAGAGCAGTCTATGTGGTTAGGAAGTTCATGCGGCCAGAACATCCTATGTCGCCAGAAGGGCTTATGTGGACATAGCCATGCTTCTTATTCAAAGTATTTCAATTTTAGAAATTGAAAACTTTGAAGGGGGCCTTGTAGAAGCATGTAAAAGAACAGAAAAGTCCATATGGCTCAAAATAGAGGAAGTCTCACGCAGTTCAAAAATCTCTTAAAGCTTCCTGCGGCTCAAGAGTCCTTTAGAGCTTCATGTGGCTCATAAGTCCTTCAGAGCCTCATGCGGCTCAAAAATCGCCAATAGCTCTATGCGGCTCGGGTAAAAGCCACGTGGCTCTATGTGGTTCACCTCTACAGCTGGCCATCAAGGAGTGGCCGCATTTAATGCTCTGACATAATACGACAGCTCTGCCATAAAGGTGAATTGACAGCTCTGACATAAAGCTGCAATGATGACTCTGATATAATAGCACGCTCCTAGGGAAACGAAGAAAATCTTTATAGCCGGCACGATCCGCCAATTTCGAAGCTCCCTATGCGGCTACCATCCTTCATGCGACAGCCACTCCTATGCGGTTGCTACACCCATGTGGCTCTGACACATGGCCACCCTTACGCGGTTCGGCTGGGGGCTACCCCCATGCTGCTGCTACTCCCATGCGGCTCGGATCGTGGTGGCCACCCTCTTGTGGCTCCGATTTTGGGAAGCCACACCCATGCGGCTCTGACACATGGCCACCCTTATGCGGTTCGGTTGGGGGCTACCCCCATGCGGCTGCTACCCTCATGCAGCTCCAATTTTGGGAAGCCACACCCATGCGGCTCTGACACGTGGCCACCCTTATGCGGTTCGGCTGGGGGCTACCCCCGTGCGGCTGCTACTTCCATACGGCTCGGATCATGGGGGCCACCCTCATGTGGCTTGCATTAAAGAACTTTCATACGGTTCAGATAAGGCCACCCTTATGCGGCTCTGACACGAGGCCACACTCATGCGGCCTAACTATGACAGTCCTCAATACGGCTCGCAGCAGTAGAGACACGTGGCAGGAGTTGATCAAATCCCAACAATCTAGATTTATGGCAATCGACATAACAGGCAGTTGGACACGTGGCAGGAGATTGACCAAGATTTATTCACTCGGATTTGCTGATATCAACAAATCATCATGATGCAGATTTGTTGCAATCAATATTAATTGCCCATACAGATTTGGTGCAATCAACATTAACTGCCCAGATTTGTTACAGTCAATATTGACGGCCCAGATTAATTTCCAACAAACAAGGTCAAGGCAAATCGTAACCAATCCCTAGACCGCCCACTTTTCAAGGAGCAATCATTGTAAACCCTAATTATCACACTCCACTTCTATAAATAGCAAGGTTCCATTCCCTTACAAAAGAGACAGAGGTACGCACAAAGAGAGCGACGGCACATAAGGAGTAAGGCAAAGTTGATACCACTCTCCCGAGCCTCTATTGTTACCCCCCGAAAAAAACTAAATAATTGTACTTAGATTGCTGTACCTAGATTTTCATCCCTAGGCTTTCTTTGTACGAGCGAGTTTGTGTTGTGAAGTAAAAGTCCAGTCCTCCTATAAAATTATTCTGTTCTTTTATAATCAATGGCAAACAACCCTCACCATTTCAGGTACGAAAAATAAGTCATGAGCACCACAGTAGTAAATTGTTATTGGATACACTTTACTTCAATAAAAGACATTTTTCTAAATATGGATGTGATGTATGAAACATAACTTATGGATTATATTTAATGTAAAACAATTCTTTGGTTGTTTTCTAAATATGTTTTTTTTAAATAATTTTTTATTTTTATTGTTCCGGTACAAGTTGATTTTATTTTTCGCTTGACTATATAATTAGTGCTTAATTTTGTTGCATTGTAAAAGTTGAAATGAGTAGAATTTCTCAGATGATTTTATTGATGGGCTCCTGCCACTACTTATAGAGAGTACACCTCCTCTTCACAATACAACATCCGATGTGGGACTAAAGTCCCTTATTAGTTCTCAACACTTTCCCTCAATATGGACGATAGATATTAATCATCCCCATCTTGTTACATAGCTTTGACAGACTCAATCAACTAAGACCCTTAGTCAGACAGTCTGCAACTTGTTCTTCTGAACGAACATGGTCAATCTTCAGTATCCCTTGTTCCAGCTTCTTCTTGATGAAGAATCGATCGATCTCGATGTGCTTTATTTTGTCGTACTAAACTGGATTTTTAGCTATACTTATTGCAGCTTGACTATCGCTAAAAAAATGTAATGGTGCTCCCTAGTCCAGCTTTAACTCTGTCAGTAGTGCTCTTACCCATAGCAACTCTGACACTCCCAGAGCTATTGCCCTGTATTCTGCTTCAGCTATCCACTGTGCTACCACTGGCTGTTTCTTGCTTCTCCATGAGACTAGGTTTCCTCCTACAAAAATACAGTATCCCGTGGTAGACCTTCTGTCGTCTATGCAGCTTGTCCACTCTGCATCGTAGTATCCCTCAACTTCTATGTGTCTATTCTTCTTGAACCATAGTCCTTTTTCCGGCGTCCCCTTCAGATATCTTAATATCTGAAACATTGCTCCCATATGAACCGTTCTTGGATTATGCATGTAGCGGTTCACTACACTAACCGCAAATGAGATATACGGGTGAGTGTGCCCCAGATATATCAATCTCTCTACAAGTCTTTGATACCTTTCAAGATCAACAGGCTCTCCTACTTCTACTCCCAGCTTACACTTCTAGTCAATTGGAGTTACTGCTACTTTGTATCCCAGCATCCATGTCTCCTTTAGCAGATCTAGTGCATATTTTCTCTGTGAAAGAACAATTCCCTGTTCGCCATCATACACTTCGATACCCAGAAAATACCTCATTGCTCCTAAATCCTTCACCTCAAACTCCTTCGCGAGTTTTGACTTCAGCTTAGTAATCTCGACTTCATCATCACCAGTGATTATTATATCATCCACATATACAGCAAGTATAGTAATGTGGCCTCTTGTATGCTGGATAAAGACCGTATGCTCTGTATTTGTTTGATGGTACCCTATGCCTGTAACAGCCTTTCTGAATCTGTCAAACTAGGCTCGAGGAGATTGCTTGAGTCCGTATAGTGACTTCTTTAGTTTACACACTTTGCATACGACGTCCCTCCATCTGATTCTGTCACATAGCACCCTAGTGGGGGTTCCATGTATACTTCTTCTTGCAGGTCTCCATGGAGAAAGACATTTTTTATATCTAACTGGTATAGCTTTCACCCATAGTTTGCTGTAATGGAGACCAGAATTCTTACCGTGCTTATTTTTGCTACTGGGCAAACGTCTCATCATAGTCAATGTCATATGATTGTGTGTATCCTTTTGCAACCAACCTCGCCTTGTACCGCTTTACTTTTCCTTCTGGCGTCTCTTTTACTGTGTATACCCATTTGCATCCCACAGCTTTCTTTTCTTTGGGTAATGGAACTAGCTCACATGTCTTATTTTTCTCTAGTGCCCCAAGTTCTTCCATCATTGCAGCTTTCCACCTTAGATTTTTCTTTGCTTCCTGCCAACACTTGGGCAAAGAAGTAGAGTCTAACGATGCAATAAAGGCTCGATAATTTAGAGAAATACTAGAATAAGACAAGAAGTTGGCAATGTTATATTCATAATCATCATAACGACGAGGAGCCTTACCCGTATTGATGCGAGAAGATCTCCATAAAGGCGCAATAAGTGGTGGAGAGGACATACCGTCAGAGTCAGAGAGATCTGCATCGAAATCAGAGTGATTCAGTATGGAGGCAACATCTTCAAGAGCCGTGGTAGGAGTAGACGAGGGACTTGGTATGGTAGGTACTGGACTTGGTACAGTAGGTACTGACATTGGGCACGGCTTCTCCCCCTGCGTAACATATGTATCATATTCTTCATCGAAGTCACTGTTATCTCCCTTTTTCGTCCAGTTCTCCACGACCGGACACGGGACCGATCCGACTACCACGTTTGGACTTATTCTCTCTCCCTCATGTCTAGCACTCTCCGTGTTAGGTGTGTGACCAAACGTTGAACCTTCATCTGAACCAACAAAGACACATTTAACCGCTCTAGGATCTAGTTTACCAACTCCCGACCTATTATCTTGGACAAAACATAAACACTCAAATACTTTCGGTGGAACTGTGTAAGTGGTTACACCAACAAGCATTTCCAATGGTGTTTTCCAGTCCAATACCTGATATGGCATTCTGTTGATGAGATAAGAGACCGTCAAGACAGCTTGTCCCCATAAGTGTTATGGGACATTCATAGACAGCATCATCGTCCGTACGACCTCCAGCAGGTGTCCGTTATTCCGTTCGGCCACACCATTTTGTGTCGATGTATAGGCACATGAAGTTTGGTGTTTCCATGAGTAGATAAATACTCAGCAACCTTCTTATTAGTATACTCCATCCCATTGTCAAACCGTAAGCACTTAATTTTAGTGCCATATTGTATTTCTACCCGACGATAAAAATCTCGAAATGCCTCAAATACGTCACTTTTATTCTTCATAAGGTAGACCCAAGTCACGCGAGTATAACAATCAATAAAAGTGATGAACCATCGAAAATCGTTAATACTGGTTGTAGGACAAGGGCTCCATTCATCCGAATGTATCATGTCAAATGCAGCTAAACTTCTATTCCCGGAGCTCACATACGAGATTCTGGTATGTTTTCCCAACTCACAAGTATTATAAAATAACTGCTCTTTATTAGCCCTTTGATATATGGACGAATACATTCGAATAATAACTTTAAAGGAAGAATGCCCGACACACTGGTGATGGAGGAGCAATTCGTCTTCTACACTGCTATGTGAAGCGTCCGGTTGCGCATCTGCTACTAGGGATGCCAATGCTTTGTCCAGTCCGGTTCTGTCCAAGCACCATATCCCCTTATGCCATGTGCCAGTCCCTAATCGCCGTCCTGTCCCCTTCTCTTGAAAAGTTACCTTAGGAATGTCAAAGGAAACAATACAGTTTAGATCAAGATTAATGGCACTAATAGATATAAGATTGACAGGAAAAGAAGGAGCATGTAAGACATTGTTGAGAGTAAGGAAAGGGGTGCATGCGATAGTGCCTTTACCCATTACAGGTCTGGAGGTACCATCAGCAGTCTGAATACTCTCCGGCATTGGTAGGTGAGTATAGTCCTGAAACTCACCACGGGACCCCGTGACATGACGAGATACCCCATAGTCCATAATCCAACCTGGCTGTTGGACAGATGCGAGAGAATGTGCAGGTATACCTGTGCTGGATTGGACAAAGCAAGTGATGTGATCCTCCGAGGTAGATGACGCCCCAGGAGTGACATAACTGTCATTCGAACCCAGCTTTGTGCCTCGCAACTTTGTAGGAAACTCTTGCTCAAGCGGGGTTATTTTTGCCAGTTGATTTTCTTCCCTTCCTCCGCCAGATGTGCTTTGTGTCCTCCAAAATAATCTTCCTTTCTACCAGCATATCCACCTCTACCACCATGACGTCCTCCACGTCCACGTCCGCGATCACTAGACTGACTTCGCAGGAGTTTTGGACAAAATCTAACGCAATGTCCAGAGTCACCACAGTTATGGCACATACCACTCACAGATGGAGGCTGAATGAAGGCAGCAAGGGCAGACTTTTCAACCACGGCTTGGTCTCCCTGGAAGGAGCCCTTGTTGGGAATCAACTTCAATCGAGCTTCTTCCTGTGCTATGACCGCTATAGCTTCCTCCAAGGTTGGAAGCGTGGGTTGGGACAGAAGAATATTCCTTTTCTGCTCAAACACAGGGTTGAGCCCCTTCAGGAACTTCATCATTTGTTGTCGCGAAATATAAGCCAGAAACGTCTAAAAATACTTCGCAAACACCGGTTCGACTTGTGTATCTTTTATCCCAAGAGGATCATAGTGATCCAGATCAGATCAGTACTTCTTCAACAGGGCCGCGTACTCAGAGATGGTACGGTCATCTTGGACCACCCTATTAAGTTTATCCTGAATTTGAAAGACCCGCATAGGGTTGCCTGAGCCTGAGTATATCCTTCAAATTCTGCCACATATCAGCGGCAGCCTCCATCGCCTTGACATTGCCCGACACCTGGTCGGTCAAGAAGGCTGTCAACCACCCAGCTGCGACGTTGTCGACAATCTTCCAGATAGCAAACTCCTTTGAGGAAGGGTCGGATGGCGCCTTTGTTTGGCCATTGACATAGCCAACCAAGCCATGTCCCTTCAGCGTCCGTACCGCCTGCCTAGACCATTTCAAGTAGTTGGATGTTCCTTCCAACTTTGTCTCCAGCTTTTCCAACTTTCCTATTTTGTAGGGTGACGGATCCACATCAGTATTGGTCATCCGTAGGGTTGCCTCGGTTAATCTCTTTGATAAGATCTCATCAACCAGGGCCTTTATCTCTTCTGCCGTCAGTTTACCACTGATAGAATCCATGGCGTCTTCAACTGTGAGTAGGGAGGTCTTGTTGTATCCCTAGTCGTTGTCCTCGTCATCGTCTGCTAACTGCTGGGTATCCTGATCTCGGGTGTCTATGTCATCAACTATAGAGACCAGGGGGAACAACAAGTGGCCTCCTTACAGAAATTCTTCAAGCATACGAGCAATTAGAACAGCATCATGATGACGAGGGTAGATAGTGCAAGCATAACCAATTGGACCGTGACTTCGTGCATGATAGATATTTTTAGAACTCCGAGTAGGAGCTGTGCGAAAATAACAAACTTTTGCAACCACTTCCAAAGAAGGGGCAAAAACAAAAAACGGGGCACTGCACAGCAGTTCCGGAAGGACAGGTCCAGAGGCGCTGCACAGCAGGTCCGGGGGGGCAGGTCTGGGGCACTATACAGCAGGTCCGTAGGGGCAGGTGGGGGCTTTGGAATAGTAGATCGGGGGGTTGGGGCGCTGGCGTCATGGAGGGAGGGGTGGTCCGGGGCAATACACCGCAGGTTCGGAGGGAGGAAGGAGCTGGAATAGTGGATCGGGGGTGGCATCAAAGAAGGAGGTCAGGTCCGGGGTGCTGCACCGCAGGTGCAGGGGGAAAGGAGCTGGAATAGTAGATGCGGGGTTTGGGGGGTGCTGGCGTCAGGGAGGGAGGAAAAAAAATTGGGAACCTGACTCTGATACCAAGTTGAAATGAGTGGAATTTCTCAGATAATTTTATTGATGGGCTCCTGCCACTACTTATAGAGAGTACACCTCCTCTTCACAATACAACTTCCGATGTGGGACTAAAGTCCCTTATGTTCTCAACAGTAAACTCCTGAATGTTCAGTTGCTTAATATTTAAGTTGTGAAACAAAAATCCTTAGTCTTGTACTAGTCAACTTAAACTTGTACAACATTACGTCCCAAAAACTAGATATCAAGATCGAGATGTGAAACCACCCAAGAGGAATTCCCACAAGGAGAGAATTTTAGCTATATTATTTATGAGGCTTCCAGGTGGAAATTCCCATCATTCCCAATTGATTGGAATACAGTTATTCCTTGATTTCCAATTTAACAGTAATCAAGGATTTCTTCAACTTATACATATATATATATATATATATATATATATATATATATATATATAAGATTATTTCCCTCAAGATAAAGAAAAGTAGACAGATCCTTCTACCATTTGATTACGAAACATGCACCATCATTGATTGCTTTCTATCTGTTACTAATAAACTACATTTAGATAAGTTATTCTAATAAAGTTGGTCAAACTCAAGCCACCTTCATTGATTTGCATGTTTATGATCAACATTGTTATTCAATACAACCACTTGCAAAATTTTAACAATATGAATAAGGAATTTGGTAGACATAACCATTTGGGTTTTGGTTTTGGTTTTGGTTTTAGTTTTGCTTTTGGTTTTAGTTTTGGTTTTGGTTTTGGTACATATCCATATAAGCCTCTACTCGTAGGATAGGTTGGTAACTTAAGCTTCTACATTGAAAAAAAGTTTACTACTAGCTGATTCAAATTTCATGTAGCCTAATCTTCGTGCTTGTACCACATATTTTTACATGGACAAACCGAGGGTAACACGAAAAATTAGTTTCTTCTATATATCCAAATCCTTGCTTAATAGCCCGGTAGCTTTAATCCTTTTTAGTCAATTGAGTTACTAGAAATAAAGATATAATACCTATTGGTAGTTGAACCAAAATGACATGTATTATGGACTTACTTAAAATGCATATGTTAAAATCTCTTTTTGATTTCATTTTCGACTAAATTTTAACTTGATACCCTAAACTATTAATGTTTGGCAACTTCATACCCTATACTTTCAAAATAACCAACTTAACACCATCAACTATTGAATATCTTCATTTTCATACACTAAAAATAAAATTACCCGAAAGTATTCATGCCCCCTCCATTCCCTATCCCCTCTCTTCGGTGGGGAGCGGCGGCAGCAGTAGTGGGCGTGTGCGAGTGGGATGGCAGAAGCAGCGGGGTGGCGTACGCGGGGGTTGGCGCAGAAGCAGTGGGACGACCTGTGCAGGCGCCGCGCTTGAACGGGCGTGGCAAGCACACACGGGCAGCGACCGCAGGAGAGGCGTGCACGTGTGGATGGCATACACGAGCGGGCGACGCCCACCGGGGGCAGCACGCATGTGGACGAAGAGGGAGGTGGGGGGCCAAACGGGTGGGGTAGGGGGGTGGGGGCTAGAGGGAATGGTAGGGGCTGGAAAAGAGAGAGGGAGGATATTTTGAAAATTTTATTTTGGCTTAATTGTAATTTGATACTCTAAAAAATTCCTATTTTTTAACTTCATACCCTAAATTTTTTTTTTGGTACAACTTGATACCTTAAATATTTTTGGACAAAAGTGCCCCTGCTCAAAGCTAAAAGCTGCCCCCAACCACCCTACCCCCTCCTGCCCCTTACAGCCACCCCGACCATTCTTTCCCCCGGCCCAGCCTCCCTCCGCCCCCAAGGCTGTCCCCCACTCCCCCCTCCCTAAGCTGCCCCCTCGTGCCACCCCGACCACTTCCTCTAGCCGCCCCTCTACCCCCCCTCCCTAGCTGACCCCCACCCATCTCCAACCCCCTAGCTGCCCCCACCCACATGAGGTGGGGCAAAAGAGGGTTGGGGAAGCTGGAGGGGACAACTGGGGCTGCGCAAGGGGGGTCGGAAGAGAGGGGGGGAAGGGGGCTGCCAGAGGTGGGGGTTGGGGGAGGGAGGGTACAGTCAGAATTAGGGGGTCGGTGGCCGGAGGGGAGGGGGAAGGAAGAGGACATAGGTAGTTTTGAAATTTAAATTTTTAGGGTATGTAGTTGAAAATATTTAATTATTGAGTAAAAAAAATTAGGGTATAAAGTTAAAAAACATGAATAGTTGGGGGTATAAAGTTGCAATTAAGCCTTTTATTTTGCTGGATATCAAGTTGACTATTTTGAAAATTTAAGATATCTAGTTGCCAAACATAAATAGTTGAGGGTATCATGTTGAAATTTAGCATGACATTTTTGTAGAACTCTTGGGGTCTTTTGATACATTAGAAATAGCTCTAAATTTGTGTTTGGATGGAATAGAAAAGAATAGAAACTTAGACAACAAATAATTTCCTTTTTCGTCAAAGAATTTATTCTATGATGGAGTTAGAAAATTTCAGTCATATTATTACAAAAGAAAAATAAGAGAATTTAATAAGAAATTAACTCTGGCTGAAACTTATGCTAGTCTAGAGCTAATATCATTACCAGCTGCAACAGAATTTAGCATCAGAAGTAGACCTGCCTCAGATATATGAAGTTTTATTGTTCCAATCCTTTAAAATCCTAAGATTCTTAGTTGCAGTTTCAAATCTCCGATTCGGAGCGCATCAAAGAAGGCTGTGCGTCGATCGATGATGATTAGTGCTAGGCTATTTTAAATATAATATGATTCTTATTTGAGGGTTTCCTATTTAAGAGATCCTATTATAATCTAAAATAGGATATTGATGGAATATTTTAGGTGTAGTAGGATTCTTATTTGAGAGCTTCCTATTTAAGAAATCCTATTACAACCTAAAATAGGTTTTTTCATCCTATATATATGGGATGAGGGTGGAGGCACAAAGCACAGCACAAAAGTGTAGATTCGAGGTGCTCGTCCATAGAAAATCTAAGAGAAAGTTCTGCACTTTGTCCTTAGGACTTTGCCATCCAAGACATAAGGAAGAAGAGATCTAATCGAGGGGTCGTCAACTTCGGTTAGGAAGATTGCTATGGGCTTGTGTATCTCTTTCTTTTCTTCTTGAGTGTGGTGAGGGAGTTAAACCTATTAGGGCAAAGGGTTCAACATTAGTTTTTGTCAATCTTGTAATTTTATCTGAGTTATAGAGATTGGGATTTGTCCAGGTGATGTAGTACCTCCATAAACTTGTCTTTATATGTGCTTAGTGTCCGTTAGACTTTGGTTGGTTACTTCAGATGGGTTGGCCTAAGTTTTTGCTGCGACAACATCTCAGACACGGTATTGGAGCGCAAGAGGGCGTATCCGATTCCCAACATCTGGTATCAAAGCTTTGGAGGTTCTGACAACCATGTCTAGGGAGCAGATAAACACTCGTATGATCACCCTCACAGAGAAAAATTGAGCAATTTGGAAGCCAAGGATGGAGGATCTACTCTCGTACAAGGACTTGCATAGTCCGTTGGAGGGCGACAATGTAAAGCCAATGGACAAAGCTACTAAAGACTGGAAATGATTGGATCGAAAAGCCGTTGGATTCATCATCCAATGGTAGGTTGATTCATGTTTTACTACGTGTCCATGGTGAGTTCAGCAAAAACATTATGGGAGAAGCTGCATTCGCTGTACGAAAAGAAGACGGCTGGCAACAAGGCGTTTCTTATTCGCCAACTCGTCAACTCGAAGTACACGGAGGGTGCCCTAGTGGCACAACATCTGAACGAGGTTTAGGATATCATTAATCAGTTGTCTACGATGAAGATGGTGATTGATGATGAGCTTCAGGCCCTACTGCTATTGAGTTCTCTTTCGAAAAGCTCGGAGACGTTGGTGGTGTCTGTGAGCAACTCCACACCTGATGGAGTTGTCATGATAGAGGCAATCAAAAGTAGCTTGTTGAATGAGGAGGTCCGGCGCAAGCATGTGGAATTATCGCAGGAGTCCGCTCTGGTGACTTCCTACGGGAAGGGAAGACCCAATTCACAAACGAAGACAAGGGAGAGTTCTCGGAATCTTGCGATTGTGGACCGCAAGGAGTGCTGCTATCACTGTGGCGAAAGGGGTCATATTAAGAGAAACTACCTGAAGCTCAAAGCTGAGAAGGCAAAAGGCAAGGACGATCATGAGGATCTCACAGCAATAGAAGATATCCTTATCGCAGCAACCGACGCAGAGGAACCTTATGGCATGTGTCAAGACGACAACTGGGTCTTGTACACAGGAGCATCGTATCACGCCACTCCACATAGGAGGATCTTTACGTCATACTGCGGCAGCAGGTTTGGACGTGTAAAGATGGACGACAAGGGACAACTGCAGTTATAGGCATCGGTAATGTGTACTTGACAACGAATCTCGGTGAGAAGCTCATTCTCAATGGTGTGCGACGTATACTGAGTTTGCGCTACAACTTGGTTTCGGTAGGAAGGCTGGCGGATGATGGTTGTCGCAGTCTGTTTAGAGACAAGGATTGGATGCTTGCAAAGGGTTCCCAACAACTGGCTCGGGGAGATTTGTGTTGTGATATGTACAGGCTCAAGCCGCTGAGCTGTACAGGTAGGCCACAGACACCGGATGGAGGATCGAGGGGTGCTCGACAGAAGGTGGATCGTCGGGAACTTGCTGAGGAGGGGCTTCTAGGTGCTTTGAGGGAGACGAAGGATTCGATTTGTCGAGACAAAGTGACGGATGGTGGTGAGTCAAAGATTGCGGGTCAGTCCATCGGTCCCATGACAGCTGGTCGGTCTCTAGGTGGGGGTTGCTCTACGGATTCGGTTTTGGCAATGGGTTGGTTGTCGAAGCTTCACGAAGCGACATCGGTTTCAGCAGTTCGAAGCCAGAAAGGAGATCAAGGTAAACTCAATCTGAGGCAGGAACATCATCATTCACACAGTTCAGGAGGAGCTATGGGTCATCGACGACATACACAGTGCGTGATGTTCTGCTCGAGGACGCATATGTATGGGGGAGTATCAAGTTCAGACACGAAGGTGGGCAGGTTCAGGAGTTCGAATCTCAGGAGGACCGCACTGTCTGCTTGTGTAGAAGCATAGAAAATATTGCTTTTAGTCCCACATCAGAAAGGTGAAGAAGAAAGGGCTCACTCTATTCTATAAATATAGCCCCCTTTCCTACTTTGAAAAGGGCACCAACTTCTCTTCCTTTCTTCCAACTTAGACTCTTCCTACTATGCACCTTCGGGTGCTAAGTCGAAGAAGTCTAGGGCAGCACGGGCTCGTCGAGCTCAGTCAGCTGTCCCAACCTCTGACCATCAGAGCGTCCCGCTAAGCGGGCCTCTAATAGAAAGTTGTACAGAACCGCCCGTGTCCAGCCTCGGCAGCAAACGGACAGGGTGGTTCTCAAGAGTCTCCCAATAATGATCAAGGGTAAGTACTTGTACTAGTCCCGCATCAGGGAGAAAACAGGATACCTACGCACTCGTATGCTCGGATACCCGGGTCCACAAAACGAGTGCAAAGGTTGATCGAGATGTCCTTGACTTGCGAGATGTGATCTTTCACAAGCGCAAGGAAAGAAGGGGAGTCTCATGCGGTTGAAAACCCAGAAAGCTCTATGCGGCCTATGAGGATTTTATGCGGCTCAAAATCCAGAATGCTTCATGCGGCTCAGAAAGCTTCATGCGGCCCAAAAGCAGCAGGGTGGCCTTGTACGGCCCAAAATCAACAAGGAAAGCCCATGCGGCTCAAAACAGAAGGAGCCTCATGCGGCTCAGACAGAAGGAGCCTTATGCGGCTCAGAAATCCATTAGAAAACTCATGCGGGTCAAAGTCCTTTAGAGCCTCATGCGGCTCGGATAGCTCCATGCGGCTCAAAAAAGAAGCATGTGGCCCTAAGTGGTTCTCCTCTACAGCTGGCCATAAAACAAGTGCCGCATTAAATGCCCTGACGGCAGCTCTGACAATGACAGCCCTGACAAATGACAGCTCTGACATAAAGATGAAATAATAACTCTGACAAGATGGCGTGTTCCTAGGAAACAAAAGAAAATATCTTTTACAGCTGGCACGATCCACCAACTACAAAGCCCCCTATGCGGCTGCCACCACCCCATGCGGCTGATGCTCGCATGCGGCTCAGAGCGTGAAGACCCTCGTCAGGCGGCTCATGTTATGAGAAGTCAACCCATACGGCCGCTGTTCTTATGCAGCTCGGATTATGGGGACCACCTCCATACGGCTCAAATATCGAGAGGCCATGCCCGTACAGCCTTGACACATGGCTAGTCCTATGCAGCTCAATTGGAAACCATCCCTATAAGGCTCAAATGTCAGAGGCTACACCTGTGCGGCTGCCACCTTCATGCGGATCAGAACCTAAGAAGCTACCTTCATGCGGCTTTGACACATAACAGAAGATCAGTTTCCCATGTGGCACTAAATCAATCAAGAGTCGTCAATAAATCCCAACAACCTGATTTAGTGCAATCATCATAATTACCCGAATCAAAACAGATTTATGGTAATCACACGGATTAAATACGTGGCAGGAGATCCGACCTTCCAAAGATTCGTGACAATCAACATTAATTGACCATACAGATTTGGCGCAATCAAGAGTCAATGGCCCAGATGTAATGCAATCACAATTAATGGCCCAGATGATTGGCCGTCGACTTTTCAAGGGACAATAATTACAAACCCTAATGATCACACCCCAATCCTATAAATAGTAAGGTGCCATTTTCTTGCAAAAGATCTCCGAACCCCGATCCAAAACCAGAAAAAAAAATATAGCAAGGTGTCATTCCCTTGCGAAAGAGATCCTCTCCACCCGACTAGACACACAGAGAGATAAAGGCATGCACAGAAGATTCTTCCCATCTCGAGAGCAGTTCTTCACCGGAGCCAAGGCTACGTCTGATCGTCTAAGGAGTAAGGCAGAGCGGCCGTCGCTTTTTCGAGCCTCTATCGTCACCCCCAGAATCAAAAATAAACAATCGTACTTAGACTGCTGTACCTAGGTTTTCGTCCCTAGACTTTCTTTGTACGAGCGAGCTTGTATTGTGAGTTTAAGTTCAGTCCTCCTACATAATTGTTATGTACTTTTACAATCAATGGCAAACACAATAGGGACTCTGCTGGGGACGAACTTCTCCACGGCTGAGGAGTTGGTGACGCAATCAGACGCAGCCAAACATGGCTCCACTCAACAAACGCTGGTTGCCCGGTTCAACCAACAGGCGTTTGAAGAAATACTCTCCGACGAAAGCGCTGGCCCGGTCCAGCGGTGAGCCCGCACGAAGAAGGCCCGCAGGAAGTGGAGACCCAAAAATTTTGCTCCTCCCCAAGCTCTCGAAGAAGTACTCTCTGTTGCCCGAGACAGCAGAGAAGTCTCGCTTACGGTCCCACTTCAGACCACAGAGGACTCTGATGTCCCCAAGTCTGGCAGAAGAAAATACTATGATGCTGGACTTATAGCGGCAAAGAGAAACTCTGTGCAATTCGAGCCGCATAAGGGTGCCAGCCGCATGGGGAAAGCTCATGCGGCCACAACTGTCAACCGTATGAAGAAAACTCATACGGCCACAAGAGTCAGCCGTATGCAGATAGACTGCACGGCCATGACACCTAGCCGCATATAGAAAGGTCATACGGCCATGCACACCAGCCGCATACAGGCAGCCTGTATGGCCACCGATGCTAGCCGCATACGGAAAGCTCATGTGGCCACAAAGGATAGCCGTATGCAGACAGCCTGCACGGCCATGCATACCAGCCGCATGCAGACAGCCTGCATAGCCACACATACCAGCCGCTTGCAAACAGCCTGTATGGCCACCAATCCCAGCCGCATACTATCTAC
Source organism: Iris pallida (assembly GCA_029216955.1). Classification (NCBI taxonomy): domain Eukaryota; kingdom Viridiplantae; phylum Streptophyta; class Magnoliopsida; order Asparagales; family Iridaceae; genus Iris; species Iris pallida. Next base: position 735,506 of record JANAVB010022997.1, on the reverse strand, counting down.
TCCATGCGGCTCATGGTTAGTCTTTGACCGTCTCTCATACGGTCTTGACCACAAAGGCTCTCTTGAGCATATGCCAAACTCTATTGTGACCAGTTTGGACTCTTCCTACTATACACTCTCGGGTGCTAGAAGAAAGAAGTCTCGAGCAGCGCGGGCTCGACGAGCTTAGTCGGCTGTCTCAACTTCTGACTACCAGGGCGTCCCGATGACTATTACTCGGGCCCCTGATGGAAAGTTGTACAGAACCACCCGTGTCCAGCCCCCGGCGGCCAACGAATGGGATAGTTATCAAGAATCTCCTAACAAGGATCATGGGCAAGTACTCACGCCACTCCCACATCAGGGAGTAGGCAGGAGGCCAATGCATTCATCAGCCCACAAAGCAGGTGACCCGCGCAACGTGATTCTTCACAAGCGCAAGAAAAGAGATGAAGATTTGACGTGCAAAGAGTCCTGTCAAGGACATCAATGCACCCAAGTCATAGTCAACTGCTGCTGCAACTCGGCAGCAGCACAGAAAGACCGACGGTCCGTCTTCCAAAGGCTGCAACACCCAAGCTCAGAAGATGAGGCGCTTCTCGTCGCCTCATGCAATTCTGCTCTGAAGATTCCTGGCAGCGGAAGAGGGAAGAAAACAAATGTCTCCAGCCCAAAAATTTTAACCTGCGTAACGAAGAAAATTTCTTCTAAACGGTTGTCTACCACCGTTGCAGGAGGAGTTTACCAAGGTACCCGCTCAAAAACGAAATCTACCACACTGGAAGATTCATCCACATCTATGGGAGACACTGAAGTCGGGGGTAGCATTCCTCCAAATATCCACAACAACCCGGTATTCCAAGAAGACAGTCCGGGGGAAATGGTTCACCCAACAGATACAGCAGATCCCGACGTCCCCGAGGACGTCCACAATTCCTAAGACGAGGCAAGCTCTGAAGCTGGAGGTACCACTCTTTCTGAGTCAGAACCAGAGGAGAACATTCCCACATACCCGGACGACTTCTCCGCACAAGGGTATGACTCAGAGGGCACGTCCTCTACCGTTCCTCCCATCTTTTCTCATGTGAGGACGGTGTTCATGACAGACAGCAACCAAGAAGGTTCCAGTGATCGCCAACGCATCGACACTCTGGAGGCCATACTACATGCTTTGGTCAAGTCTGTGGACGAGATCAAAGCGGCCCTTCCAACTCTGCAAGGAAGAACACCTGGCCAGACAAGCTTGGGTCCCGCAGTCAATGTGGACTCGAACTCAGCTAGACCAAACCCGGACGAAAATCCTCCTGAAATATCGGCTTCTACCGCTGCAGACGAGGCCAGAGAGGCAAGAAGAGAGGTCCAGGAGCTCCGGACCATGTTCCATGCCCGAGAAAACTGCCAAGAACTCAGGATACGACAACCGTATCCCGCTGCGTGGAAAGATGTTCCCTTTCCACCAAAATATAAACCATTCCACATCAATCCATACAATGGGAAGACATCTGCAAGCAGGTACATCACCTACTTCGAAGTCACAACCGACCATCTGCCTCATGACGACGCCATCCTTACGCGGCTGTTCATTGGAGCATTGGAGGGGGGTCGCCTTCGACTGGTACCGCAACTTGCCGGACAACTACATCCATTCCTTCGTCGGCTTCAAAAACATGTTCTTAGATAGGTTTTACAAAGTAGGACAAGACGTGACGATGTCCACCCTCATGGACGTTGTTCAAGGGGAGAAGGAGCTGTCAAGGAATATTGAGCAATTTTGCCAAACTGCGATGAAGTTGCCCTCCGTGAACCCGAACTCTTCTCTGATCGAAATTTGCCAAAAGAGACTGCTTCCCATAATCTGTCTCTGGATGGGTGAAAGCCAATTCAAAGACTGGAAGGACTTTATCATCAGCGCCACAAGCGCTGAAACGAAGCTGAAGAAGGCTCACCAACTGGGGTTGCATATCTCGGATGTAGAGGACAAGACCAAAGGCCCAAAACAACAATGGCAAGTTCCTCAAGAAGTACTATGTCTAAACGAAACCTTCCAACTATCTCTCGAATTATGAGTCATATACCCGCAGGTATTGCTGAACTTACACTCCGACTTCAAATCCACAAAATTGTCGAGTTGCGAACACCCTGGTACCGCTGAACTCACATTCCAAATCCAAATATCCCTGAATGACGAGTTACGTACCCTCTGGTACCGCTGAACCCACATTCCAAATCTAAATATCCCTGATGATGAGTTACGTACCTTGTGGTACCGTTGAATTCATATCCCGACTTCAAATCTTCCAAAATAATGAGTTATGTACCCTATGTACCGCTGAACTCACATTCCGACTACAAATTCTCTAAATTATCGAGTTACGTACCCGTAGGTACCGCTGAACTCACATTCCGAATCTAAATCTCCCAGATTGTTGAGTTATGTACCTGCAAGTACCGCTGAACTCACACTCTGGTTACTACAGATAAATCTATATCGTCTCTCCTAGGTAGTAAGTCATGTATGATCATACCTCTGAACTTTCCTCCTAACAGAGCTTCCTCCTCATGATCCAATACCCGCACTTCCAGTGCACAAAAAGGGTAACAGATCCACAAATTCTCCGAAACAACCACGTCGATGTTACCTCTGAGTTGTTTCCCTTTCATCAAAAACAAACCGCCGCTCACATAGAACTTTCACGTCCTCATCACCTCTGAGTCGTTCTATGTATCCCTTTATGGAGCCCGCTCCTGCCATGTCCTCATTACCTTTGAGTGGGAAGGCTCCATCGAAGAAATCCTCATATTTACCATGTTTTCATTACCTCTGAGTAAGTATGCTGGTTCTCTCTCAACTTATTATCCGTACCAAAAAAACCCCCAGGGTATGCCAAGGATAATAGGTCCACAAATGTCCTCTACAAATGTCCACAGTTAACCACAAATGTTCTCAGTTGACCACAAATGTCCTCTATTGACCGTAAATTTCTCATCATACCCCGGGAGCCCAGCTGCTCCATGGCATTCTTTTGCCCGATACCAAGAACCTCTATATCCGCCTTACCGCGGAGTTGCTCTAGGTATCCCTATCAAACTTATTATCCGTACCTAAAATCAAGGTATGCCAAGGATAATAGGTCCACAAATGTCCTATGTTGACCACAAATGCTGTATTAGGTCATCTAGTACATGCACCCCTTCTTCGCAAACATATGCTTCTGGAACCCAGTTGTTCCATGGTATTCATTTCCCGTTACATAAAACTTCTACGTCCATATTACCTCTGAGTTGTTCTATGTATCCTCATTCGAGTTCACTCCTACCACGTCCTCATTACCTCTGAGTAGGAAGGCTCTACTTTAGACCCATATTTACCACGTCCTCATCACCTCTGAGTAAATATGATGGTTCCCTCTCTCAACTTATTATTCGTACCTAAAACCAAGGTACGCCAAGGATGATAAGTGCACATAAAATCTCCAACAGAAGTACCCAAACCTATCACGTCCATGCTACCTCTGATAGGATTGCCACACCTAAACAACTATACTTTCCATGCTTCTTATTCAAAGTATTCCAAATTTGCAATTTGGAAACTTTGAAGGGGGACTTGTAGAAGCATGGAAAATATTACTTTTAGTCCTACATCGAAAAGGAGAAGAAGAAAGGGCTCACTCTATTCTATAAATATAGTCCCCTTTCCTCATTTGAAAAGGGCACCAACTTCTCTTCCTTTCTTCCAACTTGGACTCTTCCTACTATGCACCTTCGGGTGCTAAGTCAAAGAAGTCTAGGACAGCGCGGGCTCGTCGAGCTCAGTCAGCTGTCCCAACCTCTGACCATCAGAGCATCCCGCTAAGCGGGCCTCTAATGGAAAGTTGTACAGAACCATCCGTATCCAGCCCCCGACAGCAAACGGACAGGGTGGTTCTCAAGAGTCTTCCAACAATAATCAAGGGCAAGTACTTGTACTAGTCCTACATCGGGGAGAAAATAGGATACCTACGCACTCGTGTGCTCGGGATGCCCGGGTCCACAAAGCGAGTGCAAAGGTTGATCGAGATGTCCTTGACTTGCGAGATGTGATCCTTCACAAGCGCAAGGAAAGAAGGGGAGTCTCATGCGGTTGAAACCCAGGAAGCTCCATGCGGCCTATGTGGATTTTATGCGGCTCAAAATCCAGAATGCTTCATGCGGCTCAGAAAGCTTCATGCGGCCCAAAAGCAGCAGGGTGACCTTGTGCGGCACAAAATCAACAAGGAAAACCCATGCGGCTCAAAACAGAAGGAGCCTCATGCGGCTCAGACATAAGGAGCCTTATGCGGCTCAGAAATCCATTAAAAAACGCATGCGGCTCAAAGTCCTTTAGAGCCTCATGCGGCTCGGATAGCTCCATACGGCTCAGAAAAGAGCTACGTGGCCCTAAGTGGTTCTCCTCTACAGGTGGCCATAAAGCAAGTGCTGCATTAAATGTCCTGACGGCAACTCTGACAATGACAGCCCTGACAAATGACAGCTCTGACATAAAGACGAAATAATGACTCTGACAGGATGGCGTATTCCTAGGAAAATAAAAAAATCTCTTTTACAGCTGGCACGATCCACCAACTACAAAGCCCCCTATGCGGCTGCCACCACCCCATGCGGCTGATGCTCGCATGCGGCTCAGAGCGTGAAGACCCTCGTCATGCGGCTCATGTTATGAGAAGTCACCCCATGCGGCCGCTGTTCTCATGCGGCTCGGATCATGGGGATCATCTCCATGCGGCACAAATATCGAGAGGCCATGCCCATACAGCCTTGACACGTGGCTAGTCCTATGCAGCTCAATTGGAAACCATCCGCATGCGGCTCAGATGTCGGAGGCTACACCTATGCGGCTGCACCTTCATGCGGTTCAAAACCTAAGAAGCTACCCTCATTCGACTTTGACACGTGGCAGAAGATCAGTTTCCCATGTGGCACTAAATCAATCAAGAGTCATCAACAAATCCCAACAACCTGATTTAGTGCAATCATCATAATTACCCGAATCAAAATAGATTTATGGTAATCACACGGATTAAACACGTGACAGGAGATCCGAGCTTCCAAAGATTCGTGACAATCAGCATTAATTGACCATACAGATTTGGCGAAATCAAGAGTCAATGGCCCAGATGTAATACAATCACAATTAATGGTCCAGATGATTGGCCGCCGACTTTTCAAGGGACAATCATTGCAAACCCTAATGATCACACCCCAATCCTATAAATAGCAATGTGCCATTCCCTTGCAAAATATCTTCGATTTCCGATCTAAAACCAGAAAAATATATAGCAAGGTGCCATTCCCTTGCGAAAGAGATCCTCTCCACTCGGCTGGACACACAGAGAGATAAAGGCGCACACAGAAGAGTCTTTCCATCTCGAGAGCAGTTCTTCACCGGAGACAAGGCTACGTCTGATCGGCCAAGGAGTAAGGCAGAGCGGCCGTCGCTTTCCCGAGCCTTTATCGTCACCCCCTAGAATCGAAAATAAATAATCGTACTTAGACTGCTGTACCTAAGTTTTCGTCCCTAGACTTTCTTTGTACGAGCGAGTTTGTATTGTGAGTTTAAGTTCAGTCCTTCTACATAATTGTTCTATACTTTTACAATAAATGGCAAACAGCTTGGTTGGGCCAGCCAAGGATGAAGAAGCTCATCGGAATGTTAACACTTTTCGGTGGAAGACAGAAGTCGGGGACAGGCAGCTGAGACTTCCGGTGAGGCTGATCGTTAGGGACTTTGGTCTTGATCGTGTTATTGATATCGGCAGGATCCCAGTAGTACAAGAGCTGCTACGAATGGCATCTAGCATCGACGTGACGGTCGAGGAGCTGGAGACGAAGGAAGATGCAAAGCAGCTCGGGGGATCGAAGATCAATGGCATGGGGGAGCAAGAACTCTGTCGCATGACGACAGGCATGGAGTCCAGTTGAGGAGCTATGGGGTCAACACCCTCTCATCAGACTGGAGGGGGAGATTGTTGGAGTCTAGTCTGGATTTGGTAATAGCATATTTATGTAGTCCAAATCTGATTAAATATTTTATTTAATTTGATTTGGATGTCCATAATTAGTGCTTGGCTATTTTAGATATAATAGGATTCTTATTTGAGAGTTTCCTATTTAGGAGATCCTATTATAATCTAAAATAGGATGTTGATGTGCTATTTTAGGTGTATTAGATTCTTATTCGAGAGCTTACTATTTAAGAAATCCTATTATAACCTAAAATAGGTTTTTCTCATCCTATATATCTGGGGTGAGGGTGGAGGCACAAAGCACATCACAAAAGTATAGATTCGAGGTGCTCATCCACAGAAAATCTAAGAAAAAGTTTCACACTTTGTTCTTAGGACTTCGCCATCCAACACAGAAGGAGAAAAAAGAGATCTAATCGCGGGGTCGTCAACTTCGGTTAGGGAGATTGCTATGGGTTGGTGAGCGATTTCAATTGTAAACTCTTTCTTTTCTTCTTGAATGTGGTGAGGGGGTTGAACCTATTAGGGCAAAGGGTTCAACATTAGTTTTTGTCAATCTTGTAATTTCATCTGAGTTATAGAGATTGAAATTTTGTCCAGGTGATGTAGTCACCGCCATATATTTGTCTTTATCTATGCTTGGTGTCCGTTAGACGGGGGTTGGTTGTTTCAGGTGGGTTGGCCTAAGTTTTTGCTGCAGCAACGTCTCAGACACGGTATCGAAGAGCAAGAGGGCGTATCCGATTCCCAACAGATATATGAAGTTCCATTGTTCCAATCCTTTAAAAGCCTCAGATTCTTATTTGCCGTTTCAAATCTCCGATTCGGAGCGTATCAAAGAAAGTTGTGCGTCGATCGACGATGACATTCTTCTTCTGGTGTGTTCTTATTTCTTAATTATGTGCACAGAATAAACAAATGTGTCTTCTACCTATGCCAGAACTACAACTCAGAAAGGGTATGGTTCGTTGTCAACACGTAAGATTATGCCAAGTAACTTACTTTCATCACTAATGGAGTACTCGAATGCCTACAATATTCCAAATGTTTCCTTTTGGTTATGCCAAAAGAGAAACATGAAACCTTCCTTCGTGTAGAAAAACTTCAATGGCGAATGTTTGAATGGCAGCCATTTCATTGACTTATTAGTGAAAGGGAATAAGAGGACACTGAATGTGTTTGCGTGCTTTGAATATCATCAGTGCTTGATACTTTCAAAATCACATTATACATTGGCACTTGCACATTCCTGTTCACTGATAGGATCGCTAGTCTTTTATCGATGATTCATTAACGAGTTATATGACTGCCGACTACTTGTGTGGAATCGCATTGGAAGTAAATTAATTCTTGATTTATTTTGGATATTATTCGTTAGGTTAGATCACACTATCGGGGAGAAAACTTTTGGGATGCCATTCCTTTCAATCTTGGTTCCAGGTTTGGTTCACGGAATCAGAAATTTGAGAAAGCAAAGTCATTCATTTCCAGTGTTTGGATGCCAAAAAAAAATGAGTTGGAAAGGAAATTGATTCCTAAAGAGGAAGAAAAATAGGGAGAAAATGGTTACTCCCACCCAGTTAGGGATTCATTTTTTTTCCTCTAAGGATTCACTCCCCTTTCCAATTTATTTGGTTTTTCCAAACACCGGAATATAAATTGATTAGAATTGTAATTTTTAAAGGAAAGAAAAGAAGAAAGAATCGATTTCCTTTCCTTCCCTTTCCTTCCGTGAACCACATGAGGCCTATGGGTGGAAAATTCGAGAATGTTACTCCTTTCATTGGCTTAAAATGTCAATTCCCTCTAAAAAATTATATTGTCATATCTCTTCATGTAGACTCTTTATATTCTAGAAAAAAAAAGGAGGATTATTATGCATATCCAAATGTATGGTTATGTCTAACTGGATTGATGGCGTGACACTCTCATCCTCGCATCCTCTTGAAGAGTTGATGTCAAATTGGCAATCCGTCACAATAAACTTATCAAATTCTTTTATGTAGCTTTTTTCTGCTTCATAGGCAATCCATTCTTATACAAGAACAAAGATTGCATAATGATGATTTGAGAGAAAAATCTGAATGTTGTGATCCAACTATATATATCCACGGTAAGCGCTGGGGTCCATCCAAGATTCGTGGTATCTGAAAGTACAGTCTAGACATCGAATCGTCGTCAGGAGCATATGCAGTTATGTTGAGAACAGACCGAATTCTGTCTGAATTTGATCAAACTGAACTCGGTTCGAACTCCAAGCAGAATTTGCTAGCCTCGGGCTGACCGAGTTCTCGGTCCGAACTTTATCAACCTCGAACATAACTTGTTGGTCTCGGCCCGATCGAGTTTGGCCCTAGTTTGATCCGAATTTGGTCAGTGTCGGTCTGTGGCGAACAACACTAGTGTGGGTCCCAAATCAGCATGCATCCAATGATCGTGTGATCAAATTTGGACATCCATGATTAGTGTTGGACTGTTTTAGGGTTTTCCTACAACCCTAGATAGGTTTTTTACTACTTAGAGTGGATATATACGGGAAAAATACTTTATGTACCTCCTAAATTTTATCCCTCCATGTCCCTCCGCCACATGGCCCTCTCCTTTTTGCTAATGTCTTCCTCCAATCACTCCCCTATTTGCTTTGGTCAATAAGGAATTGTCACGTGACGGAGGGATATGAAGAGATGACATTTTTGGAGGTACATATAGCACCACTCTATATACTGTCGGACCATATCACGAGGGTTAAAATATGTAGAACCATTTAGTAAAATAATAAGACTATTATGTGTTTAGGATCGACCATCGCCTTCCTATTCAACCTAAAAAAAACTTACCTTATGAATTCGGAAAAATCAATGATATCTTAGTAGGTTTCACCTCAACAGCCTAAGCTTACATGCGTAAATTTGTCTCGACTGTTTCAACCCATGCAACTGGCTACTCCGTTGCGACTGTACACAACGCCCGTTGCTATCATGCCATTATTGCAGCAGACTGAGGACCAGGAAAGCCGACATTGCCTGTCCCACACAATAATTTGGCATTAATTTGCTAATAATTGGTGGTTGTTTGCCTCACCCCTCCCTGCAGAGAATAATATCTACTTATGGGAAGTTCCCTGTAGATGGGCCTTCGCAAGGACCGTCACTACTTTCTCTCCTTTCTATTTTGTGAATCGATGAATACCTATGGCTCAATATGCATCTTTCATTTGACATCAACTTTAAACGATATTAGTCAACTTAATATCTTTCTTGCCTCAGGAGCTTCCATGAATTTTTATATAGGAGAAGCGGAACTTACTATTAAAAATAATAATAAATTATAATAAATATGGAAAATAAGGGCGATCCGGTTGACGGTCTCATACCTGGACAAATGTTGAACATGTTCGACGTTGTGCATCCGATGACACAAGGCCTCGTCACGATCCGAAGAACGCATGGAGAATAATTATAAATATTCGAAAAATATCCATACGGTATCGACAAATATGGGACAAATTTGTCGTATACGGTTGACGAATTCAAGTTCGATCAATTTTCACACATCGGATGTCACGTCCTGACCCAGAAAATCGCTCGTCCTCGCATCGATTTCATCCGATTCATCGTCATCGCTGGGACGTGATGCCGCACGAGCCTAGAGTTGCGCTCGTACAAGTCAAGATGACAAGTTCACATAGAGTTTTATCCCAAATTGATAACATTCACATCGGAAGGAAACAGAATATACAATAATAATCTCTTTATTGAAAATAAAGTAGATTACAAAGGCTTGAACAGCTCAACTCAATATGTCAATTGGTTTACAATACTCATGATCTCTCTAGCTTACAAAGTATCTTGTTCCATACATCATGTCTTTTATAGCACATCCAATGACTCGCGGCTGAAACATCTTCATGTTGCATGCCGAACCCAGTACAGTCGCATGCCTCGAAACGCTAAGGAATTCCATACCTCAACGCGAAAGCGAAGATCCGCCACGAGCAGACTCATCCCTGAACCTACAAGCAATCTGGTAGGGGATCAGTACTTATTCTCTCGTCGTACTGATCAAGACCCACTCGCCTAAACAAATACTAAGTAATTTAGTAAAGCAAGCAAATTATATTGGTGATATTTCTATTTAGCCTTAGGATCAGTTTCATGGCAAGATTTAAAATAATAAAGCATATTATCGATAGCAAGTGAATCATAAATGTGTCCAGCACCGTGTTCCTGCAACAAATATTGTTAGTCACATGATATTCATAAACATAGTGATCGTGCACATCTTCGTCTTGATTCGCCAAGCCAGCACGTCGATACCATTCATGCAACCAACCAACTCAACTCAATCACAAATGTGGCAGGACCTGAGCCTGCACCCAATTCTAATCTTAGTCCACTGGCCCTATCTATATGAAGGTCATTGGCATTCCAAACCATAATGGATTTGTACATATCACGCAGATGTACGGTCGTCCCACGGGCGGTAGCAAGCCACTCGAAGGTTTGTACCATCCGTATTGCGGTGTGCCCGATCCAGCCCAGGTAGCAAGCCTCACTGGTGGTTCCGTAATACCCCATCTTAATTCCCTCGTAGGCTGAATGGTCATGGTGCCCCGATCATAACTCGTTCGAGGGATACCAAAACTCGTGCACAGGTATCCAAGTCCAGTGTTCATGCAATTCGCACAATAGTTGAGGAGCTATCTCATTTCCAACCAATATCAAGTTCTTAACCTATCATTCATCTCAACTCAAATCATCTCAAGTTCCAACGGCACTATGCCCTAATATATTCATATTGATACACAATGCCCCAATAAGTATAGCTAAGGTTAGGATTACCTTGTGATACCAAGGTAATTGTTAGTTGTTATTCCAGTTATTGAGTATGGGGTATCAAGAGTACGTGAGTGTAGGTAATAGACAATATAGGGAATGGATATTTTATAGTGTAATGGGATATTGTTTGTGCCTAGGAATAGGTAAAGGAACTTGAGTATATTGAATTTAAGGGAAAATTATCATAAGTTATAGATATTAACGAGGATAAATGTAGATAGGTGATACTACTTTAAATATATGAGTTATATATTGAAATTTGGAAAGTAGGCCACTTTAATATCTTGTATTAGCTAGTCTAGCCTATATAAGCAAGGTGTTAACCAAATTGGCCTGGTTTGACCTAGAAATGACTTAGAGATCTAGAATTGACCTAGTGTAGCATGTTTATGATTCCAAAACTCAAATTAACATTAACATTCCACATTTAGCTCTTTGAGGCACCGTATTGAATATTGTTGATATTTCACATCGGATCTCAGGCGAGTACATTCTCTGATAATTTCTTGTTTTATGATATCTTCTATATTTTTGTATTTAGTGTAGATATCCTTGATATTTTTCGACACATTGGCTACACGAATTAATATTGTCTGGATCCCATCATGAGATGTTATTCCTTGCATATCTTGGTGTATCTTGTGTAAGCCTTATTGTTGTTCTTGTGCATTATATGGATACTGATTCTTGTGAAGGCTCGTGACCTTTTCAAAGAATCTCGTGTCGTAACGTACCATGGTTGGATCCACTATACTAGTCGGAGGCGGGGGGTATTAGCGTAGATATGTGATCAATACCCTCCTTGAATCAATTCTTGAAACACCGCACGTATGATTAACCAGGCCATAAACTCTTATATCAAGTTCCTAAGTCGATCACATGTTGAAACTAGTGCTCACTCACATCGATAATATTGTTCTTGATTCTTGTACATGATATGCACTGTTCTCAGGCACTTACACTCATTTACAGTCTTACTCATATCTTACTATGATCATGTATATGTCTTTTATCTTGTATGTTCTCTCTATTTACTGCTACGTAGTCTTTATTATTTTGTTGGAACTATTATTAGAAATACACTTCGCTCTAATACTGACTGGATATATTTTTAGATAACGCAGAGGACGAGTGCCCTACTTATTACGACCCTTCGGATCTAGTAGGTATAGATCAGGAGACTCTAATTCAGGAGGATCTAGTCCCGACCGAGGAGACTTACTTAGCAATTCAGTAGACTAGATTTGTACTGGATTTTGTCTCCAGTTGACGACTCTTAGCATATTTATTACTTAGAGATTTGTATTTTGAGATTGTTGGCTTTAGATTTTTTGGACTTATACTATTTTATGTTAGACTTTTCTGGATATTTCATATCATGTTGTCTTTATTTTTCGTATAATTTATCTTCATAGAGTATTGTGATTGAGTATTAATATATTATTATTACTTGTTCTCCGTTTGAAGTTGACTACTCGACAGGTTATGATATTCATAATTGTTAGTCAGTCAGTTAGACCTAGACAGCATTCTACCGCCGATACTGCGGTGTAGGCTAGGCGTTATCACGCACTCGTGCCCCTACACCGGGTGCGGGTTGTGACATATTCAAATTGAAATTATCTTCCTCGAATCAAACTCATACCTTATCGCCTTAATCGATTCAGCGTAATGCACCATGCGGTGCAGAGCATTATATAGGCTATGACCGTATGTGCCTTTCGGTATAACTAGTCTGTACCATAATAGCTCGGATTAACTGGATGATACCCAATCCACAATTTTTAATTAAAACATAAATGTTCATGTAGCTCACTTAGAGCCTCGGGATGACTGATCAATTGATGGACAATAGCAAAAGCCGCAGTAACAATGGTCTTTATTTTCTTAGATGAATGGACAAACATGATTGTTGCAAAAAATTCAGATTGAGTATGGTGCATACTTGTGGTCTTTATTTTTTAGTTGTTTAATTGAATTGTTAAGTTACCATGCATATCCACACTTGTCTTATATAATGAATCACTGATACTTTAACAATGGCCCTCGATACTGTATTGTTATATCCTATAACTAAGTTTCGGCCATATCTATAGTTCCAATACTTAAATACAAATTTGGTATGATGCCACAATGCAAAGTACAACATATAATACATACACAAAAGAAACAGAAAAATTCAAAAAGGTGTAGTTGCGATCCCTCGGGACTAGCTGGCTACGCCTATATGTAATTACTATCGCGCAGGTACAAATGTTGTTCAAACCATGTTAGATATGCACCCAACTGAAGTTTCTCAAACTCAATTCGAGGTGGATCTCTAGGAACAAAGTGAAAGCACTTGATCTTTTCTCCCTTTGATATGCTCCTCCATGCAGCTCAAGTAGCAAGGGAATGTAATCTCATTACACATTCTATCTTAAACCAATATGAATATACACGATATTAAGATATTTTACAATTTCATTTTGTAAGTATAACTATTGGTTGGGTTCCCTCCTTAGTGGAGGACACTCCAAATTGCGATGAGCGCCGACAATTACTTGGTCAAGCTCGAGAGAAATTAAAAAGTTGATGGGGATGAAATCAAGCAAGAACAGCCAAAAGTTGGAAACAAAATACGAAAACCGTTCCCCCAAACCAAAGAGCTACGGGCGAATCAAGGAAAAATGCACAAAATCAATTCACCAATAATTACAAAAGAGCCAAACACGGACATAAGCAATTTTTGACGTGAAAGATTCTTCTGGGAGAAACCACGGGGCGATTGAAGTCCAACCATGGGAAATATCCACTAATAGAATAAGAGAGTACACATGAAATCCTATAAGCTTCTCACCGATCCAATCGGATCACCACACTACTTGGAAGATTGAAAACACAATTACAAACTCACGAACAATGAAGATGATGAGTTGAGTTTGTTAGGGCTATATACTAAAAGCATCACTTTTTTAGTAACCTTATTTCCCTAAATTTTGAATGAGAATCATATGGGCAAATGTTTGCATATTGTAATTATTGCAAGTGTTAATGCAAATGTCTTATATTCTATATTGTAGATAATATGGTGTGTGGTGTCACACAGAAGATCATATTATCAGTTCCCTATGGAGTATATAAATAGTTCACAACCTAGATGGACTTGGACAATCTATTGGAAAGGTTGTAGTATAATCTGGTATTAGTCTATCTTGACTATAGGTTTACACTAGTACACTTTGTGTGTATTGAACAAGACCACTTGAGGTTGTTCTCTTTGTACTGACTACATAAGAGAACAAACACCTCTGTTATTATAGATGCTTATGCTCTTAACCCTGATATAATAACGGACATGTATATGCAGTGTGCATTATTTTGACTCATAAAAGAGTGAGATTCATTATGGATCAACAACCTCTATGAATTGGGTAATAACATTGTATGTATGATGGGCTGTTGATTATAAATGGAATCCATGTCCCGATACATCGGGTTGATGATGTCCCCTTAAGGAGCTCATAAGGATTGTCATGTAAACCCTGCAGGTGGATTATATCCGACATGACAAATAAAGTTGAGCGGTACTACTTAAGGGTAAAAGATATCGAATCAATATAGTTGTCAGTAACTTAATTTGATCGACGGACATACGATATCTTAACATGTGGAGCCAAACGAGCATATAATAAAAGGATTCCACAAACATAATTTGGGATTAGTGAGGTAGTACAACAATAGCTCATTAGTGGATCGAGCTATTGTTAATGGGCCTGGATTGTGTGTTCAGGCTGAACACGGGATATCCAGATCCGCTAGGAGGCCTAACCCTAATTTTTTCTCATGTTTCCTGTCGTAGCCTATATATATCCTCTAATCTCTGGCCGCCATATTACCGATCAGAAATCTGAAACTTTCTCTAAATTCGTGATTCACGTAAGGAGAGAAAGAGAGGGCTGCCAAAGAGAAGAAAAGGTTGGAAGATCGTCGCCCACACGACGTCCAACTCGAGGAAGGAAAACGTACAGAAGATCTTGGGGTCGTCCGCTCGAGATTGCCAGGAATTACTTGTCTCCTTTCCGCCGCAGGTATACTTCGTGAACCCTAGTTTCCGCCTATGAAGGGTTAGAACACGTATTAGATCTGTTTAACTTTCTATCGATCAATACGCACACCAAAGGAAGGGTCCTGGGAATTCCCAGTTCCATCAATTGGTATCAGAGCCACTTTGGATCTACGTATTTATTGATACGTCCATGTTGTCCAATAAAACCTGTGCTGTGTAATAGTCGGTAGATGTAGATCTGTTCTAACTCGGTTTTGCAGGCATCTTAGATCCAACTATTATGGTCCAATACATATTTTTGATTGTGTTGTTTAAACCACGGACATGTCGTGGATGTTGTTGTTGCTGTGGATGTAATTAAAATCACGAGGGTTGATCGTGCTTATTATTTTAATTTTGCAATCGAGATTATGTGTGAACTCCTTCGGGAGGCATAGGATTGATGTAATTTTAATTATTTTTGATCAATCGTAATGGCGGTGGTGGCTGTTTCTTACGTCGGACGAGATGCTGGTTTTAAGCAGTCCAGAGACAGACAGATGATTTTCGATGAAGGAATCGACAGCCAAAACCTTTATTAAAAAAAATTGGAGCGCTGCCCCGAACACCGCGACCTAACCGGGTAGGTCGAACCCAGAATATATCTGCGCATCGCCAGATTTTGGATTCGGATAGTTGAGGACGGAGAAGCAAAGATGACCATAATAGTTGGATATTTTCTCTTATTTTTGTCATTTTGCTTTTTCTGATTATGCATGTTTATTATTGTGTGCTTGTTTCTTTTGAAAAATTAAGCCTACATTAATAATGAACAACATAGACATAATATCAACTAGTAGAAAAACCCTTATTGTTAAATAACTAAGTGGGAGAGGATATTTATTTAGTTTAAATCCTATGGTCTCCATTACTGGTTTGTAGGTGATGTAATTATACTTGCGTGTTGGCTATAGTGCTTTTCTCCATATCGATGAATATAATTATGGATCACCAGTACAAACTTCCTTAGGAATAATTGTAAAAAGTTACCTAGTATGTTTTCACTTCTCTATCTGAAGAAACTCATTTCAAGGTAATGGACTTAGTATTAAGTAATGGTATACACTTAGATACAAATAATGGTATCCTCCCCATCGGAGTCACTACTATTATTTGTAGGACTAGAGCAAGACCAGCATATTAATTTCATTTGTCATAAAGTTATATTGACATGATAGTAAAATTAATAAGAAAAATCTACTTGAATAAAGTTGAATTTGTATACGTCCATACTATCGTGGCATGCTAAATTCATGGTGTTCAAGGTGTTGGTGAATTTCTTATTATTGTTTTGAGGGAATCAATATTTAGTTAATTCAAAAAGTTTTTTTGCCCTACATAATTTTTTATGTGATTCTCAGGATTTCAAAAATGGGTTCTTTCAGTCCACTTATGGTTATTTTTAAAGAAAATAAACTTACTGGACCTAATTATATTGACTGGAAACGTAATTTGGATATTGTTCTGACTGCTGAGGAGTACAAATATGTACTTGTTGAGGAATGCCCACCTAAGCCTGATGCTAACTCTGATGAAGAGGTCAAAGAGACTGTGGAAAAAGACAGATGAGATGGCGCTGTGTTACATTCTGGCATCTATTTCAAATGTACTACAACATTAGCATCAGGCCATGGCCACTGCTTATGACATGATGTATAACCTCAAGGAACTCTTCGGACATCAGAGTAGAGCAGCTATGCAGTTTGCTATGAAATATTTGATGAATACAAAAATGGCTTAGGGTACACCAGTAAGGAATCGTGTTCACAAGATGATGGGTCATCTGAATGAGATAGAAATCATCGAAGCTGAAATCAATGGAGAATTCCAGGTCGATATCATTCTCGGGACTCTGTCTAAATATTTTGACAATTTTTGCCTTAATTACAATATGAACAAACGGTTGTATAGTTTGGCAGAACTTGCAAAAGAGTTACAGGATGCTGAATCTTTCTTTAGACAGAGTGGTCATGTTTTTGTTTTTGAAAAGGCTTCTACTTCTAAGCCAAAAGGCGGTAAGAAGAAGAAGAACATTCAGAAATAGGTAAACTCAGCAAAGAAGGGCATGGGACCTCAGGGCGTGGTGAAAAAGTCGAAAGGCAAATATTTCAAGTGCAAAGGGTCAGGACATTGGAAGACTGATTGTCCACTTCTCAAACAAGAGAACAAAGAAGGTATATCTCACTTACTAGTAGTTGAAACATGTTTAGCGTTGTTATCTACCGGCACCTGGTGTGTAGATACATGAGCCACTAATCATGTCTGCAATACATTACAAGGGTTCCAGGAAACCAGACGGCTCAGTGATGGAGAGATATGCTTGTTCATGGGTGATGCTACAAAAGTATCGGTCGTTGCATTAGGAGATGTTACTTTATCTTTTGGTAGAAATAAGTCTTTGACATTGAGAGATTGTCTTTATGCACCTTCACTTAGAAAGAATTTAGTTTCTGTTTCTATGTTAGTTAAGGATGGATATTCAGTTTATTTTAATGACAATATTGTTATTAGAAAGAATAAACATTTTATCTATTCTAGTGCATTGGTTGATAATTTGTATGTCATTAATCATATTTCACCCATAATGCAACTTATGGAAATGAATAATATGTCATCTAACTTAAATAAGAGAAAAGAACCTTCTTGTATGAACCAAACATATCTTTGGCACTTGAGATTGGGGCATATTAACCTAAGGATGATTCAAAGACTGGTTGAAGATGGACCTTTGAGTTCATTGGAAGTGGAGGCACTACCAGTCTGTGAATCCTGCTTGGAAGGTAAAATGACCAAAAGGCCTTTTACGGCAAAGGGGTATAGGGCCAAAGATGTGTTGGAATTGGTTCATTCTGATTTGTATGGACCCATAACTATCCAAGCTAGAGGTGGCTTTGAATTTTTTGTCATATTTATTAACGATTATTCAAGGTATGGATACATTTATTTGATGCACCGTAAGTCTGAGTGCTTTGAGAAATTCAAAGAGTACAAGGCTGAAACGGAGACACGTCATAGAAAATATATCAAGTCATTACGATCAGATCGTGGTGGCGAGTACCTCTTTGGAGAGTTTAGGGATTATTTATCAGAGGCTGGGATTGCATCCCAATTGACTGTACCTGGAACGCCCTAGCAGAATGGTGTAGCCGAAAGAAGGAATAGAACTCTTATGGAGATTGTTAGATCAATGATGAGTTATTCGGATTTGCCAGATTCGTTTTGGGGATATGCCTTAGAGACTGCAGCTTATATTTTGAACTTGGTTCCTTCTAAGTCAGTACCTCTTACTTCCACAGAGCTGTGGATTGGGCGTAAGCCTAGTCTGAAACTTGTTCATATTTGGGGTAGTCCAGCACATGTGCTGAATGGAAAAGCAGATAAGTTGGAATTTCGTGCAAAAGTACGCTTGTTTGTAGGCTATCTAAGAGGAACGAAAGGAGGTTTATTTTATAGTCCTAAGGATCAGAAGGTCATTGTTAGCCCCAATGCCCGATTCATAGAGGAAGACTATGTGATGAACCATAAACCCACAAGTAGAGTTGTTCTAGAAGAACTGAGACGTGAGACACCAAGTACTTCAGTACCAACAGTATAAGAGGATGAACCACAAATAACTGCACAATGTGTCATAAATATTATACCACAACCGATAGTGCCTCGTCGTAGTGGGAGGGTTGTGATACAACCTGATAGATATATGTTCTTGGAAGAGTCGTCAGACTTCGTCCCTGAGGAACAAGATTATGATCCCTGTACCTACAATGAAGCACTCCAAGATAAAGATGCAGAGTCTTGGCAAAAAGCAATGATATCTGAAATAGAATCTATGGATTCTGATCAGGTCTAGGAGCTTGTAGAACCACCCGTTGGTGTAAAAGCCATTAGATGCATGTGGGTCTATAAGAGAAAAAGAGGATCAGACGGTAAGGTTAAAACCTTTAAAGCTCGGCTTGTAGCAAAAGGTTTTACTCAAAAAGAGGGTATCGATTATGAGAAAATATTTTCTCCTGTAGCCATGCTTAAGTCTATTCGGATTCTTTTATCTATTACAGCTCATCTCGATTATGAGATTTGGTAAATGGATGTCAAGATAGCTTTCCTTAATGGAAGACTTGAGAAAGACATCTATATGAAGCAACCAGACGGGTTCATTGAAAAGGGCCAGGAGCATCTTGTTTGTAAGCTCAAGAAGTCCATTTATGGACTTAAACAAGCTTCCAGATCTTGGAACATATGTTTTGATCAGGTGATAAAATCCTATGGATTTGATTAATGTTAGGATGAATCATGTGTATACAGAAAGTGTGACAGAAACGTGGTGGTGTTCCTAGAACTTTATGTAGATGACATCTTGTTCATTGGAAACAATGTGAAGGTGTTATCTGATGTAACGGTATGGTTATCCAAACAGTTTGATATGAAGGACTTGGAAGAAGTAGGTCATATCCTTGGGATCAAAGTTCAACGAGATCGCAAGAAAAGGATGTTGGGCTTATCCAAGCTTCCTATATCGATACTGTACTAACTCGTTTTAGTATGCAAAATTATAAAAAAGGTTCTTACCTTTTAGACATGGAATTGCTCTATCAAAGGAGCAGTGTCCGAGGACACCTAAAGAGATAGAGAACATGAAGGCAGTTCCTTATGCTTCAGCAGTAGGAAGCTTAATGTATGCAATACTATGTACGAGACCAGACATCTGCTTCGTCGTAGGCATGGTCAGCAGATATCAGTCTAACCCAGGACAAGAGCACTGGACTGCCGTAAAGCATATTTTGAAGTACCTGAAAAGGACTAAAGAGTATATGCTAGTTTATCAGGCAGATAGTTTAGTTCCCTTAGGCTATACAGACTCAGATTTTCAGTCAGATAGGGATTTCAGGAAATCTACCTCAGGTTATGTGTTTATTTTAGGAGGTGGAGCCATTGTGTGGAGGAGTATCAAGCAAAAATGTATTGCTGATTCCACCATGGAAGCCGTGTATGTGGCAGCCTCTGAGGCAGCCAAAGAAGCGGTTTGGCTCAAAAACTTTCTGTTGGACTTGGATGTGGTACCTAGTTTGCCTAAGTCTATTATACTTTATTGTGATAATAGTGGTACAGTTGCAAACTCGAAGGAACCACGAGCCCATAAGACTGGCAAACACATTGAGCGCAAGTACCACCTGATACGAGATTTCATAAAGAAAGAAAAAGTTATTGTGATCAAGATAGCATTAGCCGACAACCTAGCTGATCCCTTTACAAAGAGCTTACCAGCTAAGGCTTTTGATAGTCATGTTGAGGGAATGGGAGTCAGATGTGTAGCAGCATGGCTTTAGGTATAAGTAGGAGATTTGTAACAGTATACTGAAAAGCAATGCTTTGAGTATAAGTGGGAGATTGTTAGGGTTATATACTAAAAGCATCACTTTTTTAGTAACCTTATTTCCTTAAATTTTGAATAAGAATCATATGGGCAAATGTTTGCATATTGTATTTGTTGCAAGTGTTAATACAAATGTCTGATATTCTATATTGTAGATAATATGGTGTGTGGTGTCACACAGAAGATCATATTATCAGTTCCCTATGGAGTATATAAATAGTTTACAACCTAGATGGACTTGGACAATCTATTGGAAAGGTTGTAGTGTAATCTGATATTAGTCTATCTTGACTATAGGTTAACACTAGTACACTTTGTGTGTATTGAACAGGACCACTTGAGGTTGTTCTCTTTGTATTGACTATATAAGAGAACAAACACCTCTGTTATTATGGATGCTTGTGCTCTTAACCCGGATATAATAACGGACATGTATATGCAGTGTGTATTATTTTGACTCATAAAAGAGTGAGATTCATTATGGATCAACAACCTCTATGAATTGGGTAATAATATTGTATGTATGATGGGCTGTTGATTATAAATAGAATCCATGTCCCGATACTTCGGGTTGATGATGTCCACTTAAGGAGCTCATAAGGATTGTCATGTAAACCCTACAGGTGGATTATATCCAATATGACAAATAAAGTTGAGCGGTACTACATAAGGATAAAAGATGTCGAATTAATATAGTTGTCAGTAACTTAATTTGATCGACGGACTTACGATATCTTAACGTGGGGAGCCAAATGAGCATATAATAAAAGGAGCCCACAAACATAATTTGGGATTAGGGAGGTAGTGCAACAATAGCTCATTAGTGGACCGAGCTATTGTTAATGGGCCTGGATTGTGTGTTCGGACAGAAAAACGGGATATCCAGATCCGTTAGGAGGCCTAACCCTAATTTTTTCTCATGGTCCCTGTCGTAGCCTATATATATCCTCTATTCTCTGGCCGCCATATTATCGATCAAAAATCTAAAACTTTCTCTAAATTCGTGATTCACGTAAGGAGAGAAAGAGAGGGCTGCCAAGGAGAAGAAAAGGTTGGGAGATAGTCGCCCACACGACGTCCAACTCGAGGAAGGAATACGTGTAGAAGATCTTGGGGTCGTCCGCTCGAGATTGCCAAGAATTACTTGCCTCCTTTCTGCCGCAGGTATAATTCGTGAACCCTAGTTTCCGCCTATGAAGGGTTAGAAAACGTATTAGATCTGTTTAACTTTCTATCGATCAATACGCACACCAAAAAAAGGGTCCTGGGAATCCCCAGTTCCATCAGAGTTACCCGAAGCGATCCCCTCTTAGAAATAGCCACAAATCTTTTTTCTTTCTCCAAAAGTGCAAAGCCTCTTCTTGACTATAATTTATTCTTCATACTTGGGATTAGGTTTAGAAAATTACTATTATTTATCCCCAAAAATCTGGACTACTTGATTAGATCCAACGATGTATAAAATACCCTAAAATCTGCGTAGCTCGCCGACAACTGAACTCGGCCAGAGTTTGGTATTTGTGACCAACAAGGTTCTGACTTCCAGAGATTAAACTCGTACCAAAATTGGTGGCGAGACCGAGTTTGTGTCGAACCCTACCATACCAATTTTCAAGTTTTTTCGAATTTTGAATGGCACTCGTTGCACTTTCCGAGATTCTTCGACACATGAATGGCGTACGTCGCACTTCAAAGTGTTCTCCATATAGATTGGGAACCCTTATCACTCCAACAAATATCTTCCTTCCCAACTAGGTAGAGGAGCTTGTCATATCGGCGATTCGCCTGCAGTACTTAAACTTTCTCATGGATAGAACCTTTGTGAGCATATCTGCCCAATTTTCATCTATGCGAACCTTTTCAAGTGTCGCATTTTAAGCACATCTCGTATCCATTGATACCGAGTCTCACTATGTTTGGATTGACTATGAAATGACGGGTTCGTTCCAAGGTGAATTGTGCCATGGTTGTTACAAAGCAAAATTTTCTGCACTTGGGTAAGCCCTACTGTCTGAGGGAACTTTTTCATCCACAGCAACACCTTTCAAGCCTCCATTGCCGCAATATTTTCTACCTCTGTCGTAGATAAGACAACACACTTCTGCAACCACGATTGCCACGAAATTGTACCACCAGCAAACATCATCACATAGCCCGCCTCGTGTCTATATCTCTAGCTATATCAACGTTAGTATATCCAACCAGCTTCGACTCGTCACCACCAAATGAAAGCCTTAACCTGCAGTACCCTGAAGGTACTATAGAATCCACTTAATCGTACTCCAATATACCCTTCCAGGATTAGAAAGATGCCTTCTAACCATGCCAGATGCGTTAGCGATATTTGGCCTTGTACATACTATATCGCCACTATAACAAATATTACCTACAATAGTATATGCCAAATGCTATAGAAAGCCTTCTATAGGATATTGTGTCCGCTATAATTGCTCCTGCTATAGTATGTGAACGCTATAACATTATAGCGTTCTTGAATGTTGTAGATGGATTAAAGTATTCATGAATACTGTGGATGGTTTATAGCATGCATAAATGCTGTAGATGGATTATAGCATTCATAAATGCTGTGGATGGTCTATAGCATTCTTGAATGCTATTGATGAATGATAGCGTTCATGAATGTTGTAGATGGTTCATAGTGCGTTGTTGATTTACATAGCTTCATGAATGTTGTAGAATTTATGATGTTGATTTATTATAGCGTTCGTCATATGTTATCGTGATAGCGGCCAACAGTTCAAAGTGCTATGCACCAATAGCATTTTGGAACGCTATTACATTTTGACGTTTTGAGCTATAAATCTGCTCCCCAATTTTATTTCTAAATAACCTGTTCTGTATCACATACAATTAACCATATAAAAATTCATGCTGAATCACAATTTAAATTTAACAATTTCAATCGCAACTTCTATTTCGATCGATCCAGATATAGAAAAAAGCTTTGCCAAAATAAATAAATTCATACATTTTTCATTAAAATATTCAAGATGTACAAAAAGTAGTTGTACACCTAAAGTGATTGAAATAGTAGTCCAAAATAAAATTTTCATGTAAAGAGAATCCAAGATGTACAAAATGTGCTAGTCCAAAATTCAACTAAACCATTCCATTTCCATATAAAATGTCTGTAGGCCAAAATGCAACTCAATCGACTCTTTCCTGCTAGCTTATATCCACAACCAGAAAAAAAATTACACGCCAACCTACACAAAATTAAGAAGAAAACACATAAGCATTATTATATAAAAAATAAGTTCACACAACATCATGTATCCTAACAAACTTATTATATAGCCACTAAATGTTGAAGCTCAATCTCAACTATTAAGACCTGGCACTCTCTCTAGTATACTCTTCCAACATAAAAGAGAATCTTAAGTGCAAGTACCAGAACCATAATACGGTATTAGTCATAAGAAGCAACAAATGCACTGATAATTCACAAAGCATTGAAGTTATTCTTCAACTTGTAGAATCCTAGCCTAATAGCTACATGCAAAATTCAACAGAGCTCATAATCTATCAATGTGTCAATGTCGAAACTAGTAATAATGAATAACTAAAGAAGACATAGTCTGGCCATTATATAGATATACTGAAAGATATTACACAGCGATAGGATCAAGATGGACCAGATTTCCTATGAGGATCGGAATTCTTCTTCTTCGTCTTCTTCTTCTTTCTCGGACAGAGATGAAGACGAACAAAGAAACACAATGCTACTTAAAGCCCACAGAAATGAACTAGGATTCGAACATAATATCTACTTTGACATACAAACATAGCAATAGATAAAAGCTATAGATTGTACAACATTCAGGAAACATTAATAGATAGATATTTATATAGCGCGCACTGCAAAAAGAATGCTATTTTTGATAACATTCTATAGCGGGAAAACTTGAACGCTATAGAAAACCTGCTATTGTAGGCCATATTTGTTGTAGTTATCATATATGAGACTCCTCACTGTTGAAGCATACAGAACCTGCTCCATATCTTTCTTCTCGTTGTCGGTAGATGGACACTACACCATAGTGAACTTAAAGTAAGCTGCAAGAGGCTTGCTTACTTTCATCGACCCTTCCATCCGAAAATGTTGAAGTACCGATGAATGTAATTCTTTTGGGACAAGTCCAGCATATTAGACTCTGTCTCTTGTCATATCCTGATCCCACAGAGACATTTCGTCCTTGCTTTAGACTCTGTAGAACCATTCGTCCTCGCTTGGGTATGATATCGTATAAGCCTAAGTTACGCTTGCACAAGACCAAGACCAGTACAATAATAAGATAGACAATAATGCAGCGAAACATAATTGAAGCAGCAGCAAACATATTGCAGAATATGAATTATACATAATAATAGCAAAAATAGATTCTTTTTATCGATACTCTTTTGAACAGGTTACCAAGCTTTCATTCTCTCTTTGATCTATGTCATACTTGGCTTACAATCTCTCAGAAACTATACAGATTATAATGATCATGTTCCATACATTACATTTATTTATATACGAAACTAACTCTTTAGAACAGATGACCATCTCTTTATATCTCTTTTGATTTTTAGCTTCTGAGGATGAGGCTCGGGCTATCGTTTCGGATCCTTTATTTCATCCAACTTGTACCTGCAGGCAAGCTGGTGGTGGGTCAATACTTTAACATAATGGTGATGTAAACAGAGGCTACATCGTCTGAAACGATCACTAATTAATTTTAGTAATAAAAAACATTTCTAATGATATAATCTTGCTAATTTTACCTATGTTCATTTCATATAGATCAGAGTCAGATTACATCTTTTGAAAATACTTTAGAAAAGTCACAATTTAGTTTTATTCATTTCAAGCATTCAAGGAACTATTCCTTTATTTGAAGTGTGTAACGTGTTTCATGAGTCATACTCTATTCTTATGGACAATAGCAGCATTCTAGGCATCATATCTTTATCAACTCTTGGAATAATAACATTTTATTTGCACCAGACTATTCATAGAAATATTTCATGATAGAAACATAAGAATTAACGAACATCAATTATTCAGTGATTCTTGGAACCCATAGCCGATGATCCCTCCCTGTATAAGACAAGGATTAGAAAACATAATATACATATCTGACAATTCCCTGTTCGTCTCTGCATTGTTAGCTCTTAGCAAAATTATTAGCGTATGCAAACTCGATTGGCAGCTGTAACTCAAGGCTCAGCTCTGTACTACTACATGTACATACAAGCAGCTGTGACTCTCCGATTCAGCTCTGTACCGATACGCACACATACTAGCAGTTGTGGCTCAGGGTTCACCTTTTACCAATCAAGACCTATCTATATGATGGTCCATGGGTACTCCCATTATTAGTAGTTAGGACGTTCTGGCCCATCTCACTAATAGACTGAACCCCCTGAATGCGAGGACTCCTAGCCGTAGGGTGTCCTGTTCCCTTCTAGGCCGAGCGATCCCGGTGCCCCAGAGATCGGTCGAGAGATTACACCCTTATGCACAAGTTTTTCGCACCGACTCTATAAATGCAAACATCTTTTAATTAAACTCTTCTGTAACAATTCATCGATCGATCAGTAGATATATTTCATCTATCTTTTCTTTTCTCTATACGGATCAGTTGTATCATCTCTTTTCAGGTAACTCTTATACGATAGCAGTTCTATCACGCATTTGAATCTTTTGCAACATATGATAACAGAAAACATATAACATTTAATTATGCAGCGTTGGAATAGTTCGATATCACTAAGCATCCAGGAAACCTACTCTTGGTAGCATATGTTACATAACATCAAGCAATCCCTTTTTATTAGCATGGCAAAGTTTTCTTCATCAAGGCAACATTCATTTCTTAGCATGGCATCATAATCTCTTATTAACATGGCAATATGTAAATTCTTCTTATGAGCATACTGATTTGATGTACTAATATTCTCAATGATTACCATATTGTTATTACCAATGTATACATTCAAAAACATAGATTCTTATTAGGGGTAAGAGAATTAGAAAATGAGTCTTCGTCCACTCACCCAGGTTAATCATCTTTGTGGAGGCTTCCTCTTGAGCCAGCACCAATTTCTAGGTTCATCTAGTGCCTTCGCGGAACGAGGCACTACATAATTATCCACCGAAAAAAAGTTTCATCCTCAAAATTTAAGGAGAAACATATGATAGCCTTAGTAGAGATAGACCTCATCATTCGCCATCTTCAATCCTTAAAACCATGATTCAATCTCATATCAAAAACTCTTGTTCAAAAATATGTCTCAATCAATCAATAAAACATATGGCGAAGTCATGAAAATATTTACGGACTTATTTTATGGAACGTTCATCTCATTACGATGTCAAGGACACAACGGGATGTCGATCAAGGAAACATACTCAAATTGTAACGAATCAACGATTTGGCCAGAGGATCGTGATGCTCCGATACCATTATGTCACACCCCGATCCTGCATAGTCCTTTCGTCCTCGCTTTGAACTGTGTAGAACCATTCATCCTCGCTTTGGCATGATATTGTACAAGCCTAAGTTGTGCTTGCACAAGGCCAAGATCTCTACAATGACAAAATAGACAAGATAGATAATAACACAGCAGAATATAATTACAAAAATTGAAGCAGCAGCAAACATATTGTAAAATATGAATTGTACACAATGATAGCAAAAATAGATTCTTTTTATTGATACTCTTTTGAACAGGTTACAAAGTTTTTATTGTCTCTCTGATACATGTCATACATGTCTTACAATCTCTTAAAAACTTTACAGATTACAATGATCCCATTCCATACATTACATTTATTTATATACAAAACCAACTCTTTAGAACAAATGGCCATCTCTTTGTATCTCTTCTGATTTCTAGCTCCTAAGAATGAGGCTCGGGTTATCACTTCGGATCATTCATTTCGTCCAACTTGTAATTGCAGGCAAGTTGGTGGTGGGTCAGTACTTTAACATACTGGTGATGTGAACAAAGGCTACATCGTTTAAAATGATCACTAATTTATTTTAGTGATAAAAAATATTTTTTATGATATGATCTTGCTGATTTTACCTATGTTCATTTCATGTGGATTAGAGTCAGATTACATCTTTTAAAAACACTTCCGAAAAGCCACAATTCAGTTCTATTCATCTCAAGCATTTAAGGGACTACTTATTCATTTGAAGTGCACAACGTGTTTCATGAGTCATACTCTATTCTTAGAGAAAATAGCAGCATTCTCGGCATCATATGTCTTTATCAACTCTTAGAACAATAATATTTCATTTGCATCAGACTATTTATAAAAATATTTCATGATAGAAACATAAATATTAACGGACATCACTTATTCAGTGATTCTTACCCATAGCCGACGATCCCTCCCTGCATAAGACAAGGATTAGAAAACATAATATACATATCCGAAAATTCCATATTCGTCTCTGCATTATTAGCTCTTAGCAAAATCATTAAGCGACACATGCAAACTCGATTCGCAGCTATGACTCAAGGCTCACCTCTGTACTAGTACATACACATACCAGCAGCTGTGACTCTTCGGTTCATCTCTGTACTGATACGCACACATAATAGCAGTTGTGTCTCATGGTTCAACTCTTCACCAATCTATACCTATCTATATGATGGTCCATGGGTATTCCTATTATTAGTAGTTGGGACGTTCTAGCCCATCTCAATAATAGATTGAACCCCCTTGATCGCGAGGACTTCTAGCCTCAGGATGTCCTGTTCCCTACTAGGCCGAGCGATCCCGGCGCCGCAGAGATTAGTCGAGAGATCACATCCTTATGCACAAGTTGTCCAGACCGACTCTATAAATGCAAACATTTATCAATTAAACTCTTCTATTAACAATTCATCGATCGATCAGTAGACATATTCCATCTATCTTTTCTTTTCTCTATGCGGACAAGCCGTATCATCTCTTTTCAGGTAACTCTTATACGATATCAGTTCTATCAAGCATATCAATCTTTTGCGACATATGATAACAGAAAACATATAACATCTAATTACGTAGCATTGGAACAGTTCGATATCATTAAGCATGTAGGAAACCTACGCTTGGTAGCATATGTTATAGAACATGCAAGCAATTTTTTTATTAGCATGGCAAAGTTCTCTTGATTAAGGTAATATTCATTTCTTAGCATGGCATCATAATATCTTATTTAGCATGGCAACATGTAAATTATTCTTATGAGCATACTGATTTGAAGCACTAACATTCTCAATGATTACCATCTTGTTATTAACCAAAGTATACATTCAAAAACACGGATTCTTATTAAGCGTGAAAGAATCAGAAAATATGCTTTCGTCCACTCATACAGTCGTCTTTGTGAAGTCTTCCTCCTAAGCCAATAGTGATTTAACTTTTCATCTAGTACCTTCGCGGAGCGGTCACAATCTCTCTCTCTCTCTCTCTCTCTCTCTCTCTCTCTCTCTCTCGGCTGATCTCCATTACAAGAATAGTCTTCGCTATGTCCAAATCCTTCATAGAGAATGTCGCACCTAGTTGGTGCTTCACTTCCACTATCCTTGTAGCATTCCGACATACCAATAGCATATCAACTACATACAGTAATATGATGAAATTATCATCGGTAGAGTGCTTCACAAATACACAAAAATTTACAGTTGTCCGTGCATAACCATGCTCCCCCATAAATGACTTGAACATCCTGTTCCACTACCTCGAGCCTACTTCATACCATGCTTCCCCATAAATGACTCAAACTTCCTATTCCATAAAAAATATCGTCTCCATGTTCATCTACTCAACCTTTAAGTTAGAATTGGCTGCCAATGCTAGCACCACCCGAATAGATACAACTTGATGACGGGCAAAAAAATCAAAGCCCACATTTTTTGTGTTGTCCGTAGCCTTTAACTACCAGCCTCGCTTTGTATTGAAGACAAGTATTATTATCCGTCTGCTTTACTCTGAACACCCATCAATTCTTCAATACCTTCTTACCCTTTGGCAACCGCATAGTCTCATAAGGGGAGTTTGTATATAAGAAACTTATCTCCTCCGGTTTGGACTGCATCCACCATGCATGTGTTCATCTTACATAGCCTCTGTGAAACTTTTGGGCTTTCTTCTGTCAATCAGTAGCACGTACTCATCTGGCGAGTACCTTGTAGATGGTTGACTCACTCGCGTACTCATCCTTAATGGAACCTCTGGTGCTGGTTGTGTACTAGCATCCTCATTCCTTCAATAAACTGCCTTTCCTGCTTGTTTATCCTCTTGAGGGTCACCTTGACCACAATTGTCGGCCGATGATTAAGGTTTGGAGCATCTCCATGTCTTGGCTCTCCTATAATTAGATTCTCTAAATTATCCTCTAGAAACAGCTCGAAGCAAAATGACTCTAACTCAGGTAATTCATCATTCTTATAATCTTGAGTGCTGGCCATGGTTTTATCTTAGACGGATACCACATCCCTGGTCATATAGATCTTTCTTTCTATTAGTTTGTAGAGTCTACATCCAAACTCATCCCGACCATAGTCGATATTGATGCACTACCTCATCTTTTGCTCAAGTTTGGATCTCTCGCCTATCGCTGCATGCATGAAAACCTTACAACCAAACACTCAAAGATGAATGTGTGATGGCTCATTGTCGTACCATACTTTGTTAGGCATATCACCTTACAAACGAGCATTAGAAGATAAACAAACAGTATAAGCAGCAGTTGTAAAACCCTAAAATTTTTGGATTATTTTATTTATTTATTTATTTGGCTTAAATAGGATTTTATGAAATTTGTGAATATCTTTAAATTAAATAGTTATTATTATAGAAGACCTTAGCCATGATTGAGTTTGAATATGCAAGACGACTAGAAAGTATGGCATGCCTAGCATTGTTGGGTGCTTTAACTAGCATGCTAGCCATGTTAGGAGTGCCATGGTCATACGGAAGTACCTTGCATGTTAAACATTCAAATTATGGCACAAGTCATAATTTTTATTTAAATAATTAGTAAGAAAGCCTTTACAACTTTTTAGGAGACCCGGTTGCCCCAAACCTTCCCAAACCTCTTCCAAGCCGAACCCAACCCTATGTAGAAATTATATTTTGATGAATTTTGTTATATTTAATCATCCATAAAAGTGTCATGTATTATAGGCATAATATCCATGTTCCAGTAGGGTCAAATTAACACCATTATGAAGGAACTACTAGTTATTGATGCCTATTCTTGAAACTAAATTTTATGTGTATTCATATAGATAAATTAGGATTTTTTAAGTATTTTTCCACGAATTTAGCAACTCAATTCTGGTCGAGAAAATTATAGGTCAAAACTAGCTAATTTCGGGCGACCTACTGACATAGAATGACCCGAACTTGTAGTATAATATTACCCTTGTATCTCTGATGTTATTCAGGAAAATAACGTATTTTACTTTTGTTTAAATTATATTTTTGGGTTATTTTATCAATTATGAGTAATTAACTATGTTCCGGACAAGTTTCGGGTTAACTAGCTAACTTAGTAATCAACTAGTCATAAATGCCTTTAGAAATATTAATTCTGTAATTTTAGAGTTAATTCTATAGAAAATTAGTTTAAATAATATTTTAATGATTTTATATGATTTCTAAGTATAGTATTGAAGTAGGGGAATAACTGACTAATTGGGAGTTGGAAACCCAAAAACTATGTTCGGTATCTCGTAAAGCCTGTATGTGATTGTATAGGTCTGAAGGGTCCCACGAGAAATTGAATATAATCTTAAAAAATTATCTTGACTAATTAAGTCATATTGTAAGTTCATGAGTAGTGGCTTTATTTAGTTAATTAATTATCTAGGAGCGTCGGGTTCTAGAGGCGTGGACACGGGTGCGAAACTTCATCCTCACATCGCGGAACCAGGCAAGTATACCTTGCCTCCCTATACAGTTTATTTACATGCATATTTCTATTATTATATAGTCTTACTAGTTGATTATTGACATGTGATTTGTATATCGTGCATGCTAGCATTTATATATATAGTTCTTGTTCATAGTTAATTTTGTAGTTCATATTGGATTGGTTCTACCGTGTATCTTGATTGGGTCGCGTCGTGTCATTACCTGTACTTAGACTGAGTCGCATTGTATCATAGGATGAATAAGTCATAAAGGAACTGTTGTACCTTGAATTCTTGAAGCTAACCTGTGAGTCCACACTAGGGGCGAGGGTTAGTAGTTATCTGTTCCGCACCTGCGAGTCCACACTAGGGACGAGGGTGTTTCCTTGAAGCTAACCTGCGAGTCCACACTAGGGGCGAGGGTTAGTAGTTGTTCAAACCTGCGAGTCCACACTAGGGGCGAGGGTTTGAGTATACGATTTCTTATCCGTTGACATCGTGCCATCGTGTTATCTTGTTCTCCTCCAGCAGTTCGTTTATGCGTAGTGGTTCATCCAGTCGTGTATAGTCGTATTTTTGTGTTGATTGGTCTTTTCCCATTTATTTTCTGTATTTCCTTTATTGCATGATAAACTTCTAGATAGGCATATTTTTATGTATCTTGCTATGTCCCATGAGGACCTGATGATCTCTTCAGGTTTAGTGATTACATGGAGATAGCTAGTAGTTCTGGATGGCGGATGAGATGATATGCTTACGGGATTTATGTATCATTATTATGTTTGTTATCCTTTCGTGCTTTGCATTCCTATTCATGAGATATCCTGCTTATTGATTCACTTTAGAGACTCTTGTTGTATTATTTGAGTCTTATCGAATATATATGCTAGTGGGATGCAGACCACGACCCATAGTGTTCATTCATGCTTCGTAAACTTATTGTAGATTTGAGATATAGATTTGATTTGCCATGATTTGGCAGTTTACCAAAGTCGTGACAGCGTCTATGTATTCGAGTCGGGCTGGAGTCCGTTTGATGCATAGCTGACTTACTCACGCTCTCGCGTCCGAAAAGAGGGTGCAGGTCGTGACAAATTTTTTTGGTGGCCAATGCAGTTCAGAGCATATCATATCGGTTACGTAACTGTACTGATATAAGCCTACGAATATGACTAAACCTTTAGAAATCTCAATCCACTATGCCTTAAAAAAATTTCTTAGAAATTTTTCTACTGCCCTTGAACTTCGTATTTACTCTCGATTACTCTTCCTTTGCTTTCTCGTATCCTTGATTCTCGTATCTTCTTATTTCGGAGCGATGAATAATCGTGCTATATAGGATTTATCAAAAAGAATTCTTAAGTTATAGTGTAAGTTTGTTTATTGTATTGTGATTGCTTGATAGATAAGGAGAATTATAGATGCTATATGCCATATGGCATCATGTGTTTGATGAGGTAGTTTGACCAAAGGTGGTTAGACATTCTAGAAATGTCTAAATGATCATACTAGGTTACGCCCTTTATGGTAGTTGCTTGATCAAGAATAGAGTAGTAGTTTTAGAGTAGAGACTGACCCTGTACTAGAAGAACCTAAATATAGGCTAACCCAGCCTATTTAGCATTATGCCCTACCAGTTATAAAGTTAGGATTAGACAGATTGGTAGGTATCAGTTAGATTGATTAGGTGACATGAGACTTATATAGTTGTGACAATAATATGGTTAGAAGGGCAAACGTTCAACGTCATTATTGTAAGACCGCTGGTACCAAGAATAACGACTAGAGACAACCATCAATAGTTTTATGATAGAGATGTAGTAAACTAAATTATTTAGGATTGATTATTACTTGAGTTATTAGGAGACACCGTAGTGACATAGCGTATTCTTTGAACTATTCCTAGTTACACTAGCGTGGTTCTCTGTTAGTGAGCCTAATTTTAATTTCGAGGACGAAATTCTTTTAAGGTGGGTAGGATGTAAAACCCTAAAAATTTTGGATTATTTTATTTATTTATTTATTTGGCTTAAATAGGATTTTATGAAATTTGTGAATATTTTTAAATTAAATAGTTATTATTATAGATGACATTAGCTATGGTTGAGTTTGAATATGCAAGACGACTAGAAAGTATGGCATGCCTAGCATTGTTGGGTGCTTTAACTAGCATGCTAGCCATGTTAGGAGTGCCATGGTCATACGGTAGTGCCTTGCATGTTAACCATTCAAATTATGGCACAAGTCATAATTTTTATTTAAATAATTAGTAAGAAAGCCTTTATGACTTTTTAGGAGACCCGGTTGCCCCAAACCTTCCCAAACCTCTTCCAAGCCGAACCCAACCCTATGTAGGCATGTTGGGCATTAATAAATATTAATTATTACATTTATTTATATTTAATTCAAATTTTGTAGTGTAATTACATAGATAGAATTAAATAGTTCTATATTAGGAAACTCCTTTTTAAATCCTCAATCCAATCAACTAGTCAACTCACCAAACAACCAAATCATGCCAAGTGGACCCCCACCATGTTAATTTCGGCCAAGCAAACCCCCCATGGCTAAATGCATCAAATTAAATAGGATTTAAATCCTAGATTGCTTAAAATTCATTTAAGGATATGTTAAATATACCAACTTATCCCAAAACTTAACCAAATCCTAATCTTTCTTTCTCCACCTTGTGGCCGACCACTTCTCCCTATCCCCTCTTTATTTTTGGCAGCAATCTCCCTCCTCATAGCCTCCACACATCATCCCTTCATTATACATCTTCCCCTCCTTCACAAAAACTCATCTCCTCCACCATACATCCATCCAACCCCTCAAAACAAACCCTAAAAAACTCCATCCTCCCATCCAACCCTCTATAGCCATTATAAACTCTCCCATACTCATCAAGAGAGGTTTAGCCAGTGAGGATAGCGGGAAAGATTTGAGCTGTGGTGAAGAGAAGTCATCACCACCCTTTCTAGCAAGGATCTTTTGTAAGAACCCTAATCTTTTCTTCTAAAAACCTTTGCTAAAATTCTGTAGAATATATGTTATTAAATCTGTAGAAATTATATATTTATGAGTTTTGTTATATTTAATCATCCATAAAAGTTTCATGTATTATAGGCATAATATCCATGTTCCCGTAGGGTCAAATTAACACCATTGTGAAGGAACTACTAGTTATTGATGCCTATTCTTGAAACTGAATTTTATGTGTATTCATATACATAAATTAGGATTTTTAAGTATTTTTCCACGAATTTAGAAACTCAATTCTGGTCGAGAAAATTATAGGTCAAAACTAGCTAATTTCGGGCGACCTGCTGACCTAGAATGACCCGAACTTGTAGTATAATCTTACCCTTGTATCTCTGATGTTATTCTAGAAAATAAAGTATTTTACTTCTACTTAAATTATATTTTTGGGTTATTTTATCAATTATGAGTAATTAACTATGTTCCGGACAAGTTTCGGGTTAACTAGCTAACTTAGTAATCAACTAGCCATAAATGCCTTTAGAAACATTAATTCTGTAATTTTAGAGTTAATTCTATATAAAATTTGTTTAAATAATATTTTAATGATTTTTATATAATTTCTAATTATAGTATTGAAGTAGGGGCATAACTGACTAATTGGGAGTTGAAAACCCAAAAACTGTGTTCGGTTTCTCATGGAGCATGTATGTGATTGTATAGGTCTAAAGGATCCCACGAGAAATTGAATATAATCTTATTACATTATCTTGACTAATTAAGTCATAATGTAAGTTCATGAGTAGTGTCTTAATTTAGTTAATTAATTATCTAGGAGCGTCGGGTTCCAAAGGCGTGGACACGGGAGCGAAACTTCATCCTCACATCGCGAAACCAGGCAAGTATACCTTTCCTCCCTCTAAAGTTTATTTATATGCATATTTCTATTATTATATAGTTTTACTAGTTGATTATTGACATGTGATTTGTATATCGTGCATGCTAGTATTTATATATATAGTTCTTGTTCATAGTTAATTTTGTAGTTCATATTGGATTGGTTCTACCGTGTATCTTGATTGGGTCATGTCGTATCATCACCTGTACTTGGACTGAGTCGTATTGTGTCATAGGACGAATAAGTCATAACGGAACTGCTGTACCTTGAATTCTTGAAGCTAACCTGCTAGTCCATATTAGGGGCGCGGGTAAGTAGTTATTTGTATCTTGATTTCGTAAAGCTAACCTGCGATTCCACATTAGGGGCGAGGGTGATTCTTGAAGCTAACCTGTGAGTCCATATTAGGGGCGAGGGTTAGTATTTATTTGTATCTTGATTTCATGAAGCTAACCTGTGAGTCCACATTGGGGGCGAGGGTTAGTAGTTATCTTTTCCGCACTTGCGAGTCCACACTAGGGGCGAGGGTGATTCTTGAAGCTACCGTGCGAGTCCACACTAGGGGCGAGGGTTAGTAGTTATCTGTTCAGCACCTGCGAGTCCACACTAGGGACGAGGGTGTTTACTTGAAGCTAACCTATGAGTCCACACTAGGGGCGAGGGTTAGTAGTTGTTTAAACCTGTGGGTCCACACTAGGGGCGAGGGATTGAGTATTCGATTGGTTATCCGTTGACATCGTGACATCGTGTTATCTTGTTCTCCTCCAGCAGTTCGTTTATGCGTAGTGGTTCATCCAGTCGTGTATAGTCGTATTTTCGTGTTGATTGGTCTTTTTCCATTTATTTCCTGTATTTCCTTTATTGCATGATAAACTGCTAGATAGGCATATTTTTATGTATCTTGCTATGTCCCCTGAGGACCTGATGATCTCTTCAGGTTTAGTGATTGCATGAAGATAGCTAGTAGTTCTGGATGGCGGATGAGATGATATGCTTGCGGGATTCAGGTATCGTTATTATATTTGTTATCCTTTCGTGCTTTGTATTCCTATTCATGAGATATCCTGTTTATTGATTCAGTTTAGAGACTTTTGTTGTATTCTTGGAGTCTTATCGGACATATATGCTAGTGGGCTGCAGACCACGACCCATAGTGTTCATTCATGCTTCGTACACTTATTGTGGATTTGAGATATAGATTTGTTTTGCCATGATTTGGCAGTTTACCATAGCCGTGACAGCGTTTATGTATTCGAGTCGGGCTGGAGTCCGCTTGAGGCGTAGCTGGCTTTTTTACGCTCTCGCGTCCGAAAAGCGGGTGCAGATCGTGACAGCAGTATTGAGAGCCTTACCCTAATAACTTTCCAGTAAATTTGCTTTTGACAGTAAACATTGTACCCTCTCTATCAGTGTCCTATTTATACGCTATGTCTACACTATTAAGGTGAGGTATCTTCTGGTGTCAAATCCCGTGCTCTTTGCAGTAAGCATCAAAGGACCAATGTATTCGTTATCGTTGTTGGACCAAACACACTTTAACTTCTAGGTCTTTGTTGGACCAAGATAATGGAGGTCGAGACTGAGTGATCTCAGCTTTGGGAATTCTATGACAAGCTGAGTAGATATTCTCTTATTTTGTTGGTTGTCCTGGTCCAAAAAATTCAGAAAAGAGTATGCCGAAGTTTTTAATAATCCCTGGTTAGGAATTCGATTTGGAGATTTGGGCAGAGCTATACCCTGCATTTGTTGTGTCGAACTTTTCAATTAGCTTAGTATACCCTATTTAGGTTGCATATAATTGATCTTGTCGTAGATGCCCCCACCATTTCCATTTAATGTGTAGGCGTACGTAGTATGACTAAGAACAGTCTCATTTATTGAGCTATTATAGCAGGGAATCACATATGGTTTAAGATTTAGAGTATACTAACGGATCACACTTGTATATTGGTTAGTTAGAATGGGATCATTTTGTTGCCCAGATTGGAGTGAGCTTGTACTATAGACTCACATCGATTTACATCATGCTTCGTCTCGAACATTCGATTATATTGTGTGGGACCCATGACTGTATTGATCAGGATATGTCCTAACCATAGTAAATTGAGATTATACTATCTTGAGTTTGACCTTGAGTTTACAGGACCCACTTAGGTGGCTTGTTCGAAGGGACACTTACATGATATATTCCATGTCCATGATTTAAACTCTAGATTATTGTAACACGTATTGTAGATATTACCTTCCGTATTTATTATATTCCAAGCACGGGCATATGCGATGTCACATAATGTGTATTATGTGTAGGTCCGTATTACTACATATGGGGTGACATCTATTTCCTTATCCTTATTTGATAAAGGGCGGTTCAGTCCTCTAGATAGTTTGTGTCACACTCCGATTCCGAAGAATCGATAGTCGTCCCCCGTGGGTGATGTTAAGCGAACCTAAGTTGCGATCTTACAAGTCATAGCCATAAGGTAATCCGAAATACGTCAACTAAGAGAGAGCACAGACAAATTGAATAATACATTGAGATAGAAAAACTTTGCATTTTATTGATAATAGACATCATTTACAGACTCTATTACAATCTTGCTGCACGGACTTTACAACATGATACGATTACAAAAGGAGTGCCGATGAGATAGTCGTTCCATACATACATCCCTCATTTACAATAAAAGTATTCCAGCCACCTAGATGCGAGGGATGCCGAGACATGTTTCTTGGACTTGTGGAGAGTCTTTAAAAGTGCAGCAACAAGGTCTTCGACGTGCGGTCGAAGCTTCAAAAGCACGAACGTCGCCCAGCTAGTCGGTACGTTCTTCCTGATTCCTGGCACTTGTAAAGAGCGACGCTCAGCATGATCACATGTACTAGAGAGTGGCTAATTAAACCCAAGCTATGCATTTGGTTCAAGCAATTTTATAAAACATGTTAGCTATTTTTGTGATCTTTCTAACCATCGTGATTGATTTGTACGTTAACATTTTTTTAGCCAAGCATATGAAATTGTATACATTGAGCAGCTACCACATTCATCCTGTGTCACATGCATTAGTTTAAGCAGTGAAAGGGTGTGAAGGTCATTAGCAATTTCAGTCCATGGTGGACTATAATTGTGTTAGACGGCGATCCCTTCGCAGTGGGTAGCGAGCCCGACTCGAAATTTCTCGAATCACTCGTATCAGTCCTGCTGGCACCAGCTATACTCGTTCCTCCCGGGCCAAATTGGTTTCGTGGACTAGGCAACCGTTCGAGGAAACTATCACTTATGCATAAGTTATCCAATGATTGTTTTTGTAGATTCATGAAATATTCTATCTCTTTTCTAGAACCTTTAACTTTCTCTTTTGGTGTGAAACTTAGTCAGTTTATACACTTAGTCATTTATAGCAAGTGTATCGTTGAACTTAGTCATTTATGCACTTTAGCTGTATCATTGCGATAAACGTTAATCGATTCATCCTTTGGTTTGCTTAGGCTAAGTAAATCTGACCTAAGAAAGCATGCATCAGTTTTCATGTAAATCACTTCTATAGCAAGTGTTTCATGAAGAATCGTGCCACGATTTCATTGATTCTACACTATGGCAACAAGAAATTCTTTTGTGTTTCATATCAATTTTGAAACAGAGGGTCGAGGCGAAAGAGGTCAGTCACTCACCTTAGTCTTTACTTCAGGCAAGGGACTGCTTGCTGCGCTTAGACATCGCCTTCGCGATCACCTGCAACCACATAAGCTGTAGCTCCCCTTCTCGAAAATTTTTGAAATATTTTTTTTATTTATTTGATTTAAATGATGATTTTTAGATTTTTATAAATAATTATTTAGTTAATTATTACGATAGATGACCTTAGCCATGGTTAAGATTTGGAGTACAAGATGACCAAGAATCATGGCACGGATAGTGCATTGGCGTGCTTTGACTAGTGTTTAGCCATAGTAGGAGAATGTCAAGCCATAAGCTAGTCCTAACTAGGAAAACCAGGCCAAGTTGCGACTTGACTCCTATAAATAATTTAATTATTTATTTTTAGAATAATGACTTTTATAAGATCTGGTTGTATCAAATTGGACCCGTACCAAGCCCAAGCCCATGTAGTTATGTAGTGTGTCCAAAGATGACTGTGTCATTATATTATGTGTGGGTATGTCACATCTTATCTTAGTGTTCCACTAAATATAGTTTTGTAAGTAATTGTATATATGCACATATATCATATATGTGATATTGCTGGTAATAGCAATATTTTATCTTGAATTATGATGACACGTGCAAATATATTTGTTTAGCTTTTATTTTGGTTTACAGACGAAAGACACATATGGTTGTAATATCCATTGGATTATATATTCCTATATATGTATATATATACTTTGTATTTGTCTAATGGTCTAATAATTATTTTTATAAATCAATATTTTTATATATAATAAATAACATTTTACTAGGTTACTATTTGTTTTAGAAAATGTCATAGCAGCTTTATGTTTATTCATGGGATTTATAGGAAGTATAATTTTGTATATTGTATATAAATCTACATATACATATATATAAATATATATATATATAATAGGCTTTATAACTAACTATATATATGTATACATATAAATATATATTCAGGTCTTGATTAGTTGGCAACTAACATGATTTCTTGAACGATATACGGATCTTGTTCACTTAGAGACCGGTATTCATGATGCCACCTATAATTGACAAAAATTCCTAATTTGCTAACATAAAGAATTCCCAAAAAAACAAGCTCAAAGCTAAAATTCATTGGATCCTTTTGTAATTGCTTTT
Source organism: Iris pallida (assembly GCA_029216955.1). Taxonomy (NCBI): domain Eukaryota; kingdom Viridiplantae; phylum Streptophyta; class Magnoliopsida; order Asparagales; family Iridaceae; genus Iris; species Iris pallida. The sequence goes on along the minus strand of JANAVB010022997.1, from coordinate 695,616 downwards.
ATGTGTTCTCAGTTCTGAACTAGGTACACGCACACACACATAACCAGTTAGCCCAAACCATATGCAACAGAGAACATGACAAAAGAACCCATAACAGAGTAATCCCCCCCGCACAGCCCAGCAGACCCGACTCTGACCCTGTATATATATTGACGGGAGAGGGATAATTCCTGGAGGAAAACCCTAAAACCTATCGCTCGAGCAGCGCAACCCCAACCCCACGACCCCGACCTCGAGGGCGACCACGGCGCCGCCGCAGGCTACCGCCTGCCGGGAGATACGCGCGTGCGCACGGGTTGCAACAACAGCCGCAACGGTAGCAGCAGTCCTATGAAGCCAACTTCGCGGGGAGTTTTCGCAACGCATGGTCGATCGTTTAACGATCTACCACTTCAGTTATGAGCACAACACATAGGCCCTCGACGCCTATGAAATAGTTTTTGAACTAGATGACCAGATCACAAGAAATCCCAGGTTGAAATCTTGGGAAAACTCAGTTTTTAAAGAAACGAAAACCGGACAACACCCAACCCAAACCAAGTTTTGGAAAGGTAATTGTGGATAGAACAGTCAGGATTTTCGAAATCTATTTAAACACGTTTGTAGAAAACCTAACCATGATGGAAACTATACCTTTAGTTTTTACCTTAACTGATTATATTCTGTTTTATATTAGTTCCAAAATCAAGAAAAAAATATTAAAAACAGTTTTGAAAATTTATAAAAACCTTCGATACGACGTGCGTCCCGCCAATCCGGGCGACATGCTCACGAACTGAAAGCACCGAATGGTGCGTAACGGCTTCGTGGTCGTGTGAAATTTGACGAAATTCAAATTGGTTGCGTGTACGCGACGAATTTGATCTGTATCCGTCGAAATTCACTGTATCGGCCTTTGTGTAAATTTCCCAAATACTTTGTGCACGTCTGTCAGATCGAGACGAAACTTGTGCCAACAGGACCGTATCATTTTTCTGGTCCTGTATGTCAAGTTTGGTCCAATTCTAAGACAGTTGATCGGATCACCGTTTCGTGGGCCCCACGATCTGATTCAACGGATAATTTTGTGCACGGTCCACCAGAATCCAACTTTGGACATACGGTTGGATTTGTATCATCAAAACAAATTTGTAGACATATAGTTTGATGACTTTAGAGACCGTTGACTCTGTCACGACCCGCTTCCGAATAATCGGATACGAGTCGGACACGCCCAGCCTTCGTCGTTAGACACGACGAAGTAAGCTGTACCAAGCTAGGGAAACTGACAAGATAAACATGAAAATATATAGTCACAGCATCTAAGAACGTATCCCAGAATGATCACCATAATCCACAATTCTATGTATGAAAATGTACGAATCATCAAGAATGAAATGTACATGAATTCTAAAGACAATATCTAAAAGTGAAGCTAACAGTCTAAACCTGAAACCTCAAGCTAAGTCATGAACCATCCTGCTCAGCTAAGATCACGGGCTCTGGCCCATAGAGTAGAACAATGTCCTGCAAGCATACCTGCAACATATCATATTCAGGAGCGGAGCAAAGTACAGTTCTAGGTAATGAACAATAACATCATGGTATGGAAAATAAATGCTGAAAGAACAGGATAAGAACAAGGTAGGTAAAGAACATGAAGAACATGAACTACTGCTATAAAGATACGGGAAAGATCATGACTATAGCTAATATCAAGATCAGGATCATAGAAAACTAATGTAAGAACAAAATCCTGAACATGTGTGTAATATATTTGAAATACTTCTATGATATGTGACAGGCTTAGGTAAGACCATGAAAGAGCATAAAAAGATCCTGAAAGATCATATAGGGTACGGCTTAGGACCCGCGTGCACTGTAAGAGGCCTAAGCTAAAGATCATGAATAAGTATCCGGGTTTGGTCACATATCTAGAGTATTTCCCCACCCCAAGATGCAAGTAAGAACATGAAAGAACAAGACAGATAAGATCATGAACGTGTCACAGTGTGTCAGCAATAAAGAACAAGAGAATGCACTGATCAAAACCATAGAGTGTACTTTCCTTGCTCCAGTAAAGTACGAGTAGGTAAAAGAGCTAGGTATCCTCCTGTATAAAATAATAATGTGTGCAAGTTGGTTAATAAACTGCTAATTTCTAATTGGTTTAACAAGAAATTCTAACTATAAGTAATTTCTAATCTAAACTCAGTCCTTAGGATTTCTATAGAGTATCAATATTATTGACTATATTCCAACTAGTAAGAACTCTAATAATAAGTATAATATAAAACATGATCCTACTATGAGGTAGTGTACAAAAGGAAACTAACAATGATAGGGTGTCTATTAAACTTGTCAAGACCCTCATAACTTAAGTACAAAAAGAGCAATTAAACTTTTACTTTAAGAATGAAAATTTCTATAATTGAACTTTTTTGGAATCCAAATACCCTGTTATAAACAAGAACTTGGTATATGGCCTCTCAATATCAATATGTGAAACTGTTCCAGGAATCTAAAGTTTCACTAAACTTACATTGGTTCCAACCTTAAAACTCATAAAGGATTTTTAATAATACAAAAACTTACCAGTGACTCAAGCTTTCCTACCAACAGTTTAGAAGAAACAGAACTAACCCAAGCAATGCCAAACTGAAATTATCTGAAGTGCAATCCTGGGAAATCATCTCAGAATTTCTGAGCTAAGTCTCTGATTCTTGAGACTTAAATTCTCAGAATTCCTGAGCTAAGTCTCTGATTCTTGAGACTTAAATTCTCAGAATTCCTGAGCTAAGTCTCTGATTCTTGAGACTTTTAAAGCTCAGAATTCCTGCACCATAATTCATAGGTGTGAAAAGAAATGTGACATCAGATTCCAGGAGGAATCATCATGTTGAAATCCCCAATATCCCACATGATTCCAAGCTCAAAACTAACAATTTAACTCTAGTACAAAATCAGTCAACAAATCAAATATCCCATCCTGCTGCCAAGGTCTCTAGGTGGAATACCAAAGATGTAGAGCTAACTGTCATGCCCAGGTCTAAAGATCCCAGGTTCTCTGCAGTCTTAATGGACTGAATCAAGAGATATGATCTCAGGATTTCTCCTGAGAATGATAAAGATATCATCACAGGTTCAAATAGCAGTTCAACTATGAACTTCCAAACAACTTATTCCTTCCTGAAATCAACTTGAACAATTTAAGAGATGCTAACAAACTGAACTGCAACATGAAATATACCCCAGGTATAAACAGTTCAATGATATGCCCTGGCGCATTCATTCCTGTTTGGACTGAATAGTCAATGGAAACAGTTTGGTATATTAATCCCCAAGTTCACAGGGAGAAATATGAATCCTAAGTCAAAAATAATGCATAGTTCATACTTGCAGTAAGCATTGAATCCAACAAGCATCCCATAGCAATAGGTAAACCCAATCCATGATTCCAACAGGACACTAGAGTTCCAGGTTCAGCTGGACCCTTGTTCCTAGTTCAAATCAAATCACTGCCCAGGAAATACAATTCGAATGTGATGATACATGACTTGCACATTCCCCAACCCATCCCTGGCTCAACTGGGAAACAGTCTCAGTTTCACTGAGACTTCTTTCTAGTTCAACTGAGAGGAAGTTGATATCAATATGCCAATCTCATCACTACTCGAATCATACAGGTCCAATAATTCACAGTTTCAATAATATGAGGCCAATCCCAATTAACATCCCAAACAATTTAGAATAACAGGAAAGAGCACCCTGGCAGAACACAAAATTTTAGTTTTTAGAGTAGATAGAGATTCCCAGATTACTCCCAAGTTCAAATAAAACCATCTCAGTTTCACTGAGATGTATAGGCATTCGAAAAGGAAAAATTAGAGAGATAAGTTGGAGTTTACCTCTAAGTGCTTCCACAATATAAAGACTGAATCAGTGAACAAGGCCTGATTCAATAGCAACACAATAAACAACAATTTCCAAACCCTCTCTAGATCAAAATAGAAAAGTATTGATACTCACCAACTCGACTTCCTATACTGCCAATAAATCGAAGATCAATTGTCCTGCTCACTTAGAACAACCATTCTAAATCACACAATGTACAAATATTAGATCTATGATAGGAAAATTAGCAAGGTGATGCACCCTAGATTCAAAAGAGATCCTCACCTCAATTCCCTGATCAGAGTCAATTTAAGAACAGATTAAAAGAATGTGAGTGATCTTTGAGATGGATTCGACGAGCTCGATTAGGATCTGTTCCTAACTGATTTAGATCATTGAGGCAAACAATTGAACACCTCATGATCAGAATTTGTGAAGCTATTCATGAGTGATTGATCAAATGAATAATCGATCAAATGTTTAGGAATCAATCCATTCTAACTCGAAATCAGAGTTCGATCAACAACTCTTGAGTTAAAACCGATCAGTCCAACCATTCTTTCGATCCAATTCAATTTCGAAATGATTAAAAGATGACAGGATCAGAATTCTTACTGAGATTGCACATCAATGGCTGCCATTGATGTCTTGAACCTCAAAGCCATCATCACCATGGCTGTCCAGAGCAAGCTCGAAGAAGATGAAATTGAAGCAGAGAGGAATTTGTCCAATCAATAGAGAGGAGAGGAGGCCTTAAATAGCCAATTAGTGGCGTGGGAATGAGGCTAGCCAATTGGCGAGAAAGCTCTGATAGGTTGTTAGAATAGTGGAGAGGAGAGCACATGGCCGCTCTCCTCTGGCCGTTGGAGAATTCGAATTTGAGACCCTCCTGGAAAAACTATGGAAGAACAGGGAAAGAATTAAATCCACTGGGTTGGTTTAAAAGGAAAGAGTTAATGGGCTGGCAGGCTTGGCCCATCAATTGGGTTTAAATGAGAGTTAGCCCAAAACAAATAGTTGATTAATAAAATATAACTTCACCTATGCAAAAATAAAAAAAAATATTCCCAATTCATGAACCAATATAAAAATTTAAATTTCTACAATATTTCAGAAAAGTGGAGTTACAAATCTCTCCCCCTTGAAAAATTTTGCTCTCGAAATTGGAATGTAGACACAGATAATCAAGAATATTGAATCCAAAGAGTTGTTTATTGAATTCAAAAAAAATGTATAAAACACAAAGCACTCAAGTGAACAAACTAGGATATCGCTCATGCATCTCATCCTCACGCTTCCATGTGGATTCTCCCGGAGAGTGGTGTCTCCACATGACGCGGACAAGAGGAATGGTCTGGTTCCGTAGTCGCTTCTCTCTTCGATCCAAGATCTCTACTGGATGCTCCTCGTAAGTTAATCTCGGGCCCACCTCCAGCTCGGAATAGTCCACCACATGGCTCGGGTCTGGAATGTATCGTCGAAGCTGGGATACATGGAAAACATCGTGCACTCACTCCAATCTATCTGGGAGCGCTAGTCGATACGCCACCTCGCCAATCCGTGACGTCACGTCGAAAGGTCCGATGAATCTCGGACTGAGATTCCCTCCTCTGCCGAATCTGATGACGGCTCTGGTCGGTAAGATCTTTAGGAACACTCTATCGCCAATTGCAAACTCTAATGGCCGTCTGCTGTTGTCCGTCTAGTGATTCTGCCGATCCCATGACGCTCTGAGCCTTGAGACCAAGTACACACAAGAAGTTTGAGATATCACGCTTGACAAAGATCGAGGATCAAAACAGTCACGAAGTGGAATGAATTTCAATTACAATTTAGAGGATGAGTCGTGACACTATCTTCCAGGCATGATTGAAAGTTTTAGCACGATAGGAGAATCACTGTTAGATAGGTATGATCAGATCAAAGTTTAAACAAAACATGATCAAAATATAGATATAATAAAATCTGACAGAATAGAATCCAAGTCTAGGAAGTCAAATGATCCAACAATAAAATGCAAGAAAAGAATTTGCAACGGTCGATTTAAGGAGTCAGATAGAACTACCCGAGAGGCATTAGTATCAAATCAAGGAAACGCACAAGGATTTGCGATTTTTGAAATATCAATAATCAGACGAAAAGAAATATAGTCACCAGGCTGTCCGAAAACATATAGCTATTTAAAATCACAGTATTTAGAATCCTGCCTTGCCAGTGTACATCTGGCTGCAGCAACATTCAGTTCCATGACTCAAACAACGATATGTTACCGAATACTCTATCAACTTTATCAATTCAAACGAGTGTTACGAAACGACTCAAGAGATCAAATATGAAAGTTTTTGGATAAAGTCTCGATAATACTCAAAAACTGACAAATACCTGAAATTATTTCAACTTAAAGTTCCCGGCTCGCTAGTGCGCTGCTGGCTGTAGTGAACCCGTAGTCTCCATAATCCAGATAATGGTTGCAGTATGCAACTGTAGTCTCTCGACGTTATCCATAGGAATTTCAAAAGAATTCAAGGAATTCAAAATGGTTTCTCATAGTCCAAGTCACAAAATAGTATTATCTGCCAATTAGAATTCAAGGGTTTATTAGGTACTAAGAAACAACAAAGAAATTTCCTGAAATAGATCTTGAACACGAAACGAAGTTTCGAACAATAACCAGAATCTCAATTGGCCAACAACCTCATATAGAAATCAAATGCTCGAGTAGATAACAAAATCTCGAAGGATGAACAGAATGCGAAGTATAGAAACAAAATCTCGAAGCAAAATCTCGTACCAGGAACAGAGTTCAACAAATTCTCAAACAACAATGAAATCTCAACAGAGTTCGAATGGAAAATGAAATCTTCAATAGAATACAAAGTCACAGCTGGGAAATAATTCTCGAATAGAAGATCTCGAACAAGAAGCAAGACCACAGGTAATGAATATAAAACATTGTATCAATTAGGGAGTGGAAAACAAGCATGGAATTCGTGGACATGAAATAAGCGAAATCTAAATTAGGAAACGAGGTCAAATAAGGTCGTGAACAGAAACAAATTCTTGAACAGGAACAAGTAACAAATAGGAAACAATTTCTCAAAGTAGCAGACCAAAGTCTTCAAATGAAGTCTCGAATAGGAATTAAATCTTAAGCAAGTGTCAAGATAGGAGTGAAGGTCCAGCAATATTTTGATTGGGATCAAGTTTCAAAATGAAATTTTGGATAGGAATAAAAACTCGACTAGCACATGGTCCAAAATAGGAAACTTTTCAAATAGAAGCAAAATAAAGCCATGAATATGAAACAGGGTATCGAATAGTGAATTTCAAACAATTATCAAATTGTGGATCTGAAACAAGCTTACCGAATAGAAATAATATCTCGAAATAAGTTTCGAATATCAATCAAGGTTTCAGAGTGGAAACAAAAAGTTTCAAGAAATGATCTAGGTGCTTAAATAAATTTAAGGGAGGCTGGGTTGCGAATCAAGACACATGGTTTTCTCGACCATGCGAAAGAAATCTTTTGTCTTCAATTTATCTTCAATATTTCCTCCGGGACTGGAATCACTTCAATCTTCTTCACTGTCCTGACGTAGATTGGTCCATGCGGTAATGCTCCATACTGTTGTTGAATCTGGAGAGCCGGGTCCTTCTGCTGCAGTCTTGGTGCTCCTCGTGCTTGTTCTTGGGCAGTGCGATCAATGATCTCCGGACAATCTTTGACTTGGTGAGTAGGCGATCCACAGTACAAGCGTAGCCTCCGTCTTTTGCAGTATTCGTCGTAGTGGTGTCCTGAACTGCGGCAGAATATACAAATGATCGTTGACTGGATCTAAATCTGGATCTCTCGCTGAGGTGACTGAAGAAACGCTGTCTGAGTGTGGCAACGCTTGTGGATTCCAGCTAGTTATTGTCTTCGTCATAAGTCTTCATGTCTCTCATGTGCTTCAGCTTCCCATCTTGTTGTATGTGCTACGAGATGGATCTCCTGGTTGGTGACTTCAATCTTCAGAGGAGTCGGATCCTCACATGCTAAGATGATCTTCAGTGGAGGCTTCAGGTTCTCGATCTGCTCCTCGGTGCAAGATATGCGCTATGTGTCGGAAAGTCCAAGGATCCGAAGAAATTAGAAGTCATTCCTGGTGTGTGTATCCACAAGTCTGACTTGGAAATAATGGCATGCTCCCTCTGGTTGTCAAGGGACTCTTCAACCGTCTCCGTCATCTACGTACTACCCATGGGAATAGTAGAGTGGTAGAAGGTAGTGGAGTCTGGAAATCTTCAAGTGTAAGTGGATCAATAGTTCCGGTGTCACGTGCTTTTGAACTATCTGCAAAACAGAAAACTGTTAAAATAATCTAGACCTACATACAACAAGTGTTTATAGAATATTAAAATATCTGATACACCTGATATACCTGATATACCCTTATTTCCCAATTTTTCCTATGCTGTGATCAAGTTTCCCTAGTGTAATCAAGTCCCCCAATAGTACGCTAAGTCCTAGGTACTATTAGGATAGACCTGCATGGGCCACCACTAAAAATATGTCACGACCCGCTTCCGAATAATCGGACACGAGTCGGACACGCCCAGCCTTCGTCGTTAGACACGACAAAGTTAGCTGTACCAAGCTAGGGAAACTGACAAGATAAACATGAAAATATATAATCACAGCATCTAAGAACGTATCCCAGAATGATCACCATAATCCACAATTCTATGTATGAAAATGTACGAATCATCAAGAATGAAATGTACATGAATTCTAAAGACAATATCTAAAAGTGAAGCTAACAGTCTAAACCTGAAACCTCAAGCTAAGTCATGAACCATCCTGCTCAGCTAAGATCACGGGCTCTGGTCCATAGAGTAGAACAATGTCCTGCAAGCATACCTGCAACATATCCTATTCAGGAGCGGAGCAAAGTACAGTTCTAGGTAATGAACAATAACATCATGGTATGGAAAATAAATGCTGAAAGAAAAGGATAAGAACAAGGTATGTAAAGAACATGAAGAACATGAACTACTGCTATAAAGATACAGGAAAGATCATGACTATAGCTAATATCAAGATCAGGATCATAGGAAACTAATGTAAGAACAAAATCCTGAACATGTGTGTAATATATTTGAAATACTTCTATAATATATGACCGGCTTAGGTAAGACCATGAAAGAGCATGAAAAGATCCTGAAAGATCATATAGGGTACGGCTTAGGACCCGCGTGCACTGTGCGAGGCCTAAGCTAAAGATCATGAATAAGTATCCGGGTTTGGTCACATATCTAGAGTATTTCCCCACCCCAAGATGCAAGTAAGAACATGAAAGAACAAGACAGATAAGATCATGAACGTGTCGCAGTGTATCAGCAATAAAGAACAAGAGAATGCACTGATCAAAGCCATAGAGTGTACTTGCCTTGCTCCAGTAAAGTACGAGTAGGTAAAAGAGCTAGGTATCCTCCTATATAAAATAATAATGTGTGCAAGTTGGTTAATAAACTGCTAATTTCTAATTGGTTTAACAAGAAATTCTAACTATAAGTAATTTCTAATCTAAACTCAGTCCTTAGGATTTTTATAGAGTATCAATATTGTTGACTATATTCCAACTAGTAAGAACTCTAATAATAAGTAAAATATAATACATGATCCTACTATGAGGCAGTGTACAAAAGGAAACTAACAATGATAGGGTGTCTATTAAACTTGTCAAGACCCTCATAACTTAAGTTCAAAAAGAGCAATTAAACTTTTACTTTAAGAATAAAAATTTCTATAATTGAACTTGTTTGGAATACAAATACCCTGTTATAAATAAGAACATGGTATATGGCCTCTCAATATCAATATGTGAAACTGTTCCAGGAATCTAGAGTTTCACTAAACTTACATTGGTTCCAACCTTAAAACTCATAAAGGATTTTTAATAATACAAAAACTTACCAGTGACTCAAGCTTTCCTACCAACAGTTTAGAAGAAACAGAACTAACCCAAGCAATGCCAAACTGAAATTATCTGAAGTGCAAACCTGGGAAATCATCTCAGAATTTCTGAGCTAAGTCTCTGATTCTTGAGACTTAAATTCTCAGAATTCCTGAGCTAAGTCTCTGATTCTTGAGACTTAAATTCTCAGAATTCCTGAGCTAAGTCTCTGATTCTTGAGACTTTTAAAGCTCAGAATTCCTGCACCACAATTCATAGGTGTGAAAAGAAATGTGACATCAAATTCCAGGAGGAATCATCATGTTGAAATCCCCAATATCCCACATGATTCCAAGCTCAAAACTAACAATTTAACTCTAGTACAAAATCAGTCAACAAATCAAATATCCCATCCTGCTGCCAAGGTCTCTAGGTGGAATGCCAAAGATGTAGAGCTAACTGTCATGCCCAGGTCTAAAGATCCCAGGTTCTCTGCAGTCTTAATGGACTGAATCAAGAGAAATGATCTCAGGATTTCTCCTGAGAATGATAAAGATATCATCACAGGTTCAAACAGCAGTTCAACTATGAACTTCCAAACAACTTATTCCTTCCTGAAATCAACTTGAACAATTTAAGAGATGCTAACAAACTGAACTGCAACATGAAATATACCACAGGTATAAACAGTTCAATGATATGCCCTGGCGCATTCATTCCTGTTTGGACTGAATAGTCAATGGAAACAGTTTGGTATATTAATCCCCAAGTTCACAGGAAGAAATCTGAATCCTAAGTCAAAAATAATGCATAGTTCACACTTGCAGTAAGCATTGAATCCAACAAGCATCCCATAGCAATAGGTAAACCCAAACCATGATTCCAACAGGACACTAGAGTTCCAGGTTCAGCTGGACCCTTGTTCCTTGTTCAAATCAAATCATTTCCCAGAAAATACAATTCGAATGTGATGATACATGACTTGCACATTCCCCAACCCATCCCTGGCTCAACTGGAAAATAGTCTCAGTTTCACTGAGACTTCTTCCTAGTTCAACTGAGAGGAAGTTGATATCAATATGCCAATCTCATCACTACTCGAATCATACAGGTCCAATAATTCACAGTTTCAATAATATGAGGCCAATCCCAATTAACATCCCAAACAATTTAGAATAACAGGAAAGAGCACCCTGGCAGAACACAAAATTTTAGTTTTTAGAGTAGATAGATTCCCAGATTACTCCCAAGTTCAAATAAAACCATCTCAGTTTCACTGAGATGTATAGGCATTCGAAAAGGAAAAATTAGAGAGGTAAGTTGGAGTTTACCTCTAAGTGCTTCCACAATATAAAGACTGAATCAGTTAGCAAGGCCTGATTCAATAGCAACACAATAAACAACAATTTCCAAACCCTCTCTAGATCAAAATAGAAAAGTATTGATACTCACCAACTCGACTTCCTATACTGCCAATAAATCGAAGATCAATTGTCCTGCTCACTTAGAACAACCATTCTAAATCACACAATGTACAAATATTAGATCTATAATTGGAAAATTAGTAGGGTGATGCACCCTAGATTCAAAAGAGATCCTCACCTTAATTCCCTGATCAGAGTCAATTTAAGAACAGATTGAAAGAATGTGAGTGATCTTTGAGATGGATTCGACGAGCTCGATTAGGATCTGTTCATAACCGATTTAGATCATTGAGGCAAACAATCGAACACCTCATGATCAGAATTTGTGAAGCTATTCATGAGTGATTGATCAAATGAACAATCGATCAAATGTTTAGGAATCAATCCATTCCAACTCGAAATCAGAGTTCGATCAACAACTCTCGAGTTAAAACCGATCAGTCCAACCATTCTTTCGATCCTATTCAATTTTGAAATGATTAAAAGATGACAGGATCAGAATTCTTACTGAGATTGCACATCAATGGCTGCCATTGATGTCTTGAACCTCAAAGCCATCATCACCATGGCTGTCCAGAGCAAGCTCGAAGAAGATGAAATTGAAGCAGAGAGGAATTTGTCCAATCAATAGAGAGGAGAGGAGGCCTTAAATAGCCAGTTAGTGGCATGGGAATGAGGCTAGCCAATTGGCAGAAAAGCTCTGACAGGTTGTTAGAACAGTGGAGAGGAGAGCACATGGCCGCTCTCCTCTGGCCGTTGGAGAATTCGAATTTGAGACCCTCCTGGAAAATCTATGGAAGAACAGGGAAAGAATTAAATCCACTGGGTTGGTTTAAAAGGAAAGAGTTAATGGGCTGGCAGGCTTGGCCCATCAATTGGGTTTAAATGAGAGTTAGGCCAAAACAAATAGATGATTAATAAAATGTAACTTCACCTATGCAAAAATAAAAAAAAATATTCCCAATTCATGAACCAATATAAAAATTTAAATTTCTACAATATTTCAGAAAAGTGGAGTTATAAATCTCTCCCCCTTGAAAAATTTCGCCCTCGAAATTGGAATGTAGACACAGATAATCAAGAATAGTGAATCCAAAGAGTTGTTTATTGAATTCAGAAAAAATGTATAAAACACAAAACACTCAAGTGAACAAACTAGAATATCGCTCATGCATCTCATCCTCACGCTCCCATGTGGATTCTCCCGGAGAGTGGTATCTCCACATGACGCAGACAAGAGGAATGGTCTGGTTCCGCAGATCTCTACTGGCTGCTCCTCGTAAGTCAATCTCGAGCCCACCTCCAGCTCGGAATAGTCCACCACATGGCTCGGGTCTGGAATGTATCGTCGAAGCTGGGATACGTGGAAAACATCGTGCACTCCCTCCAAGCTATCTGGGAGCGCTAGTCGATACGCCACCTCGCCAATCTGTGCCGTCACGTCGAAAGGTCCGATGAATCTCGGACTGAGCTTCCCGCGTCTGCCGAATCTGATGACGCCTCTGGTCGGTGAGATCTTTAGGAACACTCTATCGCCAATTGCGACCTCTAATGGCTGTCTGCTGCTGTCCGTCTAGTGATTCTGCCGATCCCATGATGCTCTGAGCCTTGAGACCAAGTACACACAAGAAGTTTGAGATATCACGCTTGACAAAGATCGAGGATCAAAACAGTCACAAAGTGGAATGAATTTCAATTACAATTTAGAGGATGAGTCGTGACACTATCTTTCAGGCATGATTGAAAGTTTTAGCACGATAGGAGAATCACTGTTAGATAGGTATGATCAGATCGAAGTTTAAACAAAACATGATCAAAATATAGATATGATAAAATCTGATGGAATAGAATCCAAGTCTAGGAAGTCAAATGATCCAACAATAAAATGCAAGAAGAGAATTTGCAACGGTCGATTTGAGGAGTCAGATAGAACTACCCGAGAGGCATTAGTATCAAATCAAGAAAACGTACAAGGATTTGCGATTTTTGAAATATCAATAATCAGACGAAAAGAAATATAGTCACCAGGGTGTCCGAAAACATATAGCTATTTGAAATCACAGTATTTAGAATCCTGCCTTGCCAGTGTACATCTGGCTGCAGCAACATTCAGTTCCATGACTCAAACAACGATATGCTACCGAATACTCTATCAACTTTATCAATTCAAACAAGTGTTACGAAACAACTCAAGAGATCAAATATGAAAGTTTTTGGACAAAGTCTCGATAATACTCGAAAACCGACAAATACCTGAAATTATTTCAACTTAAAGTTCCCGGCTCGCCAGTGCGCTGCTGGCTGCAGTGAACCCGTAGTCTCCATAATCCAGATAATGGTTGCAGTATGCAACTGCCACGCCATAGTAGGTCATTGAGTAGTCTCTCGACGTTATCCATAGGAATTTCAAAAGAATTCAAGGAATTCAAAATGGTTTCTTATAGTCCAAGTCACAAAATAGTATTATCTGCCCATTAGAATTCAAGGGTTTATTAGGTACTAAGAAACAACAAAGAAATTTCCTGAAATAGATCTTGAACACGAAACGAAGTTTCGAACAATAACCAGAATCTTAATTGGCCAACAACCTCATATAGGAATCAAATGCTCGAGTAGATAACAAAATCTCGAAGGATGAACAGAATGCGAAGTATAGAAACAAAATCTTGAAGCAAAATCTCGTACCAGGAACAGAGTTCAACAAAATCTCAAACAACAATAAAATCTCAACAGAGTTCGAATGGAAAATAAAATCTTCAATAGAATACAAAGTCACAGATGGGAAATAATTCTCGAATAGAAGATCTCGAACAAGAAGCAAGACCACAGGTAATGAATATAAAACATTGTATCAATTAGGGAGTGGAAAACAAGCATGGAATTCGTGGATATGAAACAAGCGAAATCTAAATTAGGAAACGAGGTCAAATAAGGTCGTGAACAGAAACAAATTCTTGAACAGGAACAAGTAACAAATAGAAAACAATTTCTCAAAGTAGCAGACCAAAGTCTTCAAACGAAGTCTCGAATAGGGATTAAATTTTAAGCAAGTGTCAAGATAGGAGTGAAGGTCCAGCAATATTTTGATTGGGATCAAGTTTCAAAATGAAATTTCGGATAGGAATAAAATCTCGACTAGCACATGGTTCAAAATAGGAAACTTTTCAAATAGAAGCAAAATAAAGCCATGAATATGAAACAGGGTATCGAATAGTGAATTTCAAACAATTATCAAAGTGTGGATCTGAAACAAGTTTACCGAATAGAAACAATATCTCGAAATAAGTTTCGAATATCAATCAAGGTTTCAGAGTGGAAACAAGAAGTTTCAAGAAATGATCTAGGTGCTTAAAGAAATTTAAGGGAGGCTGGGTTGCGAATCAAGACACATGGTTTTCTCGACCATGCGAAAGAAATCTTTTGTCTTCAATTTATCTTCAATATTTCCTCCGGGACTGGAATCACTTTAATCTTCTTCACTGTCCTGACGTAGATTGGTCCATGCAGTAATGCTCCATACTGTTGTTGAATCTGGAGAGGCGGGTCCTTCTGCTGCAGTCCTGGTGCTCCTCGTACTTGTTCTCGGGCAGTGCGATCAATGATCTCCGGACAATCTTTGACTTGGTGAGTAGGCGATCCACAGTACAAGCGTAGCCTCCGTCTTTTGTAGCATTTGTCGTAGTGGTGTCCTGAATTGCGACAAAATATACAAATAATCGTTGACTGGATCTAAATCTGGATCTCTCGCTGAGGTGACTGAAGAAACGCTGTCTGAGTGTGGCAACGCTTGTGGATTCCAGCTAGTTGTTGTCTTCGTCATAAGTCTTCATGTCTCTCATATGCTTCAGCTTCCCATCTTGTTATATGTGCTACGAGCTGGATCTCCTGGTTGGCGACTTCAATCTTCGGAGGAGTCGGATCCTCACATGCTGAGATGATCTTCAGTGGCGGCTTCAGGTTCTCGATCTGCTCCTCGGTGAAAGATATGCGCTATGTGTCGGAAAGACCAAGGATCCGAAGAAATCAGAAGTCATTCCTGGTGTGTGTATCCACAAGTCTGACTTAGAAAGAATGGCATGCTCCCTCTGGTTGTCAAGGGACTCTTCAACCGTCTCCGTCATCTACGTACTACCCATGGGAATAGTAGAGTGGTAGAAGGTAGTGGAGGCTGGAAATCTTCAAGTGTAAGTGGATCAATAGTTCCGGTGTCGCGTGCTTTTTCCTATGCTATGATCAAGTTTCCCTAGTGTAATCAAGTCCCCCAATAGTACGCAAAGTCCTAGGTACCATTAGGATAGACCTGCATGGGCCACCACAAAAAACATGTTACGACCCGCTTCCGAATAATCGGACACGAGTCGGACACGCCCAGCCTTAGGATTTCTAATTGGTTTAACAAGAAATTCTAACTATAAGTAATTTCTAATCTAAACTCAGTCCTTAGGATTTCTATAGAGTATCAATATTATTGACTATATTCCAACTAGTGAGAACTCTAATAATAAGTATAATATAATACATGATCCTACTATGAGGCAGTGTACAAAAGGAAACTAACAATGATAGGGTGTCTATTAAACTTGTCAAGACCCTCATAACTTAAGTACAAAAAGAGCAATTAAACTTTTACTTTAAGAATGAAAATTTCTATAATTGAACTTGTTTGGAATCCAAATACCCTGTTATAAACAAGAACTTGGTATATGGCCTCTCAATATCAATATGTGAAACTGTTCCAGGAATCTAGAGTTTCACTAAACTTACATTGGTTCCAACCTTAAAACTCATAAAGGATTTTTAATAATACAAAAACTTACCAGTGACTCAAGCTTTCCTACCAACAGTTTAGAAGAAACAGAACTAACCCAAGCAATGCCAAACTGAAATTATCTGAAGTACAATCCTGGGAAATCATCTCAGAATTTATGAGCTAAGTCTCTGATTCTTGAGACTTAAATTCTCAGAATTCCTGAGCTAAGTCTCTGATTCTTGAGACTTAAATTCTCAGAATTCCTGAGCTAAGTCTCTGATTCTTGAGACTTTTAAAGCTCAGAATTCCTGCACCACAATTCATAGGTGTGAAAAGAAATATGACATCAGATTCCAGGAGGAATCATCATGTTGAAATCCCCAATATCCTACATGATTCCAAGCTCAAAACTAACAATTTAACTCTAGTACAAAATCAGTCAACAAATCAAATATCCCATCCTGCTGCCAAGGTCTCTAGGTGGAATGCCAAAGATGTAGAGCTAACTGTCATGCCCCGGTCTAAAGATCCCAGGTTCTCTGCAGTCTTAATGGACTGAATCAAGAGAAATGATCTCAGGATTTCTCCTGAGAATGATAAAGATGTCATCACAGGTTCAAACAGCAGTTCAACTATGAACTTCCAAACAACTTATTCCTTCCTGAAATCAACTTGAACAATTTAAGAGATGCTAACAAACTGAACTGCAACATGAAATATACCCCAGGTATAAACAGTTCAATGATATGCCCTGGTGCATTCATTCCTGCTTGGACTGAATAGTCAATGGAAACAGTTTGGTATATTAATCCCCAAGTTCACAGGGAGAAATCTGAATCCTAAGTCAAAAATAATGCATAGTTCACACTTGCAGTAAGCATTGAATCCAACAAGCATCCCATAGCAATAGGTAAACCCAAACCATGATTCCAACAGGACACTAGAGTTCCAGGTTCAGCTGGACCCTTGTTCCTAGTTCAAATCAAATCATTGCCCTGGAAATACAATTCGAATGTGATGATACATGACTTGCACATTCCCCAACCCATCCCTGGCTCAACTGGGAAACAGTCTCAGTTTCACTGAGACTTCTTCCTAGTTCAACTGAGAGGAAGTTGATACCAATATGCCAATCTCATCACTACTCGAATCATACAGGTCCAATAATTCACAGTTTCAATAATATGAGGCCAATCCCAATTAACATCCCAAACAATTTAGAATAACAGGGAAGAGCACCCTGGCAGAACACAAAATTTTAGTTTTTAGAGTAGATAGATTCCCAGATTACTCCCAAGTTCAAATAAAACCATCTCAGTTTCACTGAGATGTATAGGCATTCGAAAAGGAAAAATTAGAGAGATAAGTTAGAGTTTACCTCTAAGTGCTTCCACAATATAAAGACTGAATCTGTGAGCAAGGCCTGATTCAATAGCAACACAATAAACAAAAATTTCCAAACCCTCTCTAGATCAAAATAGAAAAGTATTGATACTCACCAACTCGACTTCCTATACTGCCAATAAATCGAAGATCAATTGTCCTGCTCACTTAGAACAACCATTCTAAATCACACAATGTACAAATATTAGATCTATGATAGGAAAATTAGTAGGGTGATGCACCCTAGATTCAAAAGAGATCCTCACCTCAATTCCCTGATCAGAGTCAATTTAAGAACAGATTGAAAGAATGTGAGTGATCTTTGAGATGGATTCGACGAGCTCGATTAGGATCTGTTCATAACCGATATAGATCATTGAGGCAAACAATCGAACACCTAGTAATCAGAATTTGTGAAGCTATTCATGAGTTGATCAAATGAACAATCGATCAAATGTTTAGGAATCAATCCATTCCAACTCGAAATCAGAGTTCGATCAACAACTCTCGAGTTAAAACCGATCAGTCCAACCATTCTTTCGATCCTATTCAATTTCGAAATGATTAAAAGATGACAGGATCAGAATTCTTACTGAGATTGCACATCAATGGCTGCCATTGATGTCTTGAACCTCAAAGCCATCATCACCATGGCTGTCCAGAGCAAGCTCGAAGAAGATGAAATTGAAGCAGAGAGGAATTTGTCCAATCAATAGAGAGGAGAGGAGGCCTTAAATAGCCAGTTAGTGGCGTGGGAATGAGGCTAGCCAATTGGCGGGAAAGCTCTGACAGGTTGTTAGAACAGTGGAGAGGAGAGCACATGGCCGCTCTCCTCTGGCCGTTGGAGAATTCGAATTTGAGACCCTCCTGGAAAATCTATGGAAGAACAGGGAAAGAATTAAATCCACTGGCTTGGTTTAAAAGGAAAGAGTTAACGGGCCGGCAGGCTTGGCCCATCAATTGGGTTTAAATTAGAGTTAGCCCAAAACAAATAGATGATTAATAAAATATAACTTCACCTATGCAAAAATAAAAAAAAATATTCCCAATTCATGAACCAATATAAAAATTTAAATTTCTACAATATTTCAGAAAAGTGGAGTTACAGACTCTGGCACACTTTTCGGTGCATAGCGGGTCCAACGACGGATACCGTTTTGGCCCAAATGACCGTTTTACCCCTATGTCCGGAATTGGACTTAAGGACAGACAATCCCAGCTAATTTAACTATTCTGAGAATGTTGGCAATGTCTGTTTCAGTTTTCGGAGAGAGTTGCGAGATTTGGACTTTACGGCTTACTAGTTAACGGTATATTGTTGGTTCTTCGTGCTACCACCAGGCAAATACCTTTCCTCCCTCTACAGTTTATTTTCATGCTTATAGTTTTTCCTGTTTTTATATGTTATCATCTTATTCTCTAGTTGACATGAATTTATCTATATGTTTCCTGTGTTCCATGTTTCACTTGATTATCGTCGTGCTTGTATATCAGCTTCATGATTAGATAGTGTATTTACATCAGGCTGGTTATCTTTATAGTTCAAGTTAGATTTGCCCTTACCCGTGTCTTGACATGAGTCGTACCTTGTCTCACCTGTGCCTCGACTGAGTCGTGTCTTGGAACAAGTATGTGTAACTGAACTGCTATTCCTGATTTGTCTTCTTAACCCGTGAGTCCACACTCGGGATGAGGGTATTTGTCTTGATTGATTGCACCTGCGAGTCCACATTCGAGGTGAAGGGGATAGTCTTGAACTAACCTGCGAGTCCACACTCGAGGCGAGGGTTAGAGATTCATTGCACCTGCGAGTCCACACTCAGGACGAGGGTGCCTTGTCTTGTACTAACCTGCGAGCCTACACTCGGGGCGAGGGTTAGTGATTAGTTCAAACCTGCAAGTCCACTCGGGGCGAGGATTTGGTATTCTATTAATCTCTTGTTTACTGTTCTTCCAGCAGTTCATTTATGCATAGTTGATACCGTATCCGTGTTCATAGTTACCTGTTAGTGGCCACATATCAGTCTCATGTCTAGTTTTCTGTTTATATCATATTTATATTCTTACGCATAATTAAACTGCTAGATAGGCATGTTTTTATGTATCTTGCTATGTCCCCTGAGGACCTGATGACCCTTTCAGGTTAGTTATTGCGTGGAGTAGTTAGCAGTTCTGGATGGCGAATGATTATAACATTTGTGGGTTTCAGATGATTACGATATTGCTTGTGAGATTAAGGTATTGATACCATTTTTTTTATCCAGCTCGTGCTTTCCTTTCATTATCATGAGATATCCTATTTATTGATTCAGTTTATAGACTCTTGTTATATTCCTTGGAATCTTATCGGATATTATGCTAGTGGACTGCAGACCACGACCCATAGTTGTTCATTCATGCTTGTATTATTCTTGTGGATTTGAGATATAGATTGCATTGCCATGATTTGGCAGTTTACCATGCTCTTGACAGTGTTTACGTATTCGAGTCGGGCTGGCGTCCGCTTGATGCATAGTTGGTTTGCTCACGAGCTCGCGTCCGAAAAGTGGGTGCGGGTCGTGACATAAGCAACTGATTAGGATACTGTATTATTTAAAAAAATTCGATACGAATGCGAAGCTTGAAAATGCAAGCCATAAAAACCATCGAAAACATTCATAAAAATGCATTCACAAAAACCAAAGCCAAAGCAAGTGCGACATAAAAAACAGAGCAATGGGAGGTCTCTCCCGACTCAGTCACAGAGCTAATCCTTGAGGTGCAACCCACTGAATATGGGACTTGATTCAGAAGAATCCTTTCCATAACGAGAAAGGGATCTTAATTGAATCGTTCCCGTTCGATCGATTCAACCGATCCCAATCTATCGATCCTGACTGTATCGTTCGCGACAGTGTTCCTTTCTCAAGCATCCCATTGACATAGATGGGGCATGATGTAGGGACGGGACATTATACCATAACCAACTAATAAAAAGTTTTGTCCTCAAAACTTAAGAATAGAACCTACCTTTACGAGAACAATAAAGAAAAATTATCCTTCATCTCCGATTCAAGTTCCCAGGTTGACTCCTCGACCAAATGATTGCTCCAACGTATGTGGACGATAGAGATTGCTCGATTTTACAGCAGTTTATTTTTACATTCTATGATTTGGACCGACACTTCATGATAAATCGTCCTTCAGATCCAGCTGACCAAAATCTACCACGTGACTTGGGTCGTACATGTACTTCTGCAACTGAGAGACGTAGAATACATTAAGTATACCTGCTAGCGCTGGCGGCAGGGCAATTTTATAGGCCACCGGGGTGACTCGTTTGACTACCTCAAACAGCCCAACGAATCTTGGGCTCAACTTTCCATTCGCACCAAACCGGGTAACTCTACGTATAGGCGACATTTTAAGAAATACGTAGTCGTCTTCTTAAAACTCGAGGGGTCGACGATAGACAACCGCGTAACTTTTCTGTCGACTCTGTGCAGTCTTTAATCTTTTTCGAATGAGCTTGACCTTCTTCACGGTCTGTTCCACCAGTTCCGGGCCAAGAATCTGTTATTCTCTGACTTCATTCCAACAAATGGGTGATCTGCACTTTCGACTGTATAATGCTTCGTACGGTGCCATTTGGATGCTGGACTAATAGCTAGTGTTGTATGCAAATTCGACCAACAGTAGATGAACGTCCTAACTTGACTTGAAGTCAAGTGTGCAGAGCCATAACATGTCTTCAAGGATCTGATTCACCCGTTCCACTTAGCAGTCGGTCTAGCTATGGTAAGCTGAGCTGAACTGCAACTTGGTACCTAGAGCCGACAGAAGGCTACTCCAGAAGTGCGATAGAAATCGTACATCCTGATCAAAGACAATGGATACAGGGACTCCGTACAGCCGTACTATCTCGTCAAGATAAATCTGAGCCAGGCGATCAATGCTCTAAGTAACTTTAATGGCAATAAAATGCGCTGACTTGGTTAGTCGATCAATGATGACCCAGATTGCGTCATTTCCCCGCAACGTCTTCGGTAGACCAACAACAAAGTCTATAGTGACATAATCACATTTTTATTCTAGAATGGCAAGGTTCTACATCTCCCCGTCCAGTCTCTGATGCCCAGCTTTCACCTGCTAACAGGCCATGTATTACGACACGAATAGCACCACATCTCTCTTTATTTCGTGCCACCAGAAAGTCATGCAAAGGTCCTTGTACTTTTTTGTGCTGGCAGGATACAAGGTATATTTTGCATTGTGCACCTCCGTCAATATCTCTTTTCTAAGTTCTGAATCGTCTGGAACGCATAGCCTACCCTTCAATCGAAGCATGTCAGTTTCGTCTACCGCAAATTCGGTCGCACTATCCGTTGAAATTTGCTCTCGCACTTTCTTCTGCTACGGATCATCCTTATGAACGGTCTTTATCTTTTTTCACAAGCTCGGCTCTAACTGCTTCTGCGCCAACTGTACATCTATGAATCGAACCTGGAGGTCGATGCCCATCTCTTCTAGGTCACGTAGCAGTCTGCGGTCGATAGATAGCAAGGCAATATACATCTGACTCAGAGCGTCTGCTATTTCCCTTGTCCGGCGTATAGTCAATAATCAAGTCATAATCTTTGATCAATTCAAGCCAGTGCCTTTGCCGTAAGTTCAGCTTCTTCTGCGTGAATAGATACTTGAGGCTCTTGTGTTCCGTATAGATTGCGTACGCTACGCAATAAAGATACTGATGCCATAATTTCAACACGAACACAATCCTCGCTAACTCCATGTCATGGGTAGGATAATTCTTCTCGTACGACTTTAGCTGTCGAAAAACAAAAGATATCACCTTGTTCCGCTGTATCAGCACACACCCCAAACCCTGGTCGGACGCATCGGTGAATATCTGGAATCCCTCATTCCCTTTTGAAAGTGTAAGTATCGGGGCCGAAACGAGGCATTGTATTAATCCTGGAAGGAAGCTTCACGGTCGTCTGACCATTCAACCGACTCCTTTCTGGGTGAGGCGAGTCAGAGGCGACGCGACCTTCGCGAAGTCCTTCAAGAAGCGTCGGTAGTATCCTGCTAGGCAAAGAAAGCTACGAATCTCGTCGACTAACACTGGCCGTTTCTAATCGACAATGGTTTCAACTTTCTTTGGGTCGACGGTTATGCCTTCAGATAGAATGATGTGTCCGAAGAATGCGACACTGCTCAGCCAAAATTCACACTTGCTCCGCTTCGCATACAACTGATTTCTTCGAAGGGCCTGAAGCACGGTCCGCAGATGCTCAGCGTGTTGTCGCTTGTCCTTCGAGTAGACGAGTATATCGTCGATGAAGACTACTATAAACTTGTCGAGGAGGGTCAAAACACCCAATTCATTAAATCTATGAAAGCAGCTGTAGAAGCATGGAAAATACTAAAAAAAATAACTCATACGGCCAGAAAAGATCCATACGGTTCAGAAAACTCATGCGGCTCATGGAATCATGCGGCATAAGGGGCTATGCGGCTCAGGGCATTCCATGCAGCTCAGAGGACACGTGGCCTGATAGTGCTCCCCTCCACCCATGCTGCATTAATTGCTTTGTTGGCTGACCCCTCTGAAAAGTTGACAGCCCTGACACCAAAGCAGGTAATTATGGCTCTGCCATAATGATGAATCTCTAGGGAAGAGGAAAGAAATCTCTGACACAAATACCCCGAGAGCCATAAAGATGCCACGTGGCCTTGCCACGTGGGCATTCGTATGCGGCTCGCTTCTCAAGCGGCTCAGATTAAATCCTATGCGGCTCAGGCCATAGGAGCCTCATGCGGCTCGGGCAAAGGACTTCCCATGCGGCTCAAAGTGAATCCATCCTATGCGGCTCAGGCCATGAAAGTCTCATACGGATCGAGCGAGGACTTCTCATGCGGTTCAAGAAGATCATGTCCATGCGGCCCAGGCGGATATATACCTATGCGGCCCATAAGGATTACTCCTCTGTGATTAGAAGGCTCAAGGGAGGGCCACTGCCCACGCAAGCCCTGACACGTGGGCTTAACCATATACGGCTCACATTCATATACGGCTCACATTCATATGCGGCTCACTAGTCATGCAGTCTAGATCCCCCCAGCAGCTCCTAGGACACGTGTCCTAAACCGATTTGTTGCCATTAAAAATTGGGTCAGATCCCAATAAATCTGGGACACGTGGCAGAAGAACAGATCTGATTTATTCGCAGATATCAGAAGATCAGTATAAGAAAGATTTATTCCAATCAGCATTAATTGCTTATGGGATTTGGTGTAATCTACACCTAGTGGCCCAGATTCATCATAATTAAGATGAATGACCTAGATTGACCAATCCCCAAGCCGCCGCCATCTCTAAAAATTAATCATTGGCAACCCAAATGATTAGATCCCACTATTATAAATAGCAAGGTGCCATTCCCTTGTAAAGGGATAAGATCAAAGAGAAAAAGATATACAATTTCGGAGAGAAATACGTATATTCAGAGAGACTCCCCAATAGTCAGAGAAAAGAATACACAGAGAGAGAGAGAGAAGCCTGAAGAGCAACAGAGGAGCAAGAAGAGTATTTCTTCGTCAACGCCAACCATCTTTTCGTAAGGAGCCAAGACTACATACCGATCGTCCAAGGAGTAAGGCAGGGCTGCCGTCGCCTTCCCGAGCCTCTATCGTCACCCCCCAGAATCTAAAATAAACAATTGTACTTAGACTGCTGTACCTAGGTTTTCGTCTCTAGGCTTTCTTTGTACAAGCGAG
The DNA here is from genome assembly GCA_029216955.1 of Iris pallida. NCBI lineage: Eukaryota > Viridiplantae > Streptophyta > Magnoliopsida > Asparagales > Iridaceae > Iris > Iris pallida. Next base: position 671,491 of record JANAVB010022997.1, on the reverse strand, counting down.
TTTGTAACGTGAAGTAAAAGTTCGGTCCTCCGATAATTGTTCTGTTCTTTTATATTTCATGGCAAACACGATGGCGACTCTGCTGGGGACTAACTTCTCCACGGCTGAGGAGTTGGTGACGCAATCGGATACAGCCAAGCTTGGCTCCACTCAACAAAAGATGGTCGCCCGATTCGACCAACAGGCGTTCGAAGAGATGCTCTCCGACAAAAGCACTGGCCCAGTCCAGAAGCAAGCCCGCACAAAGAAGGCCCGTAAGGAGTGGAGACCCCGATCCTTCGTTCCTGCTGAAGCTCTTACAGAGACACCCTCTGTTGTTCAAGACGGCGAGCAAGATTCCCCTGTGGCCCCACTTCAGATCGTAGACGACTCTGCTGTCCCCAAGTCCGGCAGAAGAAAATACTATGATGCTGGACTTGCAGGGGCAAAGAGGAACTCTATGAGATCCGAGCCGCATAAGGTTAGCAGCCTCAGGGAGAAAGCTCATGCGGCTACATCCTTCGGCCACAGGAAGAAAGCTCATGCGGCTACATCCTCCAGCCGCATGAAGAAAACTCATGCGGCCATACCTGTCAGCCGCATAGCTTATGCGGCTACAGTTGCCAATCACACGAATGAAACTCATGCGGCTGTGGAAGTCAATCACTTGCAGAAAACCCATGCGGCCACAATTGCCAACCGCATGCGGCCAGCCTGTACGGTCGTGACTTCTAGCCGCACAAAAACAATTCATCCGACGGCAGAAGACAACGGCATGCAGACAGCCTGCACGGTACCCAACTCTAGCCGCATAGCGTCCGTTTCACGCTTCTCTCGATCAGTCTTCGACCGTCTCTCATGCGGTCCCGACCCTGATGATTCTCTGGATGATAAGCCAGACTCTGTGGCATTCAACTTGGACTCCTCCTATTACGCACCCGTAAGTGCTAAAAGGAGGAAGTCTAGGACAGCACGGGCTCATCAAGCCCAGTCAGCTGTCCCAACCACTGACTATCGGGGCGTCCCGTTGACTATCATACGGGCCTCGGATGGGAAGTTGTATACAACCGCTCGAGTCCAGCCCCCGGCGACAAACAGACAGAGTGGTTCCTCTGACCTGCGGGAGGTGATCCTCCACAAACGCAAGGAAAGAGAAGGAGCATCGGCGTACAAAGAGTCCTCGCTTGGACATCGCTGTACCCAAATCATCGTCAATTGCTGCTGCAACAACGCGGCAGTGACGGAAGATCGGTCGTCCGTCTTCCACAGGCTACAGCACCCAAACTCAGAAGATGAGGCACCTCCTGTTGTCTCCTGCAATTCCGCTCAGAAGGTCCCCGCCAAAGGGAGAGGAAAAAAGATAAGCATCTCCAGTCCCAAGATATCAACCACCACAGCTAAGCAACTATCATCTAAACGGTTGTCCTCTACTGGTGTATTCCAATACACCCGTTCAAAGACGAAATTTACCGCGATAGGAAATTCATCATCCACATCGCTGGGGGTTGAGGGAACTTGGGGTAGCACTCCTCCGAACATCTGCAATAATCCGATATTTCAAGGAGCCGAGCCCGGACAAACAACTCTCCCATCAGGTACAAGAGACGCTGATGTCCTCGAGGACATCCGTAACTCTCAAGACGAAGCAAGCTCTGAAGCTGGGGATACCGTTCCCTCCGAGTCCGAGCCCGAAGAGAACATTCCCACCTATCCCGATGACTTCTCGGTGCATGGATACGACTCGAAGGGCGCATCCTCTACCGTTCCTTCCATCACTCCTCACGTAAGGACGATTTTCATGACGGACAGCAATCAAGGTGGTTCCAATTATCGCCAGCGCATCGATAATCTCGAAGCCATATTGTTTGCTTTGGTCAAGTCTGTAGACGAGATTAAAGCGGCCCTGCCAACCCTACAAGGAGGAACGCCTGGTCAAACCAGCACGGGCCCTGCGGTCAATGTGGATTCAAACTCAGCGGCACCAAACCCGGGCAATAATCCTCCCGAAATAACAGCTCCTACCGCGACAGATGAGACCCGAGAAGTAAGGAGGGAGGTCCAGGAGCTCCGAGCCATGTTCCATGCCCGAGAAAATGCTCAAGATCTCAGAATACGGCAACCATACCCTGCTGAAACGAGGGATGTTCCATTCCCACCAAGATATAAGCCGTTCAATATCAACCCGTATGATGGCAAAACCTCAGCAAGTCGGTACATCACTTACTTTGAGGTCACCACCGACCATCTGCCCCATGATGATGCGATCCTCACACGGTTATTCATCGGGGCATTGGAAGGAGTCGCCTTCGATTGGTACCGCAATCTGCCGGACAACTGCATCCACTCCTTCGCCGGCTTCAAGCGCCTATTCTTGGAGAGGTTCTACGAAGTAGGGCAGGACGTCACTATGTCCACTCTCATGGACGTCGTCCAAGGGGAGATGGAGTTGACAAGAAACTACATCGAGCGGTTCCGCCAGACCGCCATGAAGCTGCCTTGCGAAAATCCAGATTCCTCCTTGATTGAAATTTGCAAAAGAGACTGCTTCCAATGATCAGTCTCTGGATGGGCGAAAGTCAATTCAAAGATTGGAAGGCGTTCGTCATCAGTGCCACAAGTGCCGAAAAATGACTGAAGAAGGCTCGCTAACTGGGATTGCATATCTCAGAAGGAGAAAACAAGGGCAAGCGTCCCAACAACGATAATGGGGGTAACCCCTCCAACAATCGGGACAGCAAGAGAAAGCAGGCTATGGTGGCCGACATGGCCCAGAAGCCCGAGTCACAACCAGCAGACAAACAATGGCCCCAAATCGATTACTCTTTCGAAGACGGCCATGTCAAGCCTATCTTGGACATGCTCATACAAGGAGGTAGAATTCAGCTTCCTCCACCAAGGCGGGAGCCTCGGCCAGCTGATTTGGAGAACCTAAAGTTCTGCCATTACCACCGTTATGTACACCACGCTACACACGACTGCTACCAACTAAAACGGTACATCCAAAGTCTCATCGATTCGAACGCTCTGGCCATCGACTTCGAAGAGGTAACCGTAGCAGCCAATATGGTGTCCGTACAATTCGGCAGCTTCCCTCCGACGGAGACTCAAGATGGGGTAATCTCCGTCCCTCTGGCAACGATGGAGAATACCAATCTTCTACCTCCCTGGGAACAGGCTGCTGGTCTGGTACCTCTCACCACCTCACGAGGGGAGATCATGTGGGTCCATCCAGACTTGGTATCAGAAGTAACCCGGCCCACACCAACTCTTACCAATAAAAAGAAAAGTAGAAAAATCAGGACCTGCCACACAATCTCAGCAGACAACGAGGAAGCTACAGCCGTCGTCACGCAGTCCGGAGCGCAATCCCAACCTGTGGTTGACAGCCCAGCTGAAAATCATTAACCTACTACAACTGATGCTCCGGGACCGGCTCAGCCTTCGACGACCGACAAGCCTAGGCCGAAGGAGACTCGCTTCGACAAATCCCTCCGAAAGGACGCAGCCCAAGGGCTAGAGAGGCCCTACAACTTTGACATCTTAGCACAATTGGCTAACACTCCGGCCAAATTATCACTGTACGAACTCCTAAGGCTCTCCAAGGACGTTCGTATTGCATAGAGCGAAGCACTCCAAAATGCCGATGCCTATCTGGCTCAATCCAACCTCACCGGGGAGGACTCACCCGTGGATCTCCAAGACAATGCCTGCACGGGAGCAATGCCCAATATCGTCTTTACTTCGCAGGACATGCTCATCAAAACCAACCTACATGATCGGCCGCTATACTACACGGGATACATCGGCGACGTGAAGGTGGATCGGATGCACATTGATCCTGGCTCTTCAATAAGCATCATCCCGAAGGGTCTGCTACATCATCTCCGTATCCCAATGCATCGCCTGACACCTACAAGCACCGCCATCAGCGGTTTCAATTCGGCCAGGAGCTACCATATTGGGAAGATTCGTCTGAAGTGTCAAATTGGCGACCTCCAATCCGAAGTCACCTGCTACGTCATAGATGCAGACACTTCTTACAACATCCTCTTGGGGCATCCATGGATATACGATTATATGATCGTGCCTTCCACGCTACACTAGTGCTTCAAATACATCGACAAACATGGCTTCGTGAAGACAGAATTTGCTGATATCGATCCCTTCAAGGGGGTCGAATCTTACTACTCTGACTCCTGCTTATACGAAAAGTCGAAGAGGCACCTTGATGAAGGAGACGCACAAACTCATACCGAGACGACCACGGGATCAGAAGGACCCCTGACGATCAACCTCCAAGCTCGTAAACTAGGCAAGTCCGTACCCCTCACCGCCACTCTACGGAAGGACGCGATCAGCCTCTCGGCGCAAGAGGATCAGATGATAATCCGGCTGCCAAGGTCCGGCCAAGTGCCGAGACCCACAACGGGGTCATTGACAATCCGACTGCCGAGAGTCAGTCAACCCCAAACAGAGAAGCTCAATCCCTCCGACAAGCCGCTGACGATACGCCTTCCTAAAAAGGATCGTCACCTCGATGCAAGGTCTGACACTTCCAGCAAACCAACAACTCCCCGCTCCACATCAAATGCCAAACTGGGGGTCGCCAGTCTGCCAACAACTCTATGCTCTGCTTCATCAACTGAACCACTGACAATCAAGCTTCCTAGGTCGTCCTCTCAGTCTTCGTTCACACAGGGGATAGCCGAAGAGGAACCGGAGCTAGCCAAGTACGTGGCTGCCCACACTGATGCCCCCTCCTCTGATGATGTAATCCCCCTAGAAAAGATACCTTACTTCATCAATAAAGGGTTATCTTTGAACTACACCGAGCTCAATAAGCTATGTACAATGTATGCTATGGAACACGGTATAGGCGCTCACCTACACACACAGGTGACAAATGTGTACACCGCGATCCAGCTTACTCCAGTAGAAGACGTTTACTGAATATTCGAGGAAGGAGATCATCCGATCATCTTCGGCCGGACGAACAACCCGCATCCCCTCACCAAAGAAGAAGTCGACCTCGGGTCAGATGCCGGGAGACTGCCTCTGTATCTCTATAGCCCTCAATCCAAATATCTCATACAGAAACAGGGGTATAATCTGGAGACGACACCAGGATTGAACTACGGCACTGGGCGACGACTACCTTTGAAGCCACCAGTCCCGGCAGGAAAACCACGGAACTACTATAACAAAACTCGATGCGGGTTAGGGTATGTAACGCCTACTACGACCCCTGAAAGTTTAGATGAAGAATACGACCGGCAGTCACATTCAACCAGATCACCAACTTTCGACTCAGATACCAGCATCGGAGATGTGTTCAGGCAAGTCATGTCAGTCAACATGGCGTTCGCCGACGCTTACGAGGAAGACGAAGACATCCCCGAAATCCTCGAGCTAGAGCCATGGGCCCAGCAATTAGACGCACAATGGGAAAAGCGGTTCGAACTGAGAGAACCTCCTACTGAAGATGAGGTCACACAGGTGGATCTCGGCAGCGAATTTTCTCCAAAACCAATTTTCATCAGTAAAAGCCTAACTGACGAAGAACGGAAGTCGCTGTTAGAACTGGTCAGAGAGTACATTGATGTGTTCGCCTGGAGCTATGAAGACATGCCAGGGTTAAATCCTGACATCGCCCGTCACAAACTCAATATTCGACCAGATGTGAAGCCGGTCAAGCAACAACAGCGACACTTCCGTCCAGGCATCATGGACGCGATCAAAGCCGAAGTCAACAAACTGATAGCCAGCAGTTTCATTCGAGAGGAGCAACATCCCGATTGGGTCGCCAATATAGTACCCGTCCTCAAGAAGAACGAGAAGATTCGAATCTGCATCGACTTCCGCAACCTGAACGAGGCGTGCCCCAAAGATAAATTCTCCCTTCCTATCACAGACATCATGATCGACAATACTTGCGGCTTCGAACGCATGTCATTCATGGATGGCTTCTCGGGGTACAACCAAATTAAAATGTCTCCTGATGACGAAAAGCATACTTTATTTCGAACACCAATTGGCACGTACTGCTACACCGTCATGCCATTCGGTTTGAAGAATACCGGCGCCACATATCAAAGAGCCATGAGCATCATCTTCAGAGACCACTTACGCAAGACGGTGGAGTGCTACGTTGACGATATAGCCGTTAAGAGCCGCTGCAAAGAAGACCATCTGTAGGATCTAAAGACGGTATTCGACCTAATGCGAGCGCACAATTTGAAAATGAACCCTACGAAGTCCTTTCTGGGCGTATCCAGTGGGAAGTTCTTAGGCTTCATTATCACTACAAAGGGAATCCATGTAGACCCTGAGAAGACAATAGCAATCATGGAGATGGGTCCTCCGAAAAATCTTCGCGAACTAAGAGGCCTTCAAGGAAGGCTAGCTTACATCAGAAGGTTCATTTCCAACCTCTCCGGGCAATGCCGACCATTCACGCACCTCATGAAGAAAGGAGTCTCATTCGTATGGGACGAGGAATGCCAGCGTGCTTTCGACAGCATCAAAGAATATTTGTCAAATCCTCCGGTCTTGGTAGCTCCAGTCCCTGGAAAACCATTCATGCTCTATGTACGAGCAATGGAACACTCCCTCGGTGTCCTGTTGGCACAAAACAACGATGCAGGCCACGAACAAGCCATATACTATCTCAGTCGAATGATGGTTGGGCCAGAGCACCAATACACCGCTGTAGAGAAGGAATGCCTCGCATTGGTGTTCGACATTCAGAAAATGCGACACTATGTCACCGGACAAACGATACATGTGATCTCACGGGTCAACCCTCTCAGAGTCCTCATGACCAAACCAGGGGCACTTAGCTCGCGACTCGCTACAAGGGCAATATTGCTGTCCCCTTATCATATGATCTTTGTCCCACAGAAGACAGTCAAAGGTCAAGCCCTGGCGGACTTTTTAGCTGCCCACCCAGGCTCGGAATCCTCCAGAATATACGAAGAGATCCCAGACGAAGTCGCCGACTCGCATGCAACCTCTCGCGAGGCTATATGGCGAATGTTCTTTGACGGTGCTTCAAGGACCGGACCTAAAGGCAATATAGTCGTCGGAGTCGGGGTAGTGCTGGTCTCCCCTTCCGGATTGGTGATCAACCGCGCCTATTCCCTCACAGAACCCTGCTCTAACAATGTGGCCAAGTACAATGCTCTGGTCATTGGCCTCCAACTTGCAAAGGAGCTGGGGGTAGAATATCTTGAAGCTTATGGCGATTTCCAACTAATCGTCAATCAGATCCGGGGTTCGTACGAGGTCCGCCACGAAGACATGATCCCTTATCACCAAATAGCGATCGATATCATCTCGTCATTTGAGGGGTTCTTCATCGAGCACGTCCCCAGACCCCGAAATATTGAAGCCGATGCCCTAGCTGGTCTGGCTGCGTCCCTAGCAGTTCCTAATTATGATCGCCAATCAGTGGAAGTGATAGGCCATGAACTGGTCTGTCCCAAAAATAATGTGCAATTCGTGGCGAGTTATTCCACACAGACGATCGATGACGCCCCAGATTGGAGACAACCATTCATCGACTTCGTCGTCTACGACATCCTGCCCGAGAACCCAAAGGAAGCCACCTCCATCAGAAGGCGTTCTCTCAGATTCTTCTACGATACAGAGACGAAGATGCTGTATCGCCGCTCTTATGACAGATTATTGCTTCGGTGTCTGTCAAACGCAGAAGCCAAAGAAGCAGTACGAGAAGCTCATGATGGTGTCTGCGGGGTCCACCAGCCCGGCCCAAAACTACAAGATCGTCTTCGCCGAATGGGCTACTATTGGCCCACGATGGTGGCAGATGCGATCGATTATGCAAGAAAGTGCAAAGCTTGCCAAGTCCACGCGGACTTCATTCACCAACCATCCGAATTTCTACATCCGACAGTGGCGTCCTGGCCATTCGAAGCATGGAGAATGGATATCATTGGTCCAATCACGCCACCTTCTTTCCGAGGACATCGCTTCATACTTGCGATCACTGATTACTTCTCCAAGTGGGCGGAAGCTGTCCCACTCGCAGAAGTAAAGACTACAAACGTGATCAGCTTCCTTAAGCATCACGTCATCTACCGATTTGGACTGCCCCGAAGGATCATCCATGATAATGGTCCACAGTTTGCAAGCCACGCATTCTATCGGTTTTACGATAAATACCGTTTTCAGAATATCGCTTCGACGCCCTACAATCCGACAGCAAACGGGTTAGCAGAGGCGTTCAACAAAACGATCATCAAACTCCTCAAGAAGTTCGTCTCCTCTAACAAGCGCGACTGGAACGAGAAGCTCGGCGAATGCTTATGGGCTTATCGCACCATAATTCGAACAGCCACCGGGAATACGCCATTCTCCCTAGTGTACGGGAGTGAAGCAGTTCTCCCATTAGAGACTCAAATACCCTCACTCCGCGTCGCCCTCACTTATTAATTGACAACGAATGATAACTACCGACGTCGACTGCAAGAATTAGAAGCCTTAGATGAAAAGTGCCTTCTAGCTCAGCAAAGGATCGAGCTATACCAAGCACGCATCTCGAGAGCCTTCAAAAAGAAGGTCAAAATCAGAATATTCTAAGTGGGCGATCTTGTTCTGGCAGTCCGGAGGCCAATGGTCATGACTCGCAAGACCGCCGGGAAGTTCCAGCCAAAATGGGAAGGCCCATTTATCATAGAGACAGTGTTCTCCAACGGTTCTTACCGCCTCGCCAAGCAGAACGGAGACTTGCTCATGTTGTCCGTCAACGGCAAGTTCCTGAAGAAATACTATGTTTAAACAATATTCTCCAGATCCTCGAGTCACGTACCCGCTGGTACCACTGAACTCGCTCCATAAATTTCCAGATTATTGAGTCATGTATCCGCTGATACCACTGAACTCACCCTCATAGTTTGCCAGATCATTGAGTCACGTACCCGCTGGTACCGCTGAACTCACACTCACCATTCTCCAGATTTTCGAGTCATGTATCCGCTGGTACCGCTGAACTCACACTCACCATTCTCCAGATTTTCGAGTCACGTACCCGCTGGTACTGCTGAACTCACACTCACCATATTCCAGATTTTCGAGTCATGTACCCGCATGTACCGCTGAACTCATGCCATTCTTCCATAAAGATATCCCAAATTTCCAAGTCATGTACCTGCTGGTACCTCTGAACTTATACTATGATTCCAACATTCATGGATTATCGAGTTATGTACCCATCGGTACCCCTGAACTTACATCCTGGTCACTCTTTTGAAAGAAAGTCATGTATAACCATACCGCTGAACTTTTTTCCTACAAAAGATCCTTCCTCATGATCTAATACCTGCACTCCCAGTGCACAACAAAGGTAACGGGTCCACAAACTTCCAAGACGGCCATGTCCTCATTACCTCTGAGTCGTTCCACTTCCGCGAAAAACAAATCACCCCTCTACATAGAATTTCCATGTCCTCATTACCTCTGAGTTATTCTATGTATCCCTCCCGTCAAAGAAACCCTCATGCTCACCATGTCCTCAGTACCTCTGAGTCAGTATGATTGGTTCCTTTCTTTTAAAACTTGTTGTCCGTATTCAAAACCAGGGTACGTTAGGGACAATGGGTCCACGCAAAATGTCCCAATAAGAGAATTATTACAAAGCAAAAGAGTGAAGCAAATACATATTCCATTCATTCAGAAATTGGCTACATCCACACGATTGCAAGCAAGTCAAAAGAGTTCTCCATGAGGACAAGAAGAAAGGCAAAACAAAGCAAAGACTACAGACAGACATCCACGAGAAGCCCCTACATCCTAATTACAAGAGCGCATATACCATTCCCTCAACCATCTCACATATGAAGGATGCAAGTGAAGAGCATCCTCGTCCGAAATAGGAGAAATAGAGTTCCCAGTGCTGCCACCCGCAGCAGTTTCGATATTTGGAGGGCTGCCGTCCCCCTCAGGCGCAGGTTCTTCTTTCTTCACTTCCTCCTTAACAGAGGAAGATCCCTGGCTGATGACAGGAGGCTGCGGCTCCTCTGACGCCGCAGTCTCAGCATTCGGTGGAGATACTGCGAGAACCAAAGACGAAGAAAATGAAAAATAGTCAGAAATGGTCATACGGCTCATTTTAGACAAGTCTCATGCGGCTCAGACAGGGGATATGTCCTCATACGGCTCAGTAATGGGACGTGTATGCGGACCATGTAGTTTGAGTAATTCACGTCAAAGTCTGGAGTATGCAGTGAAGCAGGCTCTGTTAGGGTTTCAAATCGACAACCTAATCCTTACCTTCGATGGCAATATGAACATCAAGACGAACGGGGGGCACGACATTCGAGGGCGAAGCCGATTTCTTACTCCTAGCCACAGCCTTCTTCACAGCCTTAGAAGCCCTGGGTGCCATTGTTGTCTGATGATCAAAGGACGAAAACACGACAAAAATTTGAGTCAAAAAGAGTCTAAGAGAGAAGACTGTCTAAATGCCCTTCTATTTATAGACAGAAAACTGTGGACCAATGCCTCGTACAAACGCGATCGACTCTTCGGCTATCGAGCCAAACCAGCCATTTAAAGACTGAGCTCTTGGGATACTGTCCCAAAAAGATCTACACGCACGAAATAATGACATAGCAAAGGGCATATGCGGTTCAAATGGCCATGCGGCTGAAAGCAACTATGCGACTCGAAAGTCCCCTGCGGCCAAGATATCCACGCGGTCAGAATTCCACATGCGACTAGAAGAACACGGCAATGCTTCTTATTCAAAGTATTTCAATTTTACAAATTGAAAACTTTGAAGGGGGTCCTATAGAAGCATGGAAAATACTAAAGAAAATAACTCATGCGGCCAGAAAAGATCTATGCGGTTCAGAAAACTCATGCGGCTCATGGAATCATGCAGCATAAGGGGCTATGCGGCTCAGGGCATTCCATGCGGCTCAGAGGACACGTGGCCTGATAGTGCTCCCCTCCACCTATGCTGCATTAATTGCTTTGATGGCTGACCCCTCTGAAAAGTTGATAGCCCTGACACCAAAGCAGGTAATTATGGCACTGCCATAATGATGAATCTCTTGGGAAAAGAAAAGAAATCTCTGACACAAATTCCCCGAGAGCCATAAAGATGCCACGTGGGCATTCGTATGCGGCTCGCTTCTCATGCGGCTCAGATTAAATCCTATGCGGCTCAGGCCATAGGAGCCTCATGCGGCTCGGGCAAAGGACTTCCCATGCGGCTCAGAGTGAATCCATCCTATGCGGCTCAGGCCATGAAAGTCTCATGCGGCTCGAGCGAGGACTTCTCATGCAGTTCAAGAAGATCATGTCCATGCGGCCCAGGCGGATATATACCTATACGGCCCACAAGGATTACTCCTCTGTGATTAGAAGGCTCAAGGGAGGGCCACTACCCACGCAAGCCCTGACACGTAGGCTTAACCATATGCGGCTCACATTCATATGTGGCTCACATTCATATGCGGCTCACTAGTCAAGCAGTCCAGATCCCCCCAGCAGCTCCTAGGACACGTGTCCTAAACCGATTTATTGCTATTAAAAATTGGGTCAGATCCCAATAAATCTGGGACACGTGGCAGAAGAACAGATCTGATTTATTCGCAGATATCAGAAGATCAGTATAAGGAAGATTTATTCCAATCAGCATTAATTGCTCATGGGATTTGGTGTAATCTACACCTAATGGCCCAGATTCATCATAATCAAGATGAATGGCCTAGATTGACCAATCCCTAAGCCGCCGCCATCTCTAAAAATTAATCATTGGCAACCCTAATGATTAGATCCCACTATTATAAATAGCAAGGTGCCATTCCCTTGTAAAGGGATAAGATCAAAGAGAAAAAGATATACAATTTCGGAGAGAAATACGTATATTCAGAGAGACTCTCCAATAGTCAGAGAAAAGAATACATAGAGAGAGAGAGAAGCCTGAAGAGCAACAGAGGAGAAAAAAGAGTATTTCTTCGTCAACGCCAACCATCTTTTCGCAAGGAGCCAAGACTGCATACCGATCGTCCAAGGTGTAAGGCAGGGCTGCCGTCGCCTTCCCGAGCCTCTATCGTCACCCCCCAGAATCTAAAATAAATAATTATACTTAGACTGCTGTACCTAGGTTTTCGTCCCTATGCTTTCTTTGTACAAGCGAGTTTGTAACGTGAAGTAAAAGTTCGGTCCTCCGATAATTGTTCTGTTCTTTTATATTTTATGGCAAACAGCAGCTGGGGCGTTCGTTAAGCCGAACGACATTAACAGAAATTCGAAATGGTCGTATCTGTTGGTCCATTGGTCAGGGTCAAACCTGATTTTAATAATTGATCAAACTCTGTCTCGATATACGGGCTACATAAAAAATAGAAGCTGATACCCATTTTATTCAAAATCGAGACTGTGTTTGCCACTCGAGTTTGTATTTCCTTTATGCAATATAATTTTTACTTTTATTTGAGTCTAGGAATATATTGTACATCGAGTCGTACTGGCAAATAGGCTACCATAGAAATATTTTCAAACTATCCCATATTTTAAAAAACAGCCCCCTATTTACAAAAAGCTCCTAACTGCTTAAAACAAATTTAAAAAAGCCCAAAAATCAAATTGCAAAAATCTTGACCAATACTGACAGAACTCGGCCAGAGTTCGGCCCGAGTTCGGCCAGAGTTCCGTTAGTGACCCTTGCTTTTTGAACTTGGTCTCCCTGCAGTTACGGATCCTACTAAAAATTTTTCATAGCGTTCTGCCCGAATTCTGACAGAGTTCTACCTTTGAAAAAACTATAAATAGAGAAAGATTTCGATTATTTCAATTCACTTTCATCTCTTCTCTCTAAAGCCTATTGTTCTATTCCAAAGCGTTCTAAGCTTTAATTTTTAAATCCTAAGCCAGTTACAATCTTCTAGTCGATTTGCCAGTGTGGTACGGTCTAGAAGCTCCAGAGCGATTGTAATCAGAGGCTTGATTGAAGAAAGACTCTTCATAATTTAAGTTGGTCGAGTACTTCGTATCAAAGCTCACGTTTGTAGAAGTTGCAAGGACTTCGTATGAAAATTTGCGGTATTTTTCAATAGTGGATTCAATTGGAAGCTAGAGTTCTTCTGACTGGACTAGCCCTTACAACAGGGAAACCAGTATACATCGCCGTCTTTGCATTTGCTTTCTGATCTCTGCTTTTTACAATTATTTACTTGTGATATATATTTCTCTGTGATCTTGCTGCTAACTTTTGTAAATTAGTTATATTCCGCTGCCTGCACTATTTACCCTCTAGAGTATTGTGCTTTACAAATTTGTTCCAGCAATTTGTTTCAGAGTGGGTTATACAGGTATAACACATGACAACTGTTAAGTTCACAAGTGAAGACCAAGCCACAAACAGATCTCCTCTGTTTGACGGTACAAATTATACCTATTGGAAAAAAAAAGATGAGTTTCTTCTTGAAATCTCTAGACTTTGACTTATGGTCTATAGTTGTTGATGGCTACAAAAAGCCTTTTCGTATTCTTGTTGAAGATGTCTTGGTTGAAAAACCGAATGATAAGTATACTGATGAGAAAAAAAGGCCAGTCTTGAAGCACGTACTATTAATGCTTTATTTTATGCCTTAGACAGTACTGAATTTAATAGGGTTTCTAATTGCACAACATCAAATAAAGTATGAAAACTTTTTAAAGTAACCCATGAAGGTACGACACAAGTCAAGGAGTCAAAGATCAGCAGACTTACTTAGGAGTATGAGGCATTCAAGATGAAGCCAAACGAATCTGTCACTCAGATGTTTACGAGATTCCTGGATATTGTAAATCCTCTGTCATTATTAGGCAAGGATTACAGTAACCATGAGAAGATTCGTAAACTTTTACGAGCTCTCACGAAGAATTGGATTCCAAAGGCTACAACAATTATTGAAGGGAACGACCTCTCAACTATGTCTCTTAAAACACTCATGGGTAAGCTACTCACTCACGAGCTAGAACTTCAAGACTTTGAAGATGCTACACCAAAGAAGAAGTTAGAGAAGTCAATCGCTTTCAAGGCTCAATATAGAAGAACTGTTGAAGATGATTCCGACGACAGTGACTCTGATACTTAGGATCAAGCTCTTATGGTGAGAAAATTTAAGAAGTTCATGAGATTCAACAGAAGAACAAAAGACAACAACACAATAACAATAACAACGAAGAAGATCCTATATGATATGGCTGTAAAAAGAAAGGACACATGAAGAAGGACTGTCCAACAGCATCACATCAACTAGAAAGAATAACAAATATGACAAGGGCTACCTGAAGAAGTCTACGTCCCGAAGATATGCTAATACAAGCATATGGTATAAAAATGAAGCTAGCGACTTAGAAGACGAACGATCAGATGACGCTGCAAATGTATGCTTGATGGCATACGATTAGGTAACCACTAACCCCCTATTTGATGCTTATGACGATTTTACCTTTGAGAAACTAGAAGAAGCCTTTACTGACCTCTTAGAGGATTACAGAAGACTGCGTAGACCTCTAAGAGGGTACTCAAAGAGTACAAAGGTGAAAAAGGAAGACTTACCGACCTACTAGCTGAGGTTAGAAGTAGTAATTATTCTAGTGAGGAAGGTGAGCTTTCTTCTGTAAAGCTGTTATTACACGAGATCCAAAGACTATCCAAAGAGAAAGACAAGACCATTACCCAATTAGAGAAAGACTTACTCAAAAAGAAGAAATGTCTCCAACAAGCTACTGTTAGAAATGATGCACTCACTGCTAAATATAGCTTGTTGTATGACATCTCCAAAAAGTTGGAAATTAGGATAGAAAAATAGCCTGAAGTTGCTGCTTCCTACCCTAACACGTGTCACCTACCGAATCATCAAAACACGGTCAAACCCAACACTGTCAGACCTAACCAAACCAAACTATTGCCCGAGAAGACAAATAGGTATGGATTCTTTTACACTAGAAAACCTAGACCTACCAATAATGCACAGCACTCTGCTTTCAACACTCAGCATGCTAGATGTCACTATTGTGGCACCATTGGTCATATTTCTTCTTCATGTAGAGTTAGAAATCTTGTTGATTTGAAAATCTGTGCATTGATACCGAAAATTAACATTCCAGGACCTTACAAGAAATGGGTAAAAAAGTTTTCATCTACAAATTCTTTTGTAGGTAAAACGCTCTTCACATTCTAGAAGCAAATGGATCCTCGATAGTAGTTGCTCACGGCTTATGACCGGTGATGCTTCATTATTTGCAACACTGTCGAAGAAGAAAGAATGATACGTCTCCTTCGGTAATAATTTGAAAGGGTACATAATTGGTATTGGTAATATTGGTAAGGCTTCCTACCCTGTGATTAACGACGTTTGTCTTATTACCGAGTTAAAACATAATCTTCTCAGCATAAGCCATTTAGCTGATCACGGTTATGGCATTAACTTTGTCAAAGACAAATGTACTTTTTCATGATAGCTCAACTGGTAGTACTATCTTTGAAGGTATCAAAGAAGACAATATATATGTTTTCTATCTGTTAGAAGATGCTAAGAAAGTAGGTAGATGCTTGATGGCCAAAAGTAATGAGAGTCAACTATGGCACATTAGATTCGGTCATGCAAATATGGACACAATTTCAAGACTATCCACAAAGAAGCTGGTATGAGGCTTACTGGACATTTCTTTCAAGAAGGATACGGTATGTAGCAAATATGAAAAGAACAAAGCTACCCGATCCGCTTTTAAGTCCAAGAACGTTGTAAGTACCACTAGACCTCTACAATTGCTGCATATGGATTCATTTGGACCTATTAGAATTGCTAGCCTAGGTGGTAAGTTATATACATTTGTAATAGTAGATGATTTCTCTGGATACAAATGGGTATATTTTCTTGCAAGCAAGAACGATGCATTATCAGAATTTATCACCTTTTGCAAGAAGGTTCAAAATGAAAAAGGTTTTATGATCACTCGTATTCGAAGCGATCATGGCGGCAAATTTCAGAATGTAGAGTTTAAGCAATTTTATGACACACGGTTATTTGCATGAGTTCTCTTGCCTTAGGACTCCACAATAAAATGAAGTTGTGGAACGTAAGAACATGACTCTATCCTAAATGGCTAGAGTAATGTAAAATCAGTTTAGTCTACCTAAATACCTATGGGCTGAAGCAATAAATACAGCGTGCTATATTCTCAATAGGGTTCTAATTCGACCTATATCGAAGAAGACTCCCTATGAATTATGGTTTGATAGAACTCCCTCTGTTTCTTATTTTAAAGTATTTGGTTGTAAATGCTTTATTCTTATTACTAAAGATAATTTGGAAAATTTTGACGAAAAGGCCGATGAAGGTATATTTTTAGGTTATGCGGCAAAAAGTAAGGGGTACAGAGTCTTCAACAAGAGAATGATGATCATCGAAGAATCAATAAATGTTAAATTTGACGAACTCAATAAACATTTTGTCGATTATGATCATGAAGACATAAGTACTGCTCCTGTAGAAATCTTACACAAAGTACTAGCTGAGTCTCCAAGCAAATCACGTATAGAACCAGAAGTTGGAAACAGCAATCCAAAGGATAGGCCAAAAAAATAAGATTTTTGGCAGACCATCCAAAGGACTTGGTAATTGGTGAGATTACCAAGGGTATAAGTACTCGTTCCTCTAGTAAAGATATAGCTTCATGTTTTGCATTTATTTCATAGCTTGAACCCAAAAATATTGAAGAAGCATGTAGTAATAATTTTTGTTATGCAAGAGAAATTAAACCAATTTGAACAGAATCAAGTTTGGAAACTTGTTCCCAAGCCCATTGAACATCCGGTTATTGGCACCTACTGGGTACTCCAAAATAAAGTGAATGAGAATGGCTTAGTGACTCGTAACAAGGCTTGACTCGTAGCTCAAGGATACAATCAGGAAGAAGGTATCAACTACGATGAGACTTATATCCCAGTTGCGAGATTAGAATCCATTCGCATGTTATGTGCATTTGCATGTTTTCATAATTTTAAGTTATTTCAAATAGATGTTAAGTGCATTTTTGAATGGTTTTGTAAAAGAAGAAGTTTATGTAGCTGAACCTCCAGGTTTTTACTGATTTCAAAAATCGTGATTATGTTTTCAAGTTGAAGAAGGCATTATACGGTTTGAAACAAGCCCCTCGTGCTTGGTACGGTCGTCTAAGCTCTTTTCTACTTGATAATTGCTTTTCAAAAGGGAAGTTTGATACTACATTGTTTATAAAGTCTTTTAATGGCAATCTTCTTTTGATTCAAATTTATGTAGATGATATCATTTTTGGATCTATTGATGAATCTCTTTGTCAAGAATTTTTAAAGTGTATATAGAATGAGTTTGGGATGAGCATGATTGGAGAGCTGAAATTCTTTCTCGGACTGTAAATCAAACAAACCAACAACGGGACGTTCAAAAAATTAAGCTAAGTACACAAAAGATATATTAAAGAAGTTTGATCTAGAAGTAGTCAAACCACTTGGCACTCCGATGGCAACTTCAACCAAGCTTGATATTGATGAACAAAGCAAACATGTCGACAAGTATCAATGTATGATTGGTAGTTTATTTTACTTAACTGCTAGTCGACCTGATATAATGTTTAGTGTTTGCTTGTGCGCACGGTTTCAAGCCAACCCTAAGGAATCATATTTGTGCACGGTTAAGCGTATCTTCTGATACCTTAAAGGCACTTCCTCTGTCGGCTTATGGTATCCCAAAACCACGTCAATTGACCTAACCGATTATTCGAATACTTACTTTGTTGGATGCAAAGTAGATAGAAAAAGTACCAGCGGCATATGTCATTTCCTAGACAAAACTTTAGTCTCTTGTTTTAGCAAGAAAGAAAACTATATCGCATTATCAACAACTGAGGTTGAGTATATCGTCGTAGGACGTTGTTGTGCACAAATTTTGTGGATGAAGCAAACCTTAGAAGACTTTTGCTTACTATAAACACACATACCCATTTTTTGTGACAATACTAGCACTATCAATTTGACAAAGAATCCAGTTTGTCACTCTCGCACTAACATATCGAGATTCAACATCATTTTAGATATCATCAATAAAATATAGATATAAACCTTGTATACATAGACAAAGAGAATCAATTAGATGACATCTTCACAAAACCTCTAGCGAAATATCGTTTCAATTATTTACGTCGAAAAGTAGGAATTTTAGATGTCAATAATATTAATTAATTTTTTTTATACAATTATTTTTCAATACTCAAAAACTGTATTTGAGACAAGCCTACAGAGGGTCTGTCTATCACCACGACTACGGTCGAAGTGAAGCAGTATTTAGTTGTTCTCCGGTGAAGTCCCGTTAGCTGGGACAGTATCCCTACAGCTAATCTGAAACCGTCACTTATTTGCCATTGATTATAAAAGAACAGAACAGTTTTATGGGAGGACTGGACTTTTACTTCACAATAAAAACTCGCTCATACAAAGAAAGCCTAGGAATGAAAAACCTAGGTACAGCAATCTAAGTACAATTATTTAGTTTTGATTCAGGGGGGTGACGATAGAGTCTCAAAAAAGTGACGGCAGCTCTGCCTTACTCCTTGGACGATCGGATGTAGCCTTGGCTCTGATGAAGAAATGCTCTCGGAGCGTGTGGAAAGACTCTTCTGTGCGTGTCTTTGTCTCTCTGTGAATCCAGCCGGGAGGGGTCCTCTCTCCCCTTTGCAAGGGAATGGCACCTTGCTATTTATAGGAGTGGGGTCTCATTATTAGGGTTTGCAATGATTGCCCTAAAAAGTCGACGGCTTGGGGATTTAATTGCCATTTTCCTTGATCTTATTTTGTTGGCAATTAATCTGGACCACTAATCTTGATTGCAACGAATCTGGACAATTAATGCTGATTGTGTAAAATCCGTATGGGTAATTAATGCTGATTGTCATGAATCCTTGGGAAGCTCGGATCTCCTGCCACGTGTTTAATCTGCGTGATTGCAATAAATCTGCTTTGATTCGGGTAATTACGATGATTGCACTAAATCTGGTTGTTGGGATTTGTTGATAAATCTTGATTGATTTAATGCCACGTATTTAACCATCATTATGGGGCAACTGACCTTCTGCCACGTGTCATAACCGGGAGCCACAACCGCATGAGGGTAGCTTCTTAGGTTTTGAACCGCATGAAGGTGGAAGCCGCATAGGTGTAGCCTCCAAAATCTGAGCCGTATGTGGGTGGTTTCCAATTGAGCCGCATAAGACTAGCCACGTATCAAGACTGCATGGACATGGCTTCTTAGTATTTGAGCCGCATGGAGATGATCCCCATGATCCGAGCCGCATGAGGACATTGGCCGCATAGGGTGGCTTCTTAGGATTTGAGCCGCATGATGATGGTCTCCACGATCCGAGCTGTATGAGAGCATCAACCACATGGGGAGGTGGCAGCCGCATAGGGAGCTTTGGAGTTGGTGGATCGTACCAGCTGTATAGGAGATTTTCTTCGTTTTCCGAAGAACGCGCCGTTATTTCAGAGTTCATCATCATTTCAGTCTTTAATGTCAGAGTCTTCACTTTATGTCAGAGTATTTAATGGAAGCAGTCACTTTATGGCAAGCTATAAAAAGTAAGCTGCATAGGGCCACGTGATTCTTTCCTGAGCCGCATGCGGCTGTTGGAGAGTTTCTGAGCCGTATGAGGCTCCGATAAATTCCTGAGCCGCATGAGGCTCCTTCTGTTTTGAGCCACATGGGCTTCTTCTTGTTCTTTTACATGCTTCTACAAGACCCCCTTCAAAGTTTTCAATTTGAAAAATTGAAATACTTTAAATAAGAAGCATGGCTATATGAGCTCCGCTGGCCGCATAGGATATTCTGGCCGCATGGACTTCTTAGCCGCATGGGCTCCCTGCCACGCGTGCGTCTCATAAATTGCCTTTAATTCGTTTTAGACCCGTCTTATGGGGGAATCCAAAGAGTTAGTTCATTAAATATTTGGATTTTATGCCCTGGGTGAATCTTCTTTATGAGAGGGGACGAAATCCGAGGAGTCTGTTTCGCCTGCAGCACACGACCCGAAGCGGTTATTGGTCCACGTGCCCCCCTATGTCTGCCTATAAATAGGGGTATTTTTAGGACAGAGAAACTTCTTTGCTTTCTTTTGTCTTCCTCTTTTCTTGCCCTAAGCCACTGTCTTTGTTTTCCTTCTCCGATCATCAATCGACGATGGCCCCCAAAGCTTCCAAAGCTCCCAAGGCCTCTGCTGCGACAAAAGGCAAGAAGGCGGCAGCCTCATCGCCGACTGTAGCGCCCCCAGTCCATCCTGCCATCAAGGGTAAGGACTATGTGGAAGATCGAACACTTCAAACCCTAACACAATGGCTCTATTGCATGTTTTTATGCACAAGCCTTCTTTTCTTCAGCATTCAATGCATTTTTTGTCTTTATTGAACTGCCTAAAGTTCAGTACGATGAAGCCGCATATGTTGTATGGGCCATATGAACTTCTCATATCCGGGCCGCATGGGATATGCCCTATGTTTGAGCCGCATAAACGCCTTTAGAACTGAACCGCATGAAGCCCCTCTGAACAGAATCGCATGAGCTCCTAATGGACTGAGCCGCATAGCGTTCCACGAATAAGAACCGCATATGAACCCACCTAAACAGAGCCGCATGAGGACTCGTCTAAACCGAGCCGTATGTACTTTGTAAAACTGAGCCGCATAAGAACTCGTTTAATCAGAGCCGCATGAACTCTAAATATTTTTTGGCCGTCTCCTGACTCTGTTTCTTTTGTCTCTTTTCAGAAAATCTTCCAGTCAATGCTGCAGGAGAACCCCTGGTGGGTCGCGTATAATCGGCTTTGGGCTATCGATATGACCACATAGTCGAGTATGTGACGAACCAGCTTCCGAAAGAGCCTTTGGAGAGGCTGAATGCTATCAAGAAACAGTCCTTTCACTTTCTCTGCGCCATGATGAATTCGGGGCAATTGGAGGGGTAATACCTGAAGCCTGCGTTCCTCTTTGGGGATGCTTTGTCTGTGAAGAACACCCAGGCGCTGGATATATCCGAGAGCTGGAACTTTACTCTTGACGGGATGGAGATCCATATCCCTCCGATAGAGCGTCATTTTCCTCTGTCCTGGTTTAATATGCTACCGCTAGACAGAAAGATGGTAGACTCCTTGACTCCCAGCAAGTCGGGGATGTTTGTGGAAAATATCCATTACAATAGGAATTTGGGGTCAGCATATCCGGGGAAGGAACCGGTCAGTCTAGACGTGATGGGACTAGCTCCGGGTACCTTTATAAACGTCACGGGTCCTAATTTCACATTCTTTCAGGCTGAAACCTTCTTGAACCAGCTTGCTCGCAAAGGGTCGTATCCCATCAGCCGATTGGCGTTGCCGAACTGGATAAACCCTATCCCTACGTGGGCCAACCTGACCACGTGGATTCTACAGAAATATACGACTCCCCTGCGTGAGATCGGCCTCTACCATGCCATTCGGGACACCTGTTATGGTCTACCCATAAATAAGCCGTTATTCATGGCTCTTCTGGAAATGTACAACCGACGGACAGGGACCTTCTTCGCACCGGGAGGAGAGCTGGGAATCGATTTCCACGAGATGTACGTTGTCTCCAAGCTGCCCTGGGGGGAAGAAGTCTTTGAAGTGTACACCCCTACGAGCGAAGAGCTCGAGGATTTGGTTCAGCAGTTCCCGGGTTTTGTTACTGTGTATCGGAAATTATTATGTCATCACAGTACTTGTCATCAGACGGCTATCAAGAAGGATGGTAGTTCGGAAGGGAGTATTCCTCACATCACCACCTGGGTCACGTACCTTTTCACACTAGGTGCCTCGTGCTGGGTTTCTTCCCGAGATCCTCAAACTCATGAGGAGGTACAGCATTTGGTGTCAACTGCCAAGAGATTGAGGTCCACGGGCGACACCTTTGGGAGTAAGACTGACTCCTTTAGTTATTTTTATCATGGTACTCAGCGACTGTCGGAAAAGGGGCTTTTGGCTGGGTTCCTGGTGGTATGGCTACGGAACTGCGTAGTCCCCGAAGGAGCAGGTTCCATTGAGAGAATCAGTCGCCATTTTATCCTCCCCGCCGTAAAGCTGGTCTTTGGGGTCAAGCTGGCTCTCCTTCCGGCCATGGTATGCAGCATATACCATGGCCTTCGCGTCTTTTCTTCCAAGGTCATCGCTCGTGATACGGCAATAGATTCTGAGCATATAGAGCTGCCATACCATTACCTGATGGGGTGGCTGTTAATGCACAACTGCTCTTGGATGAGGCCTGGAGCAGAAGATGGCTTTACGGCTGATGACGCTTTTATTTTTTGATTCCACCATCAGCCTTGGGAGTACAGCACGATGCCAGCCTGTCGGAGAGCGCTGGCGAGAGTGGACGGATACGACTATTTTGTGTCCGTACCTGTCACGACCCGTACCCTATAGTAAGGGCACGAGACGTGGGTACGTCCAGCCTACGCCGCAGTGTCGGCGGTAGAACGCTGTCCTAAGTCAACATACATCTAATAATATAATACTAAGCAGTTTATACTCCCCGAATGGGGGTGACATAGCAGTAAATGAACTCAATCACAACTAAGGAAGAAAAAAGCACGATATGATATAGAACTCAAGGAAATACAGAAGATAAAATAGTCTAAGATAATATCCCAACAAATATCCAGAGTACAAATCTCAGCTACTGAATATGAAAGAATATACAACTAAAAATCTCTGAACAGAAGTAAAGTCTAGCTAAACAGTCTCAAGACAACATAAAATAAGATAAGGCCTAACTAAGCTAGGCTTGGCAATGGGGGTAATGTCCTCAGCTAGAGCTGGGTCCTCCTGAGAGTCCAGCTCGCAAGTGTCGTCTAGGGCTGCCCCGTAGAAGGTATCCACACAGGCCTCCTCCTCATCCTCTATAATATTTTCAACAGGTCCAGTCAGGACAGGAGCGAGCACAATACATCTCAACAGTTCATAGCAGGTTAGAAAATATAATCATGCAGTAAAGTAAGATATAGATACTGAAGAAATGTAGTATGTAAACAGAGAGAGAGAACTGTAATAGAAATATCTACTATAAGTAAAGAACTAACAGTGGCTAGTGAGTCAGAGTATAATATAGACATGTAAATGGCATAGGATGATTCTGATGCTACACTATGGAAGGATTCTGATGCTACACTACTTGGATATTATTCACATGTCGACTTCTACTCCCCCGTACCCCCAATTAATACACAAGGATCCAACCAGATTATGTTATGATTCTATGTAACGGCCCCCGAAGGGTGGTATATAGTAGTCCCATAAATGGGGATTCTGGAAAACCCAATAAATGGGATAAGGATTCAAAGAAGACTCTGTAATCATAAGAGTATATGTCACAAGTGATCAAAGAACCAAAAAAGCATAGTGATACGCCATGTAAGTGAAACGCACAGAACATAGAGTACCCGATGCTCCCTGAAGGGATAACATCTCAAGAAGGGATCCATATAGTACTAATCCGTGTGACCAACGTGACCGTATCAAGTAAAATAATTTAATACAGGAAAATAATTCTAAGCAGGATATGAAATGATCAGAGAATGTACTCGCCTGGTATCTGAGTGTCCAATATGAAAGTACTGTCCGAGGAGTGGTGTCTGGCTCCTAATCAGAACAGCACAAGTCACAACAAGTCTAAAATGGTAAAATAAAGTTCTAATATGCACTCTACATGAGTCTAGGTCAATCTAGGCCAAAGTCAACTCTTGGTCAACTCTGGTCAACCCTGGAAGTCAAACTTGGTCAACTATGGTCAAACTAGGTCTAACAAGTTTAAACTAGGTCAAACAAGTCATTCTAGGCTAATCAAGTCTATACCAGTCTAAACTAGGCTAAACTAGTCTATGCTAGCATACCAAGTCCTTACATCTCATACTAGCTAGTACACACCACAACTCAACCTAGTCACTACAAGTCTATACACATAGGATAGCCATATTCATGGATACATACACATAGTCTACATGTATTACACTCACACATACTAGGTTATAGTACAATACATTAGGAGCTTCATATATATATATATATATATATATATATATATATATATATATATATATATATATATATATATATATATATATTATATATACCTAGGCTCAAATCAAAATACACATGACTAGGCTACCCATATAGCATATACATTTATATGCATAATTTATATACATAATACATATAATATATACAAATATACATACATGATGTGATAGAGAGTGTATATGTGTGTGTGTGTCATTGAGGAACCATGTGTGTGTGTGTGTAAACTGTGAGTGAGAGAGAGTACAATAGTGTGGAGATGTGTGTGTGTGTAGAGAGTGAGTGAGGGCACTGTGTCACAGGAAAACAGTGTGAGGGTGTGAGAGACGTGTCAAGTGAAGTTTGTGAGTGAGGGAGAAAATCCTGGAAATAGGGACAGCAAGAAAGGAAAGGAAACCAATGACATATCAGAAACTGAACCCAGTTCAGTCCTACATTCCCAACCCCAATTCAAGTTCATTTCACAACCAAATAAACCTAAAATTTAACCACAGTTAGATTACCTATAGGAGAACCCTAATTGGGACTTAAACCAAACATTTAACAGTATTAAATAGGTTAAAACAACTGTCAAAATTCACTTTTGAAAACTGGAAATTCAGGAAATTAATACACTGTTTCAGAAATTTAGGTAATTGATAAATACCTATTGAAAACACACAAAAATGAAATTTAAAAGGTTGGTAATTAAAACATAGGGTGTATATGTGTGATACAAAGTATTTGTGTCCAAACAATAGGACACAAACGTGTCCAAACGATTCAAGACACAAAATAGTGCACACAGGCACTGTTCAGTGCACTGCATCGTGTACGTGTGCACGCATGTCGTGCACACGACACAGTCCAACCCAGGACTCCTGCTCACCCACCTAGGTTCGCCTAGGATAGGTCCTTGTGTTTAGGTGTCTACACTGAGTCAAAGTGTCCCCGTGTTCGACTTACAATCGCGTATCAGTGACACTAAAAATCGACTGAACCTGTCAGTCCCGACCAGTACAGAGCCTCGTGCTCACTCGACACGACACGGGGACACGTGAGACTTGACACACGTGGTGTCATTCATTGCCCCCTAGTGTGTGTCAAGTTTTGTGTGTCCAAGTGCTGTGTTCGAAGAGCAAAAGCCCCCGAGTGGCAGGACACGGGCACAGCCTCACGCGTGCGCGCGCACCCGCGTGTGCATGTGTCGAATCTGACACGACATGACAAGGAGACACCCCCAGTCAATAAGAAATACATAAGCAACACCAAAATACAAATGTCTATTCATTTAGTTTCTAAAAAATAGATCAAAATGCCCATTGGGGCATTTCATCAAACACATGCAATATGACACTGATACGTGTCCAAATAGGACACGAATTGGACTCAAATTCTAGGGTTTCCTATTCCTACAGTTAGGTTAGGCCTAGGGCTCCCTAGATATACAATAAAATCAGAATTTTATGGTGTAGATTGAAAATTACCTCTATGTATCAAAATCTCCAAAAAGCTCTAAAGAGAGGTGTTCCTCTTGATGGTCAAACTTCTCCAAATTGGTTTGAATCTGAGAATAACATGTAATAACAGCAAGGACACTTCATTTAAAATCTATTGTAATTTGTTTGAGGGAAAATAGAGCTAAAATGGAATTTCTAGGGATTTTAGAAATTGAGAAATTACCTCTTTCTAAAGCTTGTTCTTTCTTAGAGGCTAGCCCTAATTTCTAAGAGAATATTTATTATGGGGGAATCCCTAGGATGGGTTAAGTGGCTGGACAAATAATGTTAGGGTTAGGGTTGGGCATTTGGCTAATGGGCTTTGGGCTTAGTTATTGATTAAGCTACAATCACAAGTCATGGCTTATGACTTACTAATCTAACTTGAGTCAAATAACCATACCACGGGTCAACTCTAGTCTAACTAGGGTGGCATAACCTAACCAAGTCCAAACTCAACTAGGGTTAGCTCCTAGGTTAGTCTACCATGGTCATTGCTAGTCAAAGTCAACCTAGTCAACCCTAATCAAACAATTCCAAAATAAATTCTAAAAATTCCCATAAATTCAAATAAATTATAATAAATTTAAATAACCCCAAAAATGACAAAAATACTATCAAACTAGAAATGTGGTAGTGACAGTACCTCGTTTTACTGCTGAAGAAGTGAGGAGCGCCCATGTTGATGGTACCGAACCTCCTCTCCTTTTTCCCGAGAAACTGCTCCTTTGGCTGCGCAATATTCGTCCAGCGTACCTAGTATATCGTAACCGCAACAACGTCTACCTGGAGCCCTACTTGCCCAGCAGGTTTTCCCGCCAGTTTGGGTATAGCCAGCTGTTTTTTGACAGTCCCAGCTCCTGCCTGGGCTTTGAAGGCAGCGTCCTGGATGGTATCAGGGCATGGCATTATTATGCACGGTTCATACCCGAACCACCTTTTCAGTTCCTGATGGTGAGGTGGCATGAGAGATTTTGTACATGGCAGCCCTATACCATGTTACAGCGGGCAAGCCTCCCGTTAATTTTGACCCGAGTACCAGTTTTATCGTGGGTACTGGCTTGGCGGAGAAGCCAGAGGGGTCTAAGAAGAGGAAGAGGAAGGGGAACACAGTTCCTGTAAAACCCCTAAATTTCTACTATTTCTTTTTTATTTAAATTTTGGTACTGATTTAAAATTTTGTATTGTATGTCGCGTAGTCGTATTTTACGTCGCGCATGAAATTTTATTTTCGTAATTGCTCAACGAGTGCGAATATGTGCAAGCGTACATATTTTTAGGAAAAACATTTTTTTTATTTTTTTTTATAGTTTCAAAATATATATAATAAGTATTTTAGTTATCGTTCCAAAATTCTAAATTTGTTATTTTATTTATAAAGCCTTTTATTTACATAGTTATAATAATAAATATGATTATTATAAAATGGTATATTAGAAAAGCAAGTTTTATATTTTAAAATTATTTATCAGTATATATATGTAATTTTCGAAATTAATTAATAGCATATTTTAATAGATGTGAAAAAGATATTTTTAATCTTGTTTAATTTAATAGTTTATTAATTTGGATAATTTAAATTGGAAAAGATTTTGTTTTAAATACACTTTTAAATATAGGAGATATCCATATTTGATTTGGATTCGTTCCAATTATTTTTAAACTATCTAAATATAATATAATACTATCTATTGGGGTTTTAAACCAATTATAGTCCTATCTATCTGGGAATTTCCACATCCTATAAATAGGCAGGCACTCCTCCAGAAATTTTTCCATCCACAGCAAGTGCATCATGTCTTTGTTCCACGCCTATCTACTAGATTTTACAACTCAACCCGACCCCCTCTTCGTCGTGTCGGACAGTCCCGACACGAGGATACAAACAACGTCGGCTCCTCCTTCCTCCTCCACCACAAACCTCCATCCCAGTTACCCCCGTCCCCGTCTCTGACTACAGCTCATCATCCTCAACACCATAACACCACTGCTGCCGACACCACCCTCCGCACAACCGACCAACTCCTCACTTCGCCTCTGCCTACCGACACCCCAACCATCGTCACACCCCGATCACCCCCGTCTCTACCGTCATCACCATCAACGCCATCGCCAACATCTTCACCATCACCACCATCCCGGCCACTCCGGCCGACCACCCAGACCCGACCACATCACCTCTACCATCCAGAATCAGCCGCAACCAGCGACGTCCGCCCCAAAACCTTCAGCACCACCACAGAAGAAGAAGAGAAGGGGAAACCCTTACCTCCACCGTGACGCATCCGGCATTCTCCGCCGCATCCCAGTTTATTTTCGACCACGCCGCCTCAGATCCGCCCCTTGTCGCAGCCGCGCCACCACAGGCATCGCGTCGACCGCTCTTCCGCCAACGACGACCCCCTTCCTGTTCCACTGCGATCGCTGCTCCTTTTCCCCTCTGTCTCGGGCGCCCGCGCTCGCCGGAAAACCCCGGATGGCCGCCTCCCACTTCACCTTCGCCCCTGCCGTGTCCTTCCATCCGCCTGTCGGAGTTTCCTAGCGCCTCCGCCTCTCCGCGAGACACCGCGCCACACCTGATCTATGCCGCTCACTCCTCCAGCGCCGGCAGCCGACGCGTCCATCCGCCGTGCCGCACCACCGCGGGCAGCAACCCAGCGCCGGTGCCACCAACCCTCGCCGAATAGTCCGCTCGCGCCGCTCGCGACCCCCACGGTGAGCCGTTCCCCTTTCTCTCTCTCTTTCTCACTGAATTGAGGGAAAGAGAACAGTAGTTGTTCTCTTAAAAGTTAATTATATTATTATTAATATTTATTATTATTAGTATATTATTAATGCTGTTATTATCATTATAATTATTATTAGTAGTATGATCATTATTAGTATTATTATTATTATTATTATTATTATTATTATTATTATTATTACTATTATTAATATTATTATTATTATCATTATTATTATTATTATTCATAGTAGTTTGTATAATGTATTATATATAAATTTTAAAGAGTATTATAATTATTTTGGGCATAATATTATGGATATATAGCAAATTATATTTAATATATATATATATATATATATATATATATATATATATATATATATATATATATATTTTAATATATATATATATATATATTCGCATATCTAGTTAGTTTATTTTATTTATTCTAAAAATATAAGGTTATATTTTCGTACGATATTGTTTTGCCCAAAAATTATTTTCGTAGATATTTTTTTATTTCTAAAAATATTTTGATAAAATTTACCAAATTATATCTTGATTTCTAGACTTTTTCAACTAATTATTTGTACTAATAAAAATATAGTTTCACCTAGAAAAATCATAATTTACAAATTAGAGTTTTTGGCAAAAGTGATTTTTCTTGAGTACAAGGGTTTTCCTTATACTATTTTGACCTATGAAAACTAGTTTTTTTTAGTGTTATGATATTTTCTAAAATAATATAAATACCCTTCTCCTCAAATCCTTGCTGTTTGTCGACCTTATGACTAAATCATGTTTTTCTATTTTTTTGCAACCTCGAACCATTCCACACCGAACATGGCTATTGGAAAATCGAAACTTGTCGGATCATTGCACCACACCAGATGATACACCAGGCAAGACACCTTGCCTTTACTGTTTAAATTTCTTGCCCAATATCATGCATGCTTTTTCTTTATATTGTTGTTTCAAAATTATATATATGCAAATTATTATATTTTATGCAATTGGCTTAGAGTTAAGGGACCACCGTATGTTTAGTGCATCTCATAAACTGTCATGATGTGCTACGGATTGTGTGTGAGTTGTGAGTCGCATATAGATGCGGACTTGCGTGCTGACTGATCATTGGCGCGTACAGGCCGTACGTTAGGATGTAACTGCTAATAGATTTGTGTAGAAGACTTGGCAGTTATTAAGGATTAAACAGTTTCGTAGAGTCGACACATGTATAGTATCATTAGGGGGAGGGGACAGTTATTAGCGTAGGGGCTACATTTTATTTTTACACACATTTTGGGCCGAGGGTGACTCTCATGAGCACTACCTTCTGCCCAGGTCGATAGCGTCTCGGATGAGCGCTACTTGCTGGCCACTCTCTATTACTTGCTTGCGTAAATCCGTTGCAGCCCCAGCGTAGAACGTTGTCATCAAAGTACATAACACCTAGAATGGGTAGGAACCTTTACTGATGCATACTTTTCTGTTGAGCTTATTTATTCAGTTTATCGGCATGATATTATGTGTCTTGTTACGTCCCTCTGAGGACCTGGTTTCTCCCCAGGTGTACGTTCATGTTTCCTGCAGGTGTTCTAGCTAGGGCCATTTCTTCCTTCGTGATGATTGCTTTTGGACTTGTCATGGCTTCGCTCGACCAATCACTTTCTTTGTATATTTCTTCCCTATTTAAATTAGTTGGTAGTGGATTTGTCTTCCCCTAACGGTTGTATACATGACAAACTCAAAGTTTCTTTTATATTATTATTTATCTTGGTGGATGAGATTTTGTGTCTTGGCTTTCTATATTTTACATCTTATGCATACATACGAGCCATATATTTACTCGTATGTATACAGCTGGCATGATACGTATCTAGTCTCAAGTATTTGGGACTGGGGCGTTACATGTTTTTGTGGTGGCACATGTAGGTCGAGTTTGTCACTTCGGTTACGTAATTGTACCGATGTGAGCCAGCAATATAGGATTAGAATCTAGGAATCTCATCCACCTACTTAACATCCTTTCTTGACTTCAATTTTTGAACTCTCGTTCGACCTCCTTGATTTGCATCTTGCTTGACTCCTTCTACCGTAAATTCTTAGTTTCGTGCTTAGTGACAATTAGAAAGATGACTACACTCGTATATGCTCATAGGTCAAACACATGGCTAGAAGGATTACCTTGACAATTATAATGCATTGAGGTCTTATTTGTGTGTAAAAGCATTTACGTTTCCTAGAAAATTTGATCTTAAGGATTAGTTTATTCCAAGTTGGGTAGTAGTATATTACCGCCATCAAAAGGATAGTTTAAATTTTATTTTAAATTTACAAGGTGGTATACAAAAGAGGATAGCTAGATCGAGAAAACAAAATTTTTTATGAATTTTGAAATTGTGAAATAATTATGATTTATTAGGGATATGAATTCAACTTGAGAAATATCTTGAGTTTTTATATTGTGACACTTGAATTACGGTTAACTTTAAGTTTGGATATCTCGAGATTTTTAAAGAGTTTAAATTATGATTTTGTAGATGACTAGAGAGACGAAAGTTTAGAAGGGAGAGAACTTGAGGTTTTAAATTGCGCTTACGAATTATAAGTTTATTAAATTTGAAGAGATGATGGAAAAAAAAGAAAAAAAAAATTGGAAGATATCGACTTGAAATTTAAACTTCAAATTTTGTCCTATGATCTATGATTTATAAAGTTAATTAGATTTCAAGTTTAAAGCCTTGATTATGGATGTTTAAATTTTAGTAAAAAGGATTTAATTTGAGTTACATGAATTGTGATTGATGAAACGGGCTAAGAGTTTATCTCGAGGTACATTGAGAATTGGAAAATTTTAAAAAAAAAGTGATGGCTTATTATGAAAATTAGTTGTGCCGTATTAGATATGATGAAGGATTTTTGGAATTTATTTAAAGTAATTAAACTTTAAGTTATGATTAAATACTTGATGAAGTATCTTGAGATTTTATTTCAAAACTGTAGAGGAACTTGAAATTTGAAATTTGATCATATATTGGTAGAGAACCAAGAAGCAAGCAAGTCTCCTTAAGGTGATACAAGTATTCCTCATTAATTGCCATGATAGATGTATATACTCAAGTGTTGTTAGTCATCTACAAAAAAAAATCACACGATTATATTCAATTTTGACTCACTCGACATTCCCTCAAACCTAGATTTTATTGTAACTTTCTCATACTCCATCTAAGTGACTATCATATCTCTAGAAACGGTATTCTAACTTATTTTACCTTGATTTACTCGAATCTGAATTTTCTTATTTTCGTGCTTTAACTTGATCAATTATTTTGTGCGTTAATCATTTTCTCATGAATTCCCACTTTTTATTTTAATTCTTTTGTGTCCTTTACCGTGACTTGGATATTTGAAGCACAATACTAGACGTTTTCTTCCTACAAATTTCACAAGCAAGACCTACACGAGCCCACCTTCATGTAGGTATATCACGTGCCACTAAAACACGTCTCCTTGTACTCTAATTTCATATTGCAACTTTCGGGTCAAAAAGACTGGACTCCAATCCCTACCGTGAACCCAATATACTTTTTTAACTATAGATGAGACTCGACCTCGACTCAATTCTTTCGAACCCATATGTGATGACGCTCTACTTGAATTCCTTTAATGCTTAATTTTGTGCCTTACCTTGATTATTTAACTCATTATCCCATCACACTACTAGTTTAACTCTTGTAAGTTGTGTAGAATACCTCACGACCTAACCAACATTTTGTGGACCACATTGATAGGTTCACTTGGACCATCGAATTCAGTGGACCCTAACTTATCTAGTCAACCAAGCCGGCTGTGTAGGTCCAAACCTTGGGCAAGACTTGATTTAAAAAAAGAAAAAAAAATCTAGGACCATTTAATTCTCCTTTATCATGGTTCCTTACTTATACTTTGACTATTTTTATGCTAACTTAGCATAAATTTTGCAAGCTTATTTTCTTATCAAGCTTGATCATGACGTATCTTATTGGGTCGCTCCCACTAACATACTGTCTAATCAGAACCGGTGCATGATGGTCTGATCAACCTGTTGCACTTTGGTTCGTCTTTCGTATATCATTCTACGTGGATGGAGACATAATAAACTGGTCCCTAGAGTCTCCTCCGCGATTACCTTGGCAATTCTCTTGGAATTATACAACCGCCTTTGAATCACATATTGACATACGAAAACATCTCCTTTGGACTCTTGTTGGCTTTCGTCTTTTAACTATTATAGATAAGGCTTATGATCGATAGATAGACCAAACCATTCTCCTATGACCATGATATTTGTATACTTAGGGACAGTTAACCACTGACCAACCAATATGACTATCCCCGTCTTAAGCTCGATCCTAGATTCCACTTTGATTACCTTTTTGAAATTTGAAGATTATTCAACTCTAAACCTAGACGACCCTATATCTTCCATCGTGACCCCTAATCACTTGAATGATTCTTATCATCCTTTTCATTTGTGCCCTCAACCTAGACACTTACCATGCAACCTTCTTCGAAGAGCCCTATCCCCCCCAAGTCCCCAAAATATTCACTTAAAGCTACTTCCATCGTACTATCAGGATTTTTCTAAAGCATATTGTCGTTTCATTGCCTCGCCCAATTATTTGTGTTGCCTTACCCCCGTATTTTATCACCCCCTACTTATTCTTAATTTCGAGGACGAAATTTTTTTTAAGTTGGATAGAATGTAAAACCCCTAAATTTCTACTATTTCTTTTTTATTTAAATTTTGGTACTGATTTAAAATTTTGTATTGTACGTCGCGTAGTCGTATTTTACGTCGTGCACGAAATTTTATTTTCGTAATTGCTCAACGAGTGCGAATATGTGCGAGCGTACATATTTTTAGGAAAAACATTTTTCTTATTTTTTTTTATAGTTTCAAAATATATATAATAAGTATTTTAGTTATCGTTCCAAAATTCCAAATTTGTTATTTTATTTATAAAGCCTTTTATTTACATAGTTATAATAATAAATATGATTATTATAAAATGGTATATTAGAAAAGCAAGTTTTATATTTTAAAATTATTTATCAGTATATATATATGTAATTTTCGAAATTAATTAATAGCATATTTTAATAGATGTGAAAAAGATATTTTTAATCTTGTTTAATTTAATAGTTTATTAATTTGGATAATTTAAATTGGAAAAAGTTTTGTTTTAAATACACTTTTAAATATAGGAGATATCCATATTTGATTTGGATTCGTTCCAATTATTTTTAAACTATCTAAATATAATATAATACTATCTATTGGGGTTTTAAACCAATTATTGTCCTATCCATCTGGGAATTCCCACATCCTATAAATAGGCAGGTACTCCTCCAGAAATTTTTCCATCCATAGCAAGTGCATCGTGTCTGTGTTCCACGCCGGTGCCACCAACCCTCGCCGAACAGTCCGCGGGCAGCAACCCAACGCCGGTGCCACCAACCCTCGCCGAACAGTCCGCTCGCGCCGCTCGCGACCCCCACGGTGAGCCGTTCCCCTTTCTCTCTCTCTTTCTCACTGAATTGAGGGAAAGAGAACAGTAGTTGTTCTCTTAAAAGTTAATTATATTATTATTATTAATATTTATTATTATTAGTATATTATTAATGCTGTTATTATCATTATAATTATTATTATTAGTATGATCATTATAAGTATTATTATTATTATTATTATTACTATTATTATTATTATTATTATTATTATCATTATTATTATTATTATTATTCAAATAGTAGTTTGTATAATGTATTATATATAAATTTTAAAGAGTATTATAATTATTTTGGGCATAATATTATGGATATATAGCAAATTATATTTAATATATATATATATATATATATATATATATATATATATATATATATATATATATATATATATATATATATATATATATATATATATTCGCATATCTAGTTAGTTTATTTTATTTATTCTAAAAATATAAGGTTAGATTTTCATACGATATTGTTTTGCCCAAAAATTATTTTCGTAGATATTTTTTTATTTCTAAAAATATTTTGATAAAATTTACCAAATTATATCTTGATTTCTAGACTTTTTCAACTAATTATTTGTACAAATAAAAATATAGTTTCACCTAGAAAAATCATAATTTACAAATTAGAGTTTTTGGCAAAAGTGATTTTTCTTGAGTACAAGGGTTTTCCTTATACTATTTTGACCTATGAAAACTAGTTTTTTTTAGTGTTATGATATTTTCTAAAATAATATAAATACCCTTCTCCTCAAATCCTTGCTGTTTGTCGACCTTATGACTAAATCATGTTTTCCTATTTTTTTGCAACCTCGAACCATTCCACACCGAACATGGCTATTGGAAAATCGAAACTTGTCGGATCATTGCACCACACCAGATGATACACCAGGCAAGACACCTTGTCTTTACTGTTTAAATTTCTTGCTCAATATCATGCATGCTTTTTCTTTATGTTGTTATTTCAAAATTATATATATATATGCAAATTATTATATTTTATGCAATTGGCTTAGAGTTAAGGGACCACCGTGTGTTTAGTGCATCTCATAAACTGTCACGATGTGCCACGGATTGTGTGTGAGTTATGAGTCGCATATAGATGCGGACTTGCGTGCTGACTGATCATTGGCGCGTACAGGCCGTACGTTAGGATATAACTGCTAATTGATTTGTGTAGAAGACTTGGCAGTTATTAAGGATTAAACAGTGTCGTGGAGTCGACACATGTATAGTATCATTGGGGGGAGGGGGCAGTTATTAGCGTAGGGGCTACATTTTATTTTTACACACATTTTGGGCCGAGGGTGACTCTCATGAGCACTACCTTCTGCCCAGGTCGATAGCGTCTCGGATGAGCGCTACTTGCTGGCCACTCTCTATTACTTGCTTGCGTGAATCCGTTACAGCCCCTGCGTAGAACGTTGTCCTCAAAGTGCATAACACCTAGAATGGGTAGGAACCTTTACTGATGCATACTTTTCTGTTGAGCTTATTTATTCAGTTTATCGGCATGATATTATGTGTCTTGTTACGTCCCTCTGAGGACCTGATTTTTCCCCAGGTGTGTGTTCATGTTTCCTGTAGGTGTTCTAGCTAGGGCCATTTCTTCCTTCGTGATGATTGCTTTTGGACTCGTCATGGCTTCGATCGACCAATCACTTTTTTTGTATATTTCTTCCCTATTTAAATTAGTTGGTAGTAGATTTGTCTCTGCCCAACGGTTGTATACATGACAAACTCAAAGTTTCTTTTATATTATTATTTATCTTGGTGGATGAGATTTTGTGTCTTGGCTTTCTATATTTTACAGCTTATGCATACATACGAGCCATATATTTACTCGTATGTATACAGCTGGCATGATACGTATCTAGTCTCAAGTATTTGGGACTGGGGCGTTACAGTTCCCGTGCCTGACTCGGAGTCCACCACTGCGGATAAAGAGAATGATGAGCATGATGCAGATAACACTTCCCTTCCGGTAGAAGATGTTGAGGCGGATCAGCCGCCTGTTATGTTAGATGAGATGGTGGCGAATCAGCCACCTGTCGTGCTAAATGAGATGGTGGTGAATCAGCCGCCTGTTGCACCTGGTCCTGTACGAAACGTAGCAGACAAATCTCCCCTGTTGGCGGTATTCCTTACTCCCGGAAACGGGCTGCGACCAGAAATCGCAAGCTTACTATAAAGGAGAGAAGCAAGGACGTCGACCCTGCTTTGGAGGTAAATCGAGTTACTACCATCTTTATTCAGTTCTTCCTTTCTCCTGAACTTTGGCCTTAATCATTTTCCTTTGCTCTTGTAGACGTCAGAGGAGTCAGATTCTCGAGAACCGGCCACTGAAGTCGATCCGACCCTGACCACTTTGGTCAGTGACGTGTGTACCGCAATCATTTATGCTGGAGTTCTTCCGGAGTCGGTCGAGGACTCCCACGCTACTGAGGACTTAACCCAGGGTGACGGGGGCTCTACTGAACCTGTCCTTGAGACTGTTGAATTTCAGCAGGGTGACGCCGAACCAGACGTATCCCTTTCCGGGGTGGCTGGGGCAGAAGAACCAGCTGAATTCGACTTAGAGGTTCCTGGTGAGGGGGACTACGGCGGCTGTGAGCGAACCGCAGACTCCACACTCCTCTTCTAGTAAGATAAGCCAAATCTTAACTAGTAAGGAGGCATATCTGCTCTTTCATCACATCCTTCAAGTTAGACTGATTGATGGTTGATCTGGACATACAGGTCCTGCCCCTTCAGTGCCGATGACGGACATTGTGGAGGTAGGCTCTGCCAGCGGGGATCTGGTGGAGGATAGCATGCCCCCTCCTCTTTCGACTTATATTGAAGTGCCTTCCGCTGAATCAAGTTCGGGAGGTCAGGTGGCGGCACAGCCGGGACAGGGGGCGATGGTTCCTGCGTCCTCCTCTACTCAAGTGGCTCCGAGGGTCTACCTTTCTGCCTTACCGAGTATCCAGGTTCTGCGGGCCGTGGAGGAGGAGTTAGCCACTATCCATGCGTCTTTTTGCTCAGAATTTGTTTCCTTGGTGGTAGGGGTGGCGAGTTCTAGCGTGCCTCCTTCAATACTGCCAGCCACACTTCCTTTGACGCCGTCTTCTACGGAAGTTCTGGATGAAGCGTCACAGGACATGGTTGATAGTTTCTACCGCCACTTGAAGAGAGGGGTCGAGGCTGTCGTGGAACGGGGGACCCGTTTCGCCTTGGCCCGATAATGCGCCCAAAGCCAAATTGACATTCTTAAAACCCTTTCCGGTGGAGGGGGGATAGTCGCGCTTCTAGAGCCGAAATTGCTAGAGGCTGATCAGTTGGTGGCCCAGTTTCAGGTGCTACGGCAAGCTGATCTGTCTGCTGCGATAGATCAAGAGCGCGGTATCCTCATAACTTCCGTGAACAAGGTGAGGGTCGCTCGGGATATGGTTAAGCCAGTCATCCTGAAGGATCTCCACGATCTGTCTCAGCTATATGATCAGTTGAGCTGCGAGAGTGACGATTGCATGGATCGGGAAGCGACTGCCTCCCATAGGGTAATTGACATCCGGGAGCATATCCTCGAGCTTCTGAGGAAGCTGGCTTTCTTGGAGTCTGAACTCGAAGCTGCCCGTACAGAAAAGGGTATGATTATCCAGGTGGCCGACAAAGTTACTCGAGCTTCTGCTGGCCTGGAGCTCGCTCTGAAGAAGCTTGAGGTTGGCTGGCGGGCTCACATGCACTAGGATGATACGGAGCGGTTGTCTCAGGAGGCCGAGCGCCGAGCCAAGCAGCGGTTCGAATGGGGGACTGCCTTGCTGAGGAACCGTCTCCTGGAATTATGTACCGCCGAGCCATAGTCGGCTCTTTTGCTTTTTATGTTCATGTTCTTTTTCTTTCTTTTTCCATCTTGTAATAGAGACGTAGTCCCAGATAATGTAGTACCTTGGATTCTGAATAAATGAGCATGTTTCGACTCATCCTTCATTTTTTGTACTTGTTGTGTTTGTGACATTTTTGTCCCACTTGAGGACTATTTGTGGACCTGTTACCCTGGGCATACCTTGGTTTTAGGTACGGATAACAAGTTTCAGAGGGATACCTAAAATAACTTTGCGATGAGGTGGCTGTGGAAGTTCTTGGTATTTGAAAGAATGCTAGGGAGCAGCTGGGCTCCCAAGACATGATAAAAAGAGTGGCATGTACTAGAAAACTCAGTACAGCATTCGTGGTCGACTGGGGACATTTGTGGTCAACAGAGGACATTTGTGGGCCTATTATCCTTGGCGTACTCCGGTTCAGAATACGGATAATAAGACGAGAGAAAACTAACATACTTACTCAGAGGTAATGAGGACGTGGCAAGTATGGGGGTTTTACCGCAGGGTCTTCCTACTCAGAGGTGATGAGGACGTGGCAGGCGTGGACTCAGCGGAGGATATTTGTGGTCAACAGTGGACATTTGTGGGCCTATTATCCTTTGCGTACTCCGGTTTTGGGTACGGATAATAAGTCGAAAGGGAACCAACATACTTACTCAGAGGTATTGAGGACGTGGCAAGCATGAGGGTTTCTTTGATGGAGCCTTCCTACTCAGAGGTAATGAGGACGTGGCAGGAGTGGGCTCCATAAAGGGGTACATAGAACGACTCAGAGGTAATGAGGACGTAGAAGTTCTATGTAAGGGGGTGATTTGTTTTTGGCGGAAGTGAAACAACTCAGAGGTAACGTCGACGTGGTTGTTTTAGGAAATGTGTGGATCAGTTACCTTTTTGTGCACTAAAAGTGCGGGTAGTGGATCATGAGGAGGGAGCTCTTTTAAGAAGGAAGTTCGGAGGTATGATCATACATGACTTACTACCTAAAAGATGCGATATAGATTTATCTGGAGTGACCGGAGTGTAAGTTCAGCGGTACCTGCGGATACATAACTCGACAATCTAGGGAATATGGAGTCAGAATATAAGTTCAACGGTACCAGCGGATATATAACTCAACAATCTGGGATTTGGAGGGTGTTGTTTAAGACATAATACTTCTTTAGGAACTGCCGTTGATGGGCAACATGAGCAAGTCTCCATTTTGTTTCGCGAGGAGGTAAGCACCATTGGAGAAGACAGCCTCAATGACAAATGGACCTTCCCACTTTGGCTGGAATTTTCCGGCGGTTTTGTGAGTCATAACCATCGGCCTCCGAACTGCCAGAACGAGATCCCCACTTGGAATGTTCTGGTCTTAACCTTCTTGTTGAAGGCTCCCGAGATGCGTGCTTGGTATAGCTCGATTCTTTGTTGAGCTAGTAGGCGCTTTTCATCCAAGGCCTCCAACTCTTGTAGTCGACGACGGTAATTATCGTCCATCGTCAATCGATAGGTAAGGGCGACGCGGAGCGAGGGGATTTGAGTCTCCAATGAGAGAACTGCATCACTCCCGTATACCAGTGAGAATGGTGTGTTCCCGGTGGCCATTCGGACTGTAGTACGGTATGCCCATAAGTACTCACCAAGCTTTTCATTCCAGTCGCGTTTGTTGGAAGACACGAACTTCTTGAGCAACTTGATGATGGTTTTGTTGAATGCTTCTGCCAACCCATTTGCTGATGGATTATATGGCATTGAAGAAACATTCTGGATTCGGTGTTTGTCGTAGAACCGATAGAAGGCGTGGCTCGCGAACTGCGGACCATTATCGTGGATGATCCTTCGGGGCAGTCCAAAGCGATAGATGACGTGATACTTGAGGTGATCACGTTTGAAGTCTTTACTTCTGCAAGCGGAACAGCTTCTGCCCATTTGGAGAAGTAATCTGTGATTGCGAGTATGAAGCGGTGTCCTCGGGACGAAGGTGGAGTGATTGGACCGATGATGTCCATTCCCCATGCTTCGAATGGCCAGGATACTACCATCGGATGTAGAAACTCGGATGGTTGGTGAATAAAATCTGCCTGGACTTGACAGGCTTTGCATTTTCGTGCATAGTCTATTGCATCCGCAACTATCGTGGGCCAGTAGTAGCCCATTCGACGAAGGCGATCTTGTAGTTTCGGACCAGGCTGATGGACCCGGCAGACACCGTCATGAGCTTCGTGTACGGCTTCTTTGGCTTCTGTATTTGATAGACACCGAAGCAGTAATCCATCGTAGGATCGTCGATACAGCATCTTTGTCTCTGTATCATAGAAGAATCTGTGGGAACGCCTTCTGATAGAGGTGGCCTCCTTTGGGTTTTCGGGCAAGATGCCATAGACTATAAAGTCTACGAATGGCTGCCTCCAGTCTGGTGTTTCGTCAACCGTCTGAGCAGAATGACTCGCCACAAACTAAACATTATTCTTGGGACAGACCAGTTCGTGGCCTATCATATCCACCGAGTGATGAGCATAGTTCGAAACTGCTAGGGAAGCGGCAAGGCCAGCTAAGGCATCGACTTCGATATTTTGGAGTCTGGGAACGTATTCTATGAAGAACCCTTCGAACGACGAAATAATGCTGATCGCCATTTGGTGATAGGGGATCATGTCTTCATGGCGGACTTCATATTAACCCCGGATCTGATTGACGATTAACTGCGAGTCGCCGTATGCTTCAAGGTATTCTACCCCCAGTTTCTTTACAAATCGGAGGCCAATGACCAAAGCATTGTACTCGGCCACATTGTTTGAACAGGGCTCCGTAAGGGAATAAGCCCGATTGATCACCAACCCGGAGGGAGAAATCAGCACCACTCCGACTCCAACGATGATGTTGCCCTTGGGCCCAGTTCTGGAAGAGACGTCGAAGAACATTCGCCATATGGTATCATGAGAGGCCACATGTGAGTCGGCAACCTCATCTGGAATCTCTTCGTATATCCTGGTTGACTCTGAACCTGGATGGGCTGCTAAAAAGTCTGCCAGAGCTTGACCTTTAATAGCCTTTTGTGGGACGAAGATCATGTGGTAGGGAGACAATAATATAGCCCATGTAGCGAGGCGAGAGCTGAGTGCCCCTGGCTTGGTCATGAGGACCCTGAGGGGGTTGACTCGTGAGATCACATGTATGGTTTGTTCCGTGACATAGTGTCGCATCTTCTGAATGGCGAACACCAGGACGAGACTTTCCTTCTGCACGGTGGTATATCGGTATTCCGGCCCCATCATCATTCGACTGAGGTAATATATAGCCTGCTCATGGCCTGTATCGTTGTTTTGTCCTAGCGGAGAGCCAAAAGAATGCTCCATCGCTCGTACATAGAGCAGGAATGGTTTTCCAGCAATCGGGGCCACTAGGACTGGAGGGTTCGACAAATATTATTTGATGCTGTCGAAGGCAGGTTGGCATTCTTCATCCCATACGAATGAAACACCCTTCTTCATGAGGTGAGTGAACGGCTGACATCGTCCGGAGAGGTTGGAAATGAACCTCCTGATGTAAGCTAGCCTCCCTTGAAGACCTCGGAGTTCACAGAAATTTCTCGGGAGATCCATCTCCATGATTGCCTTTGTCTTCTCCGGATCTATATGAATCCCCTGGGCAGTAATAATAAAACCTAGGAATTTTCTATTGGATATGCCCAAGAAGGATTTGGTAGGATTCATCTTCAAGTTGTGCGCTCGCATCAGGTCGAATACCGTCCTTAAATCCTGCAGATGGTCTTCCTTATAACGACTTTTGACAGCGATATCGTCAACATAGCACTCCACGGTCTTGCGTAAGTGGTCTATGAAGATGACACTGATGGCTCTTTGATACATGGCGCCGGCATTCTTTAAACCAAAAGGCATGACTGTATAGCAGTATGTGCCAATCGATGTTCGGAATGATGTGTGCTTCTCGTCGTCGGGAGAGATCTTGATTTGGTTGTATCCCGAGAAACCATCTATGAATGACATGCGCTCGAAGCCGCAGGTTTTGTCAATCATGATGTCCGTGACAGGGAGAGGGAACTCATCTTTAGGACACGCCTCGTTCAGATTGCGGAAGTCAATGCAGATTCGAATCTTTCTATTTTTCTTGAGGACCGGTACTATGTTGGCAACCCAGTCCGGATGTTGTTCCTCACGAATGAAGCTGCTGGCTATCAGTTTATTGACTTCGACTTCGATCGCATTCATAATATCCGGGCGGAAGCGTCGCTGTTGTTGCTTGATCGGCTTTGTATCCGGCCGAATATTGAGCTTATGAAGTACAATCTCGGGGTTTAGCCCTGATATGTCTTCATAACTCCAGGCGAACACATCAATATATTCTTTGACGAGTTGTAGCAGCGATTCTCGCTCTTCGTTTGCCAGGCTTTTACTAACGAAGATTGGTTTTGGAGAAGACTCATTGCCGAGGTCAACTTGCATAACCTCATCTTCAGTAGGAGGCTCTCTTTGTTCGAACCGCTTTTTCTATTGTGTATCCAGTTGTCGGGCCCACGGCTCTAATTCAAGGAGTTCGGGAATGTCTTCTTCTTCTTCGTAAGCGTCGGCGAATGCCATATTGACTGACAAGACTTGCTTGAATACGTCCCTTATGCTGATATCTGAATCAGAAGTTGGTGATCCGGTTGAGTGTGAATGCTAGTTGCATTCCTCATCTGAGCTTTCAGGGGTCGTTGCAGGCGTAACATACCCGAGTCCATATCGGGTCTTGTTGTAGTAATCTCGTGGTTTCCCGGCAGGGACTGACAACTGTAAAGGTAATACCGACTAGTGCCGTAGTTCAAGCCTGGAATAGTCTCCAGATCATACCCTTGTCTTTGCATAAGGTACTTGGATTGGGAGCTATACAGATAAAGGGGCAGTCTTCCGGCGTCCGATTCGAGATCGACTTCCTCTATTGCGAAGGGCTGTGGAAAATTCTTTCGGCCGAAGATGATTAGATGGTCTTTTTCCTCGACTATGAAGTAGGCGCCTTCCACAAGAGTAAGTTGATTTGCGATGTAAACATTCGTCACTTGCGTGTGTAGGTGAGTGCCTATACCATGTTTTATAGCATACATTGTACAAAGCTTATCAAGCTCGAGGTAGTTCAAAGACAGCCCTTTATTGATGAAGTAAGGTATCTTTTCTAGTGGGATTACATCATCTGCGGATGGAACATCAGTATGAGCAGCCACATATTTGGCCAATTCTGGTTCTTGTTCGGCCACCCCTGTATAAATAAAGACTGAAAGGATGACTTGTGCAGCTTAATCATCAGGGGTTCCGCTGGTAGGGCAGAACATGGAGTCGTTGGCGAACTAGC
Source organism: Iris pallida (assembly GCA_029216955.1). Taxonomy (NCBI): domain Eukaryota; kingdom Viridiplantae; phylum Streptophyta; class Magnoliopsida; order Asparagales; family Iridaceae; genus Iris; species Iris pallida. Next base: position 628,422 of record JANAVB010022997.1, on the reverse strand, counting down.
GACCCCATGTTTGGTGCTTGATGCTAGGTGGGGAGTTGTTGGCTCGCTAGGAGTCTCCGATTTCGTATTGGACTGACGATTCATCTTGGAAAGACGTATCGTTATTGGCTTGTCAGAAGGTTTGAGCTTCTCTGTTTGTGGCTGGCCGGCTCTTGGCAGCCTGATTGTCAATGGCTCCGTTGTGGGTTTTTGCGCTCGGCCAGAACTTAGCAGTCGGATTATCATTTGTCCCTCTTCTGCCGAGAGGCTGATTGCATCCTTATGTAGAGCGGCCGTAAGGGGTGCGGTCTTGCCGGGTTTGCGAGCTTGAAGGTGGATCGTCAGAGATTCTTCTGATCCCGTTGATGTCTCAGTTTGAGCTAGCATATATCTTTCGACAAGGTGCCTCTTCGACTTCTCGTACAAGCAGGAGTCCGAGTAATAAGACTCGACCCCTTTGAAGAGATCGATGTCGGCAAATTCTGTCCTCACGAAGCCGTGCTTGTCAACATACTTGAAGCACTGATACAGCATGGAAGGCACGATCATGTAATCATGTATCCAGGGTTGCCCCAGGAGAATATTATCGGAAGTATCCGTATCTATGACATAACAAGTCATTTCTGACTGCAGATCGCCGATTTGGCACTTCAAGCGAATCTTTCCGATCGGGTAGCTCATGCCCGAATTGAAACCACTGATGGCGATGCTTGTCGGCGTCAGGCAATGCATAGGGATACGAAGATGGTGCAACAGACACTTCGGGATGATGCTTATAGAAGAACCAAGATCAATGTGCATCCGATCCACCTTGACGTCGCCGACATATCTAGTGTAATACAGAGGGCGATCGTGCAAGTTGTTCTTGATAATCATGTCCTACAGAGTGAACACGATATTGGGTATTGCACCGGTACAAGCACTGTCCTAGGCATCTGCTGGCGAGCTCTCTTCTGTGAGTTGGACTTGAGCCAGATATGCGTCGATATTCTGGAGTGCATCGCTCAGTGCCACGTGAACATCTTTGGAGAGTCTCAGGAGCTCGTATAATGACAATTTGGCCGGTGTGTTGGCCAATTGTGCCAAGATGTCAAACTTGTAGGGCCTCTCCAGCCCATGAGGTGCCTCTTTTCGGAGGGATTTGTCAAAGCGAGTCTCCTTCGGCCTAGGCTTGTCGGTCGTCGGAATTTGGAAAGGTCCTGGAGCGTCAGCAGTAGCCGGCTGATGATCTTCAGCCGAGTTATCCGGTGTAGGTTGGCATTGCACACCTGACCGGATGACAACAGTTGTGGCTTCTTCGACTTCTGCCAAAATTGTACAGCAAGACCTGACCTTTCCACCCTTCTTTCTGCCAGTGGAGGGTGGTATAGGTTGAGTCACTTCAAGTACCAGGTCCGAATGGACCCACATGACCTCCCCTCATGATGTGGTAAGGGGCACTAGACCAGCAGCCTGATCTCGAAGAGGTGGAAGATTAGCAATCTCCATTGTTGCCCGAGGGACGGGTACTACACCGTCTTGAGTCTCTGTCGGAGGGAAGCTGCCGAATTATACTGACACCATGTTGGCTGCCACGGTTATCTCCTCGAAATCAATGGCCAGAGCCTTCGAATCGATGAGATGCTGAATATATCTCTTCAACTGGAAGCAGTCCTGCGTGGCGTGGTGGACGTAACGATGGTAATGGCAGTACTTGGGGCTTTCCATCTCGGTCGGTTGAGGTTCCCGTCTAGGTGGATGGAGCTGGATTCTATCTCCTTATATGAGCATGTCCAAGATGGACTTGACATGACCGTCCTCGAAGGAGTAAGTCATCTGCGACCACTGCTTTTCAGCTGGCTTTGATTCCAGCTTCTGGGTTGCGTCGGCCACCATAGCCTGTTTGCCCTTGTTGTCTCGGTTATTGGAGGAGTTACCCCCATTGTTGGTGTTGGCATTAGGGCGTTTGCCCTTGTCCTCTCCCTCCGAGATGTGTAATCCTAGTTGGCGAGCCTTCTTCAACTTATCTTCGGCGCTAGTGGCACTGATGATTAACGTCTTCCAGTCCTTAAATTGACTTTCACCCATCCAAAGGCTGATTATTGGGAGCAGTCTCTTTTGGCAAATTTCAATTAAGGAGGAATCCGGATTTCTAGACGGCAACTTCGTTGCAGTTTGGCGAAACCGCTCAATATAGTTCCTTGTTAGCTCCTTCTTCCCTTGAACAACATCCATGAGGGTGGACATCGTCATGTCTTGTCCTATTTCGTAGAACCTCTCTAAGAACATACGCTTGAAGCCGGCAAAGGAATGGATGCAGTTGTCTGGCAGGTTACGGTACCAGTCGAAGGCGACCCCTTCCAATGCCCCGATGAATAGTCGTGTAAGGATGGCGTCGTCGTGGGGCAGATGGTCAGTTGTGACCTCGAAGTAAGTAATATACCGACTTGCGGAAGTCTTGCCATTATAGGGATTGATGTTGAACGGCTTATATCTTGGTGGGAAAGGGACATCCCTCCATGCAACAGGGTATGGTTGCCGTATTTTGAGGTCTTGGGAGGTTTTCTGGGCGTAAAATATGGCCCGGAGCTTCTGGACCTCTCTTCTTGCCTCCCTGGCCTCATCAGCAGCGGTGGGAGCTGATATTTCAGGAGGATTATCGCCCGGGTTTGGTGTCGCTGAGTTCGAGTTCGCATTGACCGCGGGACCCAAGCTTGTTTGGCCAGGCGTCCTTCCTTGCAGAGTTGGAAGACCCGCTTTGATTTCGTCCACGGATTTGACCAAGGTACGCAGTATGGCCTCCAGAGTGTCGATGTATTGGCGATCACTGGGACCCTCTTGATCGTCGTTTGTCATGAATGCCGTCCTTATACGAGCCGAAGTGGAATAGCATCCCTGTACAGAGAAGTAGTCGGGGTATGTGGGAATGTTTTCCTCTGGTTCGGACTCAGAAGGAATAGCACCCCCAGCTTCAAAGCTTGTCTCGTCTTGAGAGTCGTGAACATCTTCGGGGACGTCGGCACCGTCTGTATCTGTTGGGAGAGTCGTTTCCCCGGGCTCATCTTCTTAGAATACTAGATTGTCGTGGATGTTCTAAGGAATGCTACCTCCGGTTCCAGCGACCCCCAGTGATATGGATGATGAATCTCCCAATGTAGTAGATTTTGTCTTTGAACGGGTACCTTAGAAAACTTTGGTGGTAGGCAACCGCTTAGATGATAGTTTCTTGGTCACAGTAGTTGAAATCTTCGGGCTGGAGATATTTGTTTTCTTCCCTTTCCCGCTGGCGGGGATTCTCTGAGCAGAGTTGCAGGAGACGACGGGAAGCGCCTCATCCTCTGAACTTGGTTGTTGCAGTCTTTGGAAGACAGACCGCCGGACTTCTCGTACTATCGCGTTGTTGCAGCAGCAGTTGATAATGACTTGGGTGTAGTGATATCCGTGGGAGGACTCTTTGTACACAAGTCCCCTTCTCTTTCTTTGTATTTGTGAAGGATCACGTCACGCAAGTCAGATGGGTCTCAAGCAACCACGTTTGCTTCCTGGTTGTGAGGAGACTTTTGGAAACCACTCTGTCCGTTTGCCGTCGGGGGCTGGACTCGAGCGGTTCTGTATAACTTCCCATCAGAGGCCCGCATAATAGTAAGCGGAGCGCTCAAACGGTCAGAGGTTGGGGCAGCCGACTGAGCTTGCCGAGCTCGTGCTACCCTAGACTTCTTCACTCTAGCGCCTGAGTGCACATAGTAGGAAGAGTCTAAGTGGTGCTGCGGAGAGTCAGACACATTTTCTTGGGAGCATGAGAGATCAGGGCCACAGGAGAGATGGTCGAAGACAGAGCCCGAGCTGCGTGGAGTGGATAAGATGCGGCTGGAATCAGCAGTCTTCATACGACGGACAGTCGTGGCCGCATAGGCCTTCTTCATGCGGCTGGAAGTCTTGGCCGCATAGGCCTTCTGTATGCGGCTGGCAGTTTTGGCCGCATGAGCATCATGCGTGCGGCTGGCAATCTTGGCCGCATGAGCATCATGCATGCCGCTGGTGCCTTTATTCAGCTTCTTCCTGGACCACATAGAGTCCCACTTTGCCCCTGCAAGTCCAGCATCGTAGTGTTTTCCTCTGCCGGACTTGGGGACAGCAGAGTCCTCTATGGCCTGAAGTGGAGCCGTATGAGAGTCACCCTTGCCTTCTTGGGCAACAGAGAGTACTTCGTCCAGAGCTTGGGAAGGAGCAAATGACTTGGGCCTCCACTCCCTGCGAGCCTTCTTCGTACGGGCTTGCTTCTGGATCGGGTCAGCGCTCCCTTCGGAGAGCATTTTTTCAAACACCTGTTGGTCGAAGCGGACGACCATCTTCTGTTATGTGGAGCCGAGTTTGGCTGCATCCGATTGTGTTTGTCCCCAGCAGAGTCGCCATCGTGTTTGTCATTGATTATAAAAGAACAGAACAGTTTTATGGGAGGACTGGACTTTTACTTCACAATACAAACTCGCTCATACAAAGAAAGTCTAGGAATAAAAACCTAGATACAACAATCTAAGTACAATTGTTTAGTTTTGATTCTGGGGGGTGACGATAGAGGCTCGGGAAAGCGACGGCAGCTCTGCCTTACTCCTTGGACGATCGGACGTAGCCTCGGCTCTGATGAAGAAATGCTCTCGGAGCGTGTGGAAAGACTCTTCTGTGCGTGCCTTTGTCTCTCTGTGTATCCAGCCAGAAGGGTCCCTCTTCCCTTTGCAAGGGAATGGTACCTTGCTATTTATAGGAGTGGGGTCTCGTTATTAGGGTTTGCAATGATTGCCCTAAAAAGTCGACGGCTTGGGGATTTAATTGCCATTTTTCTTGATCCTATTTTGTTGGCAATTAATCTGGACCACTAATCTTGATTACAACGAATCTGGATAATTAATGGTGATTGTGTAAAATCCGTATGGGCAATTAATGCTGATTGTCATGAATCCTTGGAAAGCTTGGATCACCTGCCACGTGTTTAATCCGCATAATTGCAATAAATCTGCTTTGATTCGGGTAATTATGATGATTGCACTAAATCTGGTTGTTAGGATTTGTTGATAAATCTTGATTGATTTAATGTCACATATTTAACCATCATTACGGGGCAACTGACCTTCTGCCACGTGTCATAACCGCGAGCCATAGCCGCATGAGGATAGCTTCTTAGGTTTTGAACCGCATGAAGGTGGCAGCCGCATAGGTGTAGCCTCCGAAATCTGAGCCGCATGGGAGTGGTTTCCAATTGAGCAGCATAAGACTAGCCACGTGTCAAGACTGCATGGACATGGCCTCTCAGTATTTGAGCCGCATAGAGATGATCCCCATGATCCGAGCCACATGAGGACAGCGGCCGCATGGGGTGGCTTCTTAGGATTTGAGCCGCATGATGATGGTCTCCACGATCCGAGCCGCATGAGAGCATCAACCGGATGGGGAGGTGGCAGCCGTATAGGGAGCTTTGGAGTTGGTGGATTGTGCCAGCTGTATAGGAGATTTTCTTTGTTTCCCGAAGAACGTGTCGTCATGTCAGAGTTTATTATCATTTCAGTCTTTAATGTCAGAGTCTTCACTTTATGTCAGAGCATTTAATGGGAGCAGTCACTTTATGGCCAGCAGTAAAAAGCAAGCTGCATAGGGCCACGTGATTCTTTCCTGAGCCGCATGAGGCTATTGGAGAGTTTCTGAGCCGCATGAGGCTCCTTCTGTTTTGAGCCGCATGGGCTTCTTCTGTTTTGAGTCGCATGGGCTTCTTCTTGTTCTTTTCCATGCTTCTACATCACTGTGTAACAAAATTTAATTTATAAAATAATACTAATTATATTAATTGTAATTTAAAATTACTAAACTTAGAATTAAATAATTGAAAGGGGTGATGAAAAGGATGTGGCCCACAAAATTATTTTTTTTCAAAAATTCATCAAAAGAACCCTAGGCGAATTTGGCCCTAGTTTGGTCCGAGTTCGGCCAGAGTTCTGTTGGTGGTATATATTTTTAAGTCAGAACCTGAGGCCCCCTCCTCTTCATCTCTTCCAAACTCCTCTTACAGCAGCAGCAGCCGCCCGAAAGCTTTTCTAAACCCTAAAAAATCTCCAATCTATTGCTCCTAATCCACTTGGAGATCTCTATCCAAATTTTGGATTCGTGCAGAGAATTCGTGTCTCTACAACATACTCAATTTCTGAAGGTATAACTCTTCTTCCATCTCCTTCAATTTCATTAGTTTCTATTCAAATTTGGGAGAAATGCCTAAGGGATTCACTCCTTCCAAGAGGAATAAGACCAATACCAGTGAAGAGGCATCATTTTCGAATCCACCAGTGGATTCCCTCTTTTTCTCGGTCCAATCGGCCAACGGTGCATACAATGAGTTTTATTTTCAAACTCATAACCAATCATTACTATGGTATGGTGATTTTATCATGCGCAACATATGCAATGGCGCCCCGACTAAGTGGACTGCATTTTCTGACCACCGTCCTTACTTTGAGGCATTAGGGTTACACAGACTTGTCACCGAAAAATTCCCTATAGCTACTAATGCCATTAGATTGTTTTATTGCAACTTTGTTAGACACTTTTGACGTTAAGACTCGTGTCAGAGGTATTAACATTGAGTTCAATGATGTCTTGTTAGCGAAAATCCTTGGTGTTCCTAACGAAGGTGCCCCGCTCGATGACATTAATGATTTCGATTTTCCCGATGGCACGACTCTTTTCAGTTTCAAGAACGATCTTTGTGCACCTGTGCATGTCCGTTCAGAAAGTTCAAGGCAGCAAACTTGAACTTGTTTAACTATAAGTTACATCGTATCATCTATTCCACTATTCTTCCAAAATCTACTTTAAAAGATGATGTTACCAATCTTGAACTATCTACCTTCTGCCACATCATCAAGGGAATTCTATTTTCGGATCCCAAGACTATTATCCAGATCATGGGACGATGTCGCACAAGAGATCAAAATCTCTCTTATGTGATATTCATTCCACGCATCTTTCAACATTTTGACATCGATCTGTCTACTTGTGCTCTGGACCCTGAGCCCAAGTATCTCCAGCTGTCCCATCGCAGCACAGCTGCTCCTCCTGCTCCTTCTTCTGTACCTACTCCACCTTCTCAAGCATAGCCTATGTCTTTTGAGGGTATTCATCAGCACCTCTCTGATCTGTGGACAGTCTTCACTGACGCATCCAGGGAACGTGAGTTCCGCGATGTGAGTCGATTTCAGGCACTCGCCAACTCCTTTGCCGATCTTCATTTTGTCAAGACTAAACATCTGCCAGTTCTCTTTCCAGAGGTCCTGCTGTCTCCGAATACCGCTATGAGGATGAGGCAGTACACTCTCTTTTCAGTCCGGTAACGCTTTATGACTGATACCGTGGTTCTGGTGCTACTCCACACCATTCTGGAGCTGACACTTCTGGAGCTGGTCTATCCGGACATGGTGGACGTGCTAGCCCTGCTGGTGACGACGATGATGATGAGGATTTGTGATCTAGACGCATTATATTTTGTCTAGATGTCATACTTTTTGAGTTTTATTATGTCTTTGTTTACTTGGAAATGCTCCGACATTCCAAGATATCAGTACTTTATCTTACTTTTGCATTGAGATTATGACATTCTGAGCTGATATATTATGAACATCTTTTTTATGCTCTGCTTAGCATTTTATATCATTTCGGTTTAGCTTCATATTCTGATGACTATCTCTTTATGCTTCAATATAAGCTGCCTGTAAAATGTTTGTTTTTCTATATATATATATTTTTTTGTATTTCTTCATTGCTTGTTCCTTATGCATAAATTGCGGGAGAGCTTTCTCTCTTTGCAATTATTTTTCTAAGTGACAACGGGGGAGAAATATGATCTAAGATCTTTTGCAGCATACATGAATATTTTTCAGGATATAGTACAATTTTGATTATCTTTCAAATCTTATTGATCGAAGATGTTATATCGGTCAAGGTTTTTCAATTATCAAAATAGGAGAGGTTGTTGGCCCATTGGTCAAGGTCAAACCTAACTTTAATAATTGATCAAACTCTGTCTCGATATACAGGCTACTTAAAGATGTTTTGGACTTTTTGATACTGCCAGAGATCTGCTACCCATTCTGTTCAAAATCGAAGCTGTGTTTGCCACTCAAGTCCGTATTTCCTTTATACAATATAATTTTCACTTTTATTTGAGCCTAGGAATATATTGTACACCGAGTCGTACTGAAAAATAGGTTACCCTAAAAATATTTTCAAAATATTCCATGTTTTGAAAAACAGTCCCCTACTTACAAAAAGCCCCTAATTGCTTAAAACAAGTTTCAAAAAGCCCAAAAATCAAATTGCAAAAACCCTGACCAACCCTGGCAGAACTCGGCCAGAGTTCGGCCCGAGTTCGGCCAGAGTTCGGTTAGTGAACGTTGCTTTTTGAACTTGGCCTCTCTGCAGTTACGGATCCTACCGAGATTTTCTTATAGAGTTCTGCCCGAATTTTGTTCAAATTCTGACATAGTTCTGCCTTAAGAAAAACTATAAATAGAGAAGGATTTTGATCATTTCAATTCACTCATTCACTCATTCACTTTTATCTCTTCTCTCTAAATTCTATTGTTCTATTCCAAAGAGTTCTAAGCTTTAATTTTCAAATTCCAAGCCAGTTACAATCCTCTTGTCGATTTGCCAGTACGGTACAGTCTAGAAGCTTTAGAGCGATTGTAATCAGAGGCCTGATTGAAGAAAGACTCTTTACAATTGAAGTTGGTCGAGTACTTCGTATCAAAGCTCGCATTTGTAGAAGTTGCAAGGACTTCGTATGAAAACTTGCGGTATTTTCTAATAGTGGATTCATGTGGAAGCTAGAGTTCTTTCGACTGAACTAGTCCTGACAAGCGAAAAACCAGTATACATAATCGTCTTTGCGCATGCTTTCTGATCTCTACTTTTACAGTTATTTACTTGTGATATATATATTTCTCTGTGATCTTGCTGCTAACCTTTTTAAATTAGCTACATTTCGCTGCCTACTCTATTCACCCCTCCTCTAGAGTATTATGCTTTACAAATTCGTTCCTACAGTATCGAGTGCGAAAGGCTGACTTTGACACATCGTCCATCTTGATCTTGAGTTAATGGTAGCCCGATCGAAGATCAATTTCAGAAAATACCGAAGCGCCTTGCAACTGATCGAACAGGTCTTCTATGCGGGGCAATAGATATTTGTTCCAGATGGTGGCTTTGTTCAGCTCTTGGTAGTCGATACAAAGATGCATTGATTCATACTTCTTTTTGACAAACAACAGGGGCGCTCCCCATGCCAAGATGCTAGGCCGCATGAATTTCTTGTCGAGCAACTCTTTCAACTGTATTTTAAGTTTCTTAAGTTCTGGAGGGGCCGTTCTGTACGGGCCTTTAGAGATCGATCTGGTATCGGAGAATGTGTCAATGGTGAACTCTATCTCTCGATCAGGTAAGAATGTCGGGCAGCTCGACCAAAAACACGTCTAGAAATTTTGCCACAACGTCGTACTGACTGTAGAAGCATGGAATTTTACAACCAGAAAGACCATGCGCCAGACACTACATGCGCCAGGACTCGCACAGAACACTTCACAGCAAAGTCAATAACCATGGACATTTGAAGAAGGACTTTTTATTTATATATAAAAGTCTATTACATGTCTAAAAAATGTTGTACAAAGGAGAATTTCTACAAAGGAAAGATCCTAAGTCTACAGCCAGCAGCCACCATGCGCCTCCAGTTAGGCGCAGCAGTCATCATGCGCTGCCAGTCACCATGCGCTGTCAGTCAGGCGCAGCAGACATCATGCGCCTCCAACCAGGTGCATCCTACCATATCTTCAGCAGCTCAGTCATATGCATCCAGCTCAGTCATGTGCATCCAGCTCAGTTGTGTGCATCCCTTCAGCAGCCCAGTTGTGTGCATCCCTTCAGCAGCCCAGCTATGTGCATCCCTTCAGCCAAATTCTTCCAGCCAGGCTCACCTGGCCGAGCAGAGCCCAGTTATGTGCCGCTCTTCCAGCCAGGCTCACCTGATAAGTGCTTCGCCAAGCAAAGCATTTAACCCTCTGGCTGGAACCAAGGAAGAGAAGAGCACCGCAAATGCTGTGGCCAGGGGAGGCTTCGAAAGAGCCTCCAAAGCCGAAGAAAGACCGTGATCGAAACCGCGGCTAAAGGAGCAGCTTTCAACACGATCAAAGTGGGGAAACCCCACTTTGAAGGAAGAGAGAACCTAGCGCCGCCATTCCGATCTACGGCTCTTCCAGAATAACGGGGACAAGGCCTGAGCATCCCTATCTTTGGATGCAACAGGCACCTTCCGCCTGCCTCGGAAGCCCTCGACTCCGTCTTTTGGAAGTAACAGTCACCTTCAAGAGCATCGAAGACAACACAGCGTCTCATCTTCACCCTCGGGAGCACTTCGTCAATAGAATGCACCCGCATGTTCAAGTTCATGTTGGAAGTACGTGAGGGAATGAGAAGCAAATCTTCTCTCCATGCCACTATTTATAGGCCGGGCAGATCAAACCCACGCGCCAAGTGGATGACCATCCGAATTCCGTGCAATGAATTTACATTAAATGGATGAACCGGACGCCTCGAATTCAGCCAAACGGCTATTTATAGCACTCGAAGAGCGAGACAGCCGCATCATTAAAAGACATGTCCGATGCGCCAGCCAGACAGCGCATCACACGAACGCGTCCTTCGGCATCAGGCGCATCACACAGACGCGCCCTACAGTACTCGGCGCATTACAGAGGGTGCACCCTCACACATCTCCATACCGAGTGGAACGCCAACCGACGTGCCCACTCAGCTGTCCATCGAACGTCACCAACATTAAATGCTGAACTGACAGAGTTGGCAGCACGCCTCCCAAAGTCTGAACAGTTGACAGCTTTATTCAGAAAACGAAGCGTCGGCAACGTCAGCATCATCATGACTTTATTTCGACGGCTACTGCCACGTGGCCACTCCACCATCAGCATGCGCCTCTACGGCCATGCGTCCAAATCAGTATGCGCCTCAAAAGCCATGCGCCTCAGACTGCTCTCTGATCCCGAAAGACAGAAGGAAAGTCGCCTGCATGCGCCTCAAAAGCCATGCGCCCCAAATGGTTTGTAACTCCTAAAGGTTATGAGCCGCAGCCTCCTCCTGCGCCCAATCCAAGGCGCAGCTCACCAGATCACTTCTCTCCACCAAATTCGAGATCTTCGAACCATGAGTCGACGACACGTGTCTTTTGACTCAAGTCATCCAAGATTTCAGCAACGGAAAGATCTTCTCTCTGCTACGTACCGGCTCACAACAGCAGTATAAAGAGTTCTCCCCCTCGATCAGGGTGCAGCATCCGTGCACCTCCATCAGCAACCTCCACGTGGCATCCCCACACCGGCGTATCCTGCATGCGCGCATGAGCAGCCAGCCTGCAAAACTATAAATAGAAGGATCATCTCCTTCACACAGACACAGAGACTCAGAACAGAAGACTCACAACACAGAGAGAATCGACAACAGAGAATCACCGAGAGGCAGTTCTAGACACTCAACATCTTCCTCCTCTCAGTAAGCTCCAGCACCCAGAGCAATCAATACCTTCAGAGAACCGATAACCGTCGTCAGCCGGTCAACGGAGTCAACGCATTACCACTCGCTCCATTGGCACTAAGGACCCAGCTTAAACAAAAGTGTACTCCTAGGACTACATCTAAGTCCTATATTGTATCACTGTTCTGTTTGTATTAAGATTTCAATCAAAACAATCTTAATGGCAAACAAGCTGGCGACTCTACTGGGATAGCAGCTGAGTGGGCGCGTCGGTTGGCGTTCCACTCGGTATGGAGATGTGTGAGGGCGCACCCTCTGTAATGCGCCGAGTACTGTAGGGCGCGTCTGTGTGATGCGCCTGATGCCGAAGGGCGCATCCGTGTGATGCACTGTCTGGCTGGCGCATCGGACATGTCTTTTAATGATGCGGCTGTCTCGCTCTTCGAGTGCTATAAATAGCCGTTTGGCTGAAGATCAAGTCTTGCCGCACGGTCTCTTCTTCAACGGAAGAGGCGCTTCCTGTGCAGACGCGTGCACAACAGAACTCCCAGCCCGGTGAAGCTGCCGCCGAAGTGGTGCCTCCTGGCACCATCCCTGAGGAGGGTCCATCCAAGCCCTCAGCAGCCAATAAACAAAAGCAAGTGGAGGCCCGTTTCGACAGACCTCTGCGGAAAGAAAATGCTTCGGGGCTAGCCAAGCCCCACAATTTTGACATTCTGGCACAACTGGCCAGTACTCCTGCACGCTTGTCTTTGTTCGAGCTCCTGCGTCTCTCCAAGGACTCCCGAGAAGCTCTCTGCGAAGCTCTGAAGGATGCCGAATCCTTTCTCAGTCAAATCAAGCAGCCTGAAGACCTCCCAACTACTTGTCCACACTGTCATTGTGCGGATGAAGTTATCCCAAACATAACTTTCACCCAACAAGACATGCTGCTCAAGCATCACCGACATAACCGACCGTTGTAATACACTGGGTACATCGGTTCGGTAAAGGTGAGCAGGATTCAGATCGATCCAGGGTCTTCCCTAAGCATTATTCCAAAGGCGCTGCTATCAAAGCTAGGGATCCCAATGTACCGGCTGGCGCCCTCCAATACAACCATCAGTGGCTTCAACGCTAGCAAGAGCGAGCCACTGGGCAAGATCCGGCTGAAGTGTCACATCGGCAGCCTCAAAACTGAGGTAACTTGTTATGTGGTGGATGCCGAAGTCAACTACAACATCTTACTCGGACGACCATGGTTACATGAGTACATGGTGGTGCCCTCCACGCTCCACCAATGCATGAAATATGTATCCACCAATGGCATCATCCGGACGGAGTTTGCAGATATCGATCCCTTCAAAGGGATTGAGGCCTACTTCACCGATTCCGACTTGTACAAGCCACTTGACGAGGAGGAAGCCAACGATGCCGATGATGAAGCAGAGACGGCAATAGAGCCGGACTTGGAGCCCGAAATGACTCCCGACGCCCCCTTGAAAATCCGATTGAAGGGCAAGCCTCCCCAGAAGGCGCCTCCAATGAGCATCAAGCTATCAGGGAAAGCACCGACTCACAAAGCTCCCCTGAAGATACGCCTCAAGGGAAAGCCACCTCAAACAGCGACTCCCCTCGTGGTAAAATTATAAGGGAAGGCGCCACTCATCGGAGGCGCAACCGAGGCACCTCTCAAGGTGCGTCTTGAAGGCAAGCCGCCGCAGTCATCCAAGATGCCGGAGAGGGCTCACATAACCCTCTCAGACCCCAAAGTCAGAGCGGTGGAGGACTCTCCTGATCCGGCCCCAGTGCTTACAGATGAGGAGCTTGGCGAATATATCTCTGCTGATGTAGACGCACCCTCCTTCGACAATGTAATCCCACGGGATAAAATCTCGTACTTTATCAATAATAGAGTGTCTTTCAATTATTCTTGTCTTCCACACTGGAATGCCATGTATACATTAGACAACGCTCTACGGTCGTTGTAAACACAAGTAACGACCGTCTACCATAATCAAATAGTCCCGTCTCAAGGAGTCTTCATAGTCCCTCCACGGAGCCGAGACCAAGGCACCATCATCTCGGGCAAAATCGAGCGTCGTCGGGACCTCCCGTCAATCGAGCCCGAACCTGATACCGGCAGAGTACAAGTCTATCGGTACACAGATGCGGCTAAGCACATCATCCAAAAGATGGGCTACGACCTGAAAAGCAACAAAGGCTTAACTACGGCAAGGGTCGGCATCTCCCTGTCCGGCTTTCGATGCCCAATGGAAAGCCACAGGATTACTATAATCGGACTCGACGGGGGTTAGGCTATGTCACGCCGCCATCAACTCCAGAGAGTTCAGACGCAGAAGACATAGAACATTCCCACTCGTCTGAAGCATCGACGTGGGATTTCGATACCAGTATCGGATCAGTCTTCAGGAAAGTGCTGTCAGCTAACATGACATCGGCGCAACCTCAGAAAGATGAAGGCGAAGACCAACCGCCGGAACCCTTCGAAGAGGAACCCTGGGCTCAACGCCTAGGAGAACAATGGGAGTCTCGTTTTGAGTTACTAGAACCTTCCACCGAAGACGAAGTCGAGCAGATAGACCTCGGGGATGGGTCTTCTTCTAAACCCATCTTCATCAGCAAAAGCTTGGGAGGAGAAGACCGAGAATCTTTAGTCCAACTGGCTAAAGAATATATTGACGTCTTCGTCTGGAGCTACGAAGACATGTCGGGTCTCGATCCACAGATCGCGATGCATAGGTTGAACATCTTACCAGATGCCACACCTATCAAACAACAACAGTGACGCTTCTGCCCGGACATCATGAATGCCATCGATCAGGAGGTGGACAAGCTCTTGACCAGTGGCTTCATCCGTGAGGAACAACACCCGGACTGGGTAGCCAACGTCGTCCCTGTCACCAAGAAGATCGGGAAGATACGAGTCTGTATCGACTTCAGGGATCTCAACTCTGCTTGCCCGAAGGATGAATTCCCGCTCCCAATCACCGATGTAATGATCGACAACACATGTGGCTTTGAACGCATGTCCTTCATGGACGGGTATTCAGGCTACAATCAAATTAAGATGTTCCCCGATGACGCAAAACACACGTCATTCAGGACTCTGAAAGGTGTTTTCTGCTACACAGTAATGCCCTTCGGCTTGAAGAATGCCGGTGCAACATACCAACGAGCGATGAGTACCATCTTCCGTCAACATCTTCGCAAGACAGTTGAGTGCTATGTTGACGACATCGCAGTCAAGAGCCGCCTCAAAAGAGATCACCTACAGGACCTGAGGACGGTCTTTGATCTCATGCGGGCACATCAACTCAAAATGAACCCCGCTAAATCCTTCCTGGGGGTTTCTAGCGGCAAATTCTTGGGCTTCGTTATCACGGCAAAAGGCATTCATGTCGATCCCGAGAAGACTAAAGCCATCCTCAACATGGACCCTCCGAAGAACCTTCGAGAACTTCGGGGCTTACAGGGACGTCTGGTATACATCCGGAGGTTCATAGCAAACCTCTCCGGTAAATGTCAACCCTTTACTCAGCTCATGAAGAAGGGAGTCTCTTACGTCTGGACAGAGGAGTGCCAAAAGGCTTTCGACGACATCAAGGCTTACTTGACAAGCCTGCCAGTCCTAGTGGCACCTGTCGCCGGCAAACCATTCCTCCTCTACGTCCGTGCCATGGATCATTCCCTCGGCGCTCTACTGGCTCAAAATAGCGATACAGGCTACGAGCAAGCAATCTACTACCTCAGTCGAACACTCATCGGGGCCGAACACCGGTACAACCCCGTTGAAAAGGAGTGCTTGGCTTTGGTGTTTGCCATTCAGAAGACTCGTCATTACGTCTCGGGCCAGACAATTCACGTCATCTCCCGAGTCAATCCACTCAGAGTTCTCATGACGAAGCCAGGGTCATTAAACTCCTGGCTGGCTACATGGGCGATCCTACTAACGCCATACAACATGGTGTTTGTCCCGCAGAAGGCGGTCAAGGGTCAGGCTCTGGCTGACTTTTTTGCTGCATACCCCATCCCAGAATCTTCAAAACTCTATGAAGACATCCCGGATGAAGTCCAAGAATCAAACGTCACTGAAGGAAGCCCCGTTTGGCGGATGTTCTTCGATGGCGCTTCAAGAACGGGCCCCAACGGCCAAATCATCGCAGGAGTAGGGGTAGTCTTGGTCTCCCCCGATCAGCTGGTCATCCAGCGCGTATACTCTCTTTCGAAGCCGTGCTCCAACAATGTTGCTGAGTACAACGCACTCGTCATGGGACTCCAGCTAGCACAACAGCTGGGGGTGGATCATCTGGAAGCCTACGGTGACTCGAAACTCGTCGTAAACCAGATTCGGGGGCAATACGAGGTTCGCCATGAAGATTTGATCCCTTACCATAAAGTTGCATTGAACATCATTTCAACCTTCACTGGGTTCTTCATCGAACATGTACCCCGTCTATAAAACTTGGAGGCTGACGCTCTGGCTGGCCTCGCAGCCTCATTGGTCGCGCCCCTCGGGACTCAACACTATGTCACGGTAGTCGGGAGAGACTTGGTCTGTCCTAAAAACAACCTATGCTCACACATGGCCCACGCCATGCCGATAAATACTGGTGTTAATGTCCGAGACTGGAGATTCCCGTTCATCGACTTCGCCGTCTACAGAATCCTTCCGAAAGATCCGAAGGAAGCCGTCTCAGTCAGGAGACGCTCTCTTCGATTCTACTACAATACAGCCACAAAAATGCTGTACCGACGCTCCTTTGATGGGCTCCTCCTTCGATGCCTGTCTAACGAAGAAGCAGCCGAGGCTCTTCAAGAAGCTCACGACGGAACTTGTGGAGCTCATCAACCCGGTCCTAAGTTGCAAGATCGACTGCGACGTATGGGCTACTACTGGCCAACCATGGCCGCCAACGCAGTGGAATATGCTAAGAAGTGCCATGCATGCCAACTTCATGCAGACTTCATATATACACCGTCTGAACCTCTACATCCTACAGTCGCCTCATGGCCATTCGAAGCCTGGGACATGGACATTGTAGGACCAATCACCCCTCTTTCATCAAGAGGACATCGTTTCATCCTGGCCATCACCGATTACTTCTCCAAATGGGCGAAAGCAGTCCCACTAGCGGAAGTAAAAAGCTCCAGGGTGGTCAGCTTCATCAAACACCATGTCATTTACCATTTCGGAGTACCCAGGCGAATCATTCATGACAATGGTCCCCAATTCATCAGCCACATTTTCAGCAGGTTCTGTGACAAGAATCGCATTCAAAACGTGGCCTCAACCGCCTACAATCCGGCAGCAAACGGATTAGCTGAGGCATTCAACAAGACTATCGTTAGGCTGCTCAAAAAGGTCGTGTCATCCAACAAACACGACTGGGACGAAAAGCTTGGCGAATGCCTTTGGGCCTACCGCACGACGGTACGGACCCCAACAGGCAACACTCCATTCTTCCTGGTCTACGGGAGCGAAGCAGTACTGCCTCTCGAGATACAGATACCTTCGCTCCGCGTGGCAATCACAAACGATCTCACAGAAGAAGACAATCAACGTCGTCGTCTGCGGGAACTGGAGGCACTTGACGAAAAACGTCTCCTAGCTCAACAACGCATCGAACTTTACCAAGCCCGTATATCACAAGCTTTCAACAAGAAGGTCAAGCAAAGAACTTTCCAAGTTGGCGACCTGGTTTTAGCAGTCAGAAGGCCAATGGTGTTAACTCACAAGACACCAGGGAAGTTCGAGCCCAAATGGGAAGGACCCTTCATCATTGAGACGGTATACTCAAACGGTGCTTACCGCCTCGCCAAACCCAATGGGGACTTGTTCATGATGCCCATCAACGGCAAGTTCCTAAAGAAGTACTATTCTTGACATCCTCCAAGACATGTATTTCCCCAAACAACCTCTTTTCACAAAAATCAAATGCTTCCGGAACCCAGCTGTTCCGTGGCATCCTTCCGTAGAAAGATAACCACGTCCACATTACCTCTGAGTTGTCTCTCTACATCCTACAAAGCGGAACCTTACATTTCGTGAGCTTACGCTATCCTTCATGTTTACCACGTCCACATTACCTCTGAGTAAACATCCCGTACAAACAACTCCTGTGTTGTCGTACATTGATCGCAGAACTTCCATGTCCACATTACCTCTGAGTTGTTCAGCGTATCCCCCAGGATCATTCCTACCATGTCCATAAATACCTCTGAGTAGGAAGATTCTATCATTTGAACCTAATGATTGCCATGTCCACATTACCTCTGAGCAAACATGTTGGTTCCTTCAAACTTATTATCTGTACCTAAAAACCAAGGTGCGCAAAAGATAATAGGTCCACATAAATCATCAAGTTCATGAGATCAAAAATGAACACATCACAAAAAAAAAGAGATAGTGTATTTCTTTATTTCTCAAAGAAGGGAGTACAAAAATACGCTATTTCCCCAGCAAGAGTTGCAAAAACACATAAAAAAAAGAGAAGCTACAGTCCCCGATCCTCTCTAGGGTGGGATGAGAGCTCTCTGACTCGACGTCTCAGGTCGGCAGTGCGAGTTTCCACAGTCGCCTGGACTCGCAGCTCGGCTTCTTGACGCATTAATCCGACAGCCTCAGCGGAAGTTTTACTCTCATATTTCTCATCAAGCTGTCGTCGCTGCTGAGCCAAAGCAAGGGTCCGCTGAGTAAGAGTCGCTTCCTCCTGCTTGAATGCTACGTGTTCAGCCAGGACACGATCAGCTTCTAGTTGAAGTTGGGCCCGCTGGTCTTCAAGACGGCGCATCTGAGCATCAACCTCTGCGATGTTAGCGCCCACCGCAGCCCGCTTCTCCGTCGTCTTCTCCATAGATTGAGACAACTGCTCCGCCGCAGCCTCAGTCCCAGCCACTTCACGCTCCCAACTGCTCACATCGGCTCGATGGGAAGCCTCGATTTCAGCCATCAACTTCCCTATCTCTGTATCTATCAAGACAGAGAGGTCATTTCGTTGGATGCGCTGCAGTTCCGCGAGCCGCTCGTCCAGCTCAATCACCGAAACCTCCAGAATTTCGGCCATATGGTCATGGCCTTGGTGAACGCGGATCAGCTCGATACAAGGCATTGCCAAAGCTTTTGCTGTCGCAAAGCTCCCCTTGGCATCCATCACTGCAGATACTCCTTTCTCCAGCATTTTGTACACTCCCTCGACGAGGAACTTCACACACTCGTCGGCATCCGCCAGCACCTGCGGAGTCATAGCAGAAGTTGGGGGAGCTACTACAGTTTGCGGACCGGAGGAAGATCCGCCAACCTCGATCTGAGAGGTTTGAACCTCGGCAGCAATAGGCTCTTCATCAACAGGGGCCAGACTGCTAGCCCGAGGAGCCGAAGGAACAGAAGGAGCCGGCACATGCGTCGTGATAGTACCCCAAGTGGAAGGAGCAACAGAGGGTTCCACACCCTTACCCTTCTCAAGCCCGGAGAAATCACCGACGTCAACGGCCACCTCTTCTACCCCCGACGTTCTATCAGCATCAGCTACCTCCCCCGATAAAACGGAAAGATCAACATTTATCTCCTGGCCAGCCCCAGGAGACAAGACCGGCAGAAGGGTCTCATTCTTCTCAAGTCCCTCTACAGGGACAGAATCTGTCGCTACCGCCTGATCAGTAGCCATCTCTATGTCCATGGTTGAAGCCAAGGAAGGATTTGGCAATGATTCAGCCGACCTCCTTTCATCATGACCAGGAGGGGAATCAACCCTCTCCTCTATCCTCACTGCTTCTGCTGCCCCCGCAACGGACCCTTGCAACGCTGGAGGGACGTCACCAGAAGGCGATGAACTCCAATCCACTTCATCATCAGGATGCCTCGAGTCTGTAGGACCCTCAGCGTCCAAGGCCTCCACGGCAGATGGTACTATCCCAGAAGTTGTTGCGACTTCAAAGTCAGGAGATACTAAAACCTCCGCGGGAACATCTTCGGGACCCTCCTCCACAGGAGACATCATCATTGGTGGAATGCACTCCTCAGAAGAGCCTGCCACCTCCTTCGGCTTACTGGTGCCCGGTTTCAAAGCACGAGACTTCTTCTTCAATCTCTACAAGAAGAAGAACATAAGTCGCCACAATGACATAAAAAATTGGAATTATGAAGCACTCCTTACCTCAGCGGGAGTCGATCCCGTTGGCGTTACAAGTGGCGCTTTCGTAATCTTCGGGGTCGACGTCCTTCTCGACCTTTCCGGTACAGAAGAACCAGCTTCTGGGTCAGCCCGCCTTTTCCCGACAGACGGGTCTCTCACTGGTGCCACAGCAGCAGCCCGATACCCCGCCAATTCTGGCGGACGATATGACCGAGCTGCCACCAACATATTCGTTGTTGCCTCCAACTGGGTTCCAATGATGAAACTAGTCTCCCTGTCATAACCAGGAGACATAGTATTCATAGTGCAATACAGCTTGGCGGCCGGATATAAGATCGGCGGCCGAGGATTGCGAACTGGTGTGGTAAACTTAACGCTAGTGCATCCAGCGTTATAATACTGCCAGCCCCGGGCTCCATCCAGCAAACTCTGGATGAAGCCTAGACTGCTACTGGGATTTTGCAGCATTAGCTGAGTGTAGCCAAATTGACGAGCAAATCGGCTTGGCAAGTACGGTTCCAGATAACATCTGTTCTGATTACGGTAGACCAGGTACGAAGGCCGGATACTCTGCAACCAACGAAAACTCCATTTCGGCAAAGTAACCACATCCTCGCCAGAATCAACCAAATCCTGGTCGGCCTCGAAATTCTTGAAGATTGGGCCAACCTTCACGATTTCCCACCCCTGAAGGAAGGACAAAACCCTCCTACAAACGGGGACGCCAGTGTAAGACCACTTCCTCTTGTAGAAGCGGCAAATGAAGGCATCTCCATCAACATGGTCCTCCTCAGGGCCAGGACTCATCACATTCGGATGATGTAAGATCAGCCA
Source organism: Iris pallida (assembly GCA_029216955.1). Lineage (NCBI taxonomy): Eukaryota > Viridiplantae > Streptophyta > Magnoliopsida > Asparagales > Iridaceae > Iris > Iris pallida. The sequence continues at coordinate 607,915 of JANAVB010022997.1, read as the reverse complement.
CCCCATAAGATAATGGAAAGGCAGCTCGGCCCGGGGAAAGTTGTCATTATTACCTTTCTCGTGGATCACATCATCAGCAAAAGACCTCAAACCGCGCAACAGGTTGCACACCATCGCGGGGAGGAGAGCTAAAGGTCGTCCAAAGGCTAACTTCACTGCAGGCAAAATGAGATTCCGATGTACCCTCTCAACGGCACCGGATTCCCCTACAAATATGCAATCCCGGAGCCATATCATCAAGTAGGCCGTCAACACTGCCTTAGACGACATCCGGTGCGCGCAGTGCCAGAAACAGCTGTACGTATCCTTGTCGCTCTCATTGGAATGTGGGGTCCTCTCGTCCAGCCGGGTTATTTCAGAACTCACTTCCGCGGGGTTCAAGCCTTGTGGAGTCGCAAACCGGATCCTCGAAGGATCTGCCAAATCCTGCCTGAAGACATAGTCCCTCCAAGCAGTCACGTGAGGCTGGGTCTTACCCTTGTCCCTCCGGTGCATCAGATAATGATGGCTCGTCACCTCCTTGAAAACGGCCATCATCTCCGGGTCCTTATCTTCCAAGACCTGGATCTCTTCATTTGATGGAAAATATTCCTCGTACGGTTCCGAGCCCCAAGGAAGCTTGGACACTTCGTACATCTCATGAAAGGCCAATCCCAACTCCCCCACTGGAGTAAAGAAGCTGCCAGTCTGGGCGTTGAAAAGCTCCAAGAGCGCAAGGAACATCGGCTTATTGAGGTCCACGCCTGCCTACATGGCCCGAATGGCGGCAGTCAGCCCTATCTCTTTAAGCTCAACTTTGAACCTGGAAAGCACCCAGAAGGTCAACTCGTCCCACTTTGGGATGTAGTGACACCAACCTTCGACTCTAAAACCAGCTGTCGGATACGTGACCTTCGACGTCAGCATCCGATTTGCAAAAGTCGGGGCACTGAAGGGAAACGTGTCATTTGGGACTTCACTATAGATGCTCCCGGAACGCAAAGCTCGGTAACTGAACGAAGAACCGGTTCGTGAGGCGGTCAAGGTGTCTCGCTGGTTCGAGGTGGTGTCAATCGAAAGGGAACCCCCCAAGGCACCTCCTTGAGAAGGAGTAAGTTCCCAACCCATCCTTCTCTTCGAAGCTAGACGATAAAAGGCTGTCAGTGGCAACTGGCGGTCAACCTGCCGCATGTATAACATCATGCCCTTAGCAAAAAGAACCAGTCTTCTCTGATCTTTAATATCTTCCCTTCAGAAGAGACTAATCGGTCGCCAAACAGAAAGGCAGGCTTTAAGAAAGTCATACCTTCAGAATCAGCAGACTTTAGTTTACCGCTCTCCATCATACTCTGGAGGAAAAGCGGCAACTGGACCTGGATTTGTAGCATCCTCTCACGAGGTTGGTCCCGAATGATAGCATCCTTTGCAGGGTTGATCACCGCCTCATCAAAATCAACTCCCATCTGACAAAGAGAAGCGTCCAGGAGGACCTCATTCAACAAAGGGATCGTCATCGACACTGGCACGACAAAAGTGGAAGTCAGGCAAAAAGACAAAATATGTCAAGCAGACTGGCGCATTGCCAGGGTATGAACCCATGCGCATCTTCTTCGGCGCATCATCAGGGCATAGGCCCATGCGCGTCAGCATGTCTCGGCGCATCATCAGGGCGTAAGTCCATGCGCGTTGGCATTGTAGCTTCGGCGCATTATCAGAGCGTGAGCCCATGCGCGTCAGCAAAGGCTTCGGCGCATCTTCAGGGAATAAAACCCATGCACGTCAGCCATTAAAACCTCGGTGCATGATAAAGGTATAAACCTATGCACGTCGGCAGGATAGAACCTCGGTGTATCATCAAAAGACCAAAGTCTATACGCATCGGCAGTTAGGGCACAGGGCCCAAAGCAGAGACGAAACCCACCTGTCACCTCAGGACGAACGTCGGCAAGAGGCGCAAGAGTGATAGGTACATCCTCATCGACGGACTCCTTCGCTTTCTCCTTCCCCTTGCCGGCAGCACCGCGAGGAGTCTTGGGAGCCATTCTCTCGAGGAAGGAGAAGTTAGGGTTTTGAAGAAGAAACTCTAAAGAAGCAGAGGCACAGAGAAGAAGAACCCTTTCTCTCTCCAACTCTTATCTATTTATAGGGCTTGGTCGCACGCGTGAACAGATGACGTGTGATCTCAGCCGTCGCCTCGGGTTCTGTGCAGGGATAGCAGCAAATAAAACCAAAAGATCATCATTAATCTTTTCGGTTACCGAGGCACCATCATCATTAACTGAGAAGAGCATGCGCCCGAACAGGCATGCGCCCAGAAATCATGCTCCCTGAACTCCATGCTTCTTATTCAAAGTATTCCAAAACTTATTCAAAAGTTTTGAAAACTTTGAAGGGGGTCTTGTAGAAGCATAGAATTTCACAACCAGAAAGACCATGTGCCAGACACTACATGCGCCAGGACTCGCACAGAACACTTCACAGCAAAGTCAATAACCATGGACATTTGAAGAAGGACTTTTTATTTATATATAAAAGTCTATTACATGTCTAGAAAAGGTTGTACAAAGGAGAATTTCTACAAAGAAAAGATCCTAAGTCTACAGCCAGCGGCCACCATGCGCCTCCAGTTAGGCGCAGCAGTCATCATGCGCTGCCAGTCACCATGCGCTGTCAGTCAGGCACAGCAGACATTATGCACCTCCAACCAGGTGCATCCCACCATATCTTCAGCAGCTCAGTCATATGCATCCAGCTCAGTCATGTGCATCCAGCTCAGTTGTGTGCATCCCTTCAGCAGCCCAGTTGTGTGCATCCCTTCAACAGCCCAGCTATGTGCATCCCTTCAGCCAAATTCTTCCAGCCAGGCTCACCTGGCCGAGCAGAGCCCAGTTATGTGCCGCTCTTCCAGCCAGGCTCACCTGATAAGTGCTTCGCCAAGCAAAGCATTTAACCCTCTGGCTGGAACCAAGGAAGAGAAGAGCACCGCAAATGCTGTGGCCAGGGGAGGCTTCGAAAGAGCCTCCAAAGCCGAAGAAAGACCGTGATCGAAACCGCGGCTAAAGGAGCAGCTTTCAACACGATCAAAGTGGGGAAACCCCACTTTGAAGGAAGAGAGAGCCTAGCACCGCCATTCCGATCTACGGCTCTTCCGGAATAACGGGGACAAGGCCCGAGCATCCCTATCTTTGGATGCAACAGGCACCTTCCGCCTGCCTCGGAAGCCCTCGACTCCGTCTTTTGGATGTAACAGTCACCTTCAAGAGCATCGAAGACAACACAGCGTCTCATCTTCACCCTCGGGAGCACTTCGTCAATAGAATGCACCCGTATATTCAAGTTCATGTTGGAAGTACGTGAGGGAATGAGAAGCAAATCTTCTCTCTATGCCACTATTTATAGGCCGGGCAGATCAAACCCACGCGCCAAGTGGATGACCCTCCGAATTCCGTGCAATGAATTTACATTAAATGGATGAACCGGACGCCTCGAATTCAGCCAAACGGCTATTTATAGCACTCGAAGAGCGAAACAGCCGCATCATTAAAAGACATGTCCGATGTGCCAGCCAGACAGCGCATCACACGGACGCGCCCTTCGGCATCAGGCGCATCACACAGACGCGCCCTACAGTACTCGGCGCATTACAGAGGGTGCGCCCTCACACATCTCCATACCGAGTGGAACGCCAACCGATGCGCCCACTCAGCTGTCCATCGAACGTCACCAACATTAAATGCTGAACTGACAGAGTTGGCAGTACGCCTCCCAAAGTCTGAACAGTTGACAGCTTTATTCAGAAAACGAAGCGTCGGCAACGTCAGCATCATCATGACTTTATTTCGACGGCTACTGCCACGTGGCCACTCCACCATCAGCATGCACCTCTACGGCCATGCGTCCAAATCAGTATGCGCCTCAAAAGCCATGCGCCTCAGACTGCTCTCTGATCCCGAAAGACAGAAGGAAAGTCGCCTGCATGCGCCTCAAAAGCCATGCACCCCAAATGGTTTGCAACTCCTAAAGGTTATGAGCCGCGGCCTCCTCCTGCGCCCAATCCTAGGCGCAGTTCACCAGATCACTTCTCTCCACCAAATCCGAGATCTTCGAACCATGAGTTGACGACACGTGTCTTTTGACTCAACTCATCCAAGATTTCAGCAACGGAAAGATCTTCTCTCTGCTACGTGCCGGCTCACAACAGCAGTATGAAGAGTTCTCCCCCTCGATCAGGGCGCAGCATCCGTGCGCCTCCATCAGCAACCTCCACGTGGCATCCCCACACCGGCGTATCCTGCATGCGCGCATGAGCAGCCAGCCTGCAAAACTATAAATAGAAGGATCATCTCCTTCACACAGACACAGAGACTCAGAACAGAAGACTCACAACACAGAGAGAATCGACAACAGAGAATCACCGAGAGGCAGTTCTAGACACTCAACGTCTTCCTCCTCTCAGTAAGCTCCAGCACCCAGAGCAATCAACACCTTCAGAGAATCGATAACCGTCGTCAGCCGGTCAACGGAGTCAACGCATTACCACTCGCTCCATTGGCACTAAGGACCCAGCTTAAACAAAAGTGTACTCCTAGGACTACATCTAAGTCCTATATTGTATCATTGTTCTGTTTGTATTAAGATTTCAATCAAAACAATTTTAATGGCAAACACTGACCAGCATTTTCACTATCATGTCTCATGTCTTGAACAGACGCTAAATAGCTTTCACACCCGTAATACAGCATCCTTCGAGCCGATATTATCGAGGTCACCATGCAAGTCGACGATGCCTCACCATATGAATAGCAGAATTCAGGCACCCCAGGTATACGGAAGGTGACCGTCTTTTCGGTACAGTCGATGGTTACATTGTACGGACCGAGCTAATCCATTCCCAGAATGATATCGTAGTCCTTAATGTCTAGGACTATCGTATCGAGACCTACCTTTTGACCACCTATACAGATGATTCCGTCTCTGCAGGCTATGTTTGCAAGGAGTGACATGCCCGACAGCATGTTGACGCTAAGATTAAGGCCTAACGGTGTCATAGAAAATTTGTGTTCGGCGACAAAATCTACCGATATAAAGCTATGTGTATCACCTGAATCAAACAGTACACGAGCAGGTTTGTTATTGAAATGCAGTATACCTCTCACGACTATGTCAGATGCGAACGCTTCGTCCCGGTCATAGCTTAGACGCGGCCCTGGGCATTGGGGTGACGGCCATGGCCATTTTATTGTGCAGTCTGTGGATCCCGAGGTGCTTGGCCTCGATTTTTTGGTGGTTCTGTTGCAGCGGGCGTTGGTTGGGCCTACCTACGGACAATCACGCACGAAGTGGCCTACCCGATCGCACTCGTGGCAAGCTCCATTTTTCATACGACATTCTATAGACAGGTGTACCTCATTATGGCAGAAATTACAATATTCTCGATTCTTTCCCGGGTTCCGCCTCCTTTGCCTCGGTTTGGATGCTTATGCGTATTGTTGCCTCCTGCATTACTATGATGTTTGTTATTAAAATGACCAGCGCCGATAGTGGCAGGAGGATACTGAGACTCCAAACGGAGGGCGTGGTTGAGTGACTCGTCCATTGTTTAATACTCGGGCACACTCACATGGGCAGAAATTGAAGGCCTCAGGCCCACTTCAAATCTCCGAGCTCGATTCACCGTCGTCGGCATATAGACACCAGCAAATTGAGCCAACTTATTGAATTCTGCAGCATACTCCTGCACTATCATATTTCCTTATTTTAGCTGTATAAACTCGTTCTCCTTCGTCTGGCAGACCGCAGCAGGTAAGTACTCGACTTCGAAGGCCTTGGGAAATGTAGCCTAGGAGATCGACATGGTGGAATCATCTCGACGGATAACTTGCTTTTGTACCGGCCACCAATCTGTGCATTCAACCGAAGTTGAAGTTGAGCACAAGCGAATTTATTAGCCTCATTGATGTCGAGGAGCTCGAAGTTGTCTTCGATCCCGTCTAACTAGACGGTCGCAAGGGATGGGTCTTCGGTGTCGAAGAAGGAAGTACGGAACGCCTTCTAGAAGTTGGTATAGTTGAAGGTGTTATTCTCTGACGGCGCAAGCTAAGACGAAGGCTCCCCATGTACTACTTCGATCGGCCAGTTCATGGGTTCGACAGTAGGGGTTACAGAGTTCCCGTTGGTCACGACTGTTTGCACCAATTACTATAGCATGTCAAGTTGCCCTTGCTGTATCTTGAACTGCGCTTCGAACCGGGCTTCAAATTGGGCCTATCATCTTTCGGGCTGCAGGCACAGCTTTTCGCTTTATTTTTGGAATGCTGCGACCTGCCTCTGCTGTATTTCGAGCATATGCAGCATCCAATCCATAGGAATGTTGGAAGGTCCGGCTTCGGTAGGCATCCTCCCCATTGGGTTGACGGAAGGCTCGACTTCGGAACTACTCAAGCCACAGAAAGTGCTCGATTCGCCCTTTGCCCGAGGTCCCGCAACTCCTGGGGAAAAAAGACAACTCTCGTTAGTTTCAAAAAGTGTCTTAGGTTCAGCACATGGAACAACCCATCCCATCGACACAAGGACAACGGTTCGAGACTATAGACTCGAGACTGGAGGCCAAGGACGTAAAGTCGTACTCTGATACCATTATGTCACGCCCCGATTCTGAAGAATCAATAGTCATCCCCCGGACATGATGCCGTGCGAACCTAGGTTGTGATCGCACAAGGCACGGTCATAAGGTAATACGAAACATGTCAACTAAGAGAGAGCACAGAAAAATAAAACAATACATGGATATAGAGAAACTTTGCATTTTATTGATAATACACATCATTTACAGACTCTATTACAATCGTATCGTGCGGCCTTTACAACATGACTCGATTAAAAAATAAGTGTTGATGAGATAACCGTTCCATACATACATCCTTCATTTACAGCAAAAGTATTCCAGCCACCTGGATGCGAGGGATGCCGAGACATATTTTTTGGACTTAAGGAGAGTCTTCAAAAGTCCAGCGGCGGGGTCTTCGACGCGCGGTCAAAGCTTCAAAAGCACGAACGTCGCCTAGATAGTTGGTACATTCTTCCTGAATCCTGGCACCTGCAAAGAGCGAGGGTCAGCACGATCATATGTACTAGCAAGTGGCTAATTAAACCCAAGCTCTGCATTTGGTTCAAGCAGTTTTATAAAACATGTTAGCTATTTTTGTGATCTTTCTAACCATCCAGATTGATTTGCATGTTAACATATTTTGAGACAAGCATATAAAATTGTATACATTGAGCAGCTGTCACATTCATCATGTGTCACGTGCATTAGTTTAAGTAGTGAAAGGGTGTGAAGGTCACTAGCAATTTCAAGCCATGGTGGACTATAACTGTGTTAGACGGCGATCGTTTCGCGAAGGGTAGCGAGCCCGACTCGAAAGTTCCCGAATCACTCGTACCAGTCCTATTGGCACTAGCTATACTCGTTCCTCCCGGGCCGAATTGGTTCCGTGGCCTAGGCAACCGTTCGAGGAAACCATCCTTTATGCATAAGTTGTCCAATGACCGTTTTTGTAGATTCATGAAATATTCTCCCTCTTTTCTAGAACCTTTAAATTTCTCTTTTGGTGTGAAACTGACCCCTTTCTTTGAACTTAGTCGTTTATGCACTGTAGCCACATCGTTGCGATAAACGTTAATCAATTCATCCTTTGGTTTGCATAGGCTAAGTAAATCTGGCCTAAGAAAGCATTCATCAGTTTTCATGAAGAATCATGTCATGTTTTCATTGATTCTATACTATAGCAAGTATTTCTATAGCAAGTATTTCGTGAAGAATCGTGCCATGTTTTTATTGGTTCTATACTATGGCGATAAGCAATTCTTTTGTGTTTCATATAAATTTTGAAATAGTGGGCCGCGACGAAGGAGGTCAGCCACTCACCTTAGTCTTTGCTCCAAGCGAGGGACTGCATGGCTGCACTTAGACGTCGCCTATGCGATCACCTGCAATCGCATAAGCAACTGATTAGAACATTGTATTATTCAAGGAATTTGATACGAATATGAAGTTTAAAAATGTAAGCCGTAAAAACTATCGAAAACATTCACAAAAATACATTCACGAAAACCAAAGCCAAAGCAAGTGCGGCATGAAAAGCAGAGCAACGGCAGGTCTCTCTCGACTCAGCTGCAGATCCAATCCTTGAGGTGCAACCCGCTGAATATGGGACTTGATTCCAAACTTTCCATAACAAGAAAATGATCTTAATTCAATCTTCACGTTCGACCGATTCAACAGATCCCGGTCTATCGATCCCGACTGAATCGATAGCGGCAATATTCTTTTCTCGTACACCCCGTAGATGAAAGCGGGGCACGATGTTGGGATGGGGCACTACAGTTTGTCCTCTAGCCTAGATGTGTGGGTTATGGCTCTTCCATATGGCCGACCACTCTCCAGCTTGTCTATCATTCCTAAATGAACTTTACTGTTTTAGTCCAGTGTGTGCTCTTGCTCTCTTTCTAGTTCAAGATTATTTTGGATATGTAGGTATCCTCTATGCTAGATTGCTCTTTCATAGAGTTTGCCTTATTTTGGCAATACACTGTTATGACTAACCATCTTATGGCATAGCATCGATATCATGATTCGTATATCTATCTTGACATATATGTACTATACATGCTTTGCTCTTGCTTGACCTGTATTGTACTCTATCGATTCTCTTTATGGCTCATTATAGTGCATTGTAGGACATGGTGAACTAGCAACTTGGGTTGTTAGCATGTTATATGCTATTGATTGCGGTTGTTTAACCCATTGTATAATCTTATACTTTTTGAAGGGGAATATCATTGTAGGGTGAGTTCTTTGGCACGGTGCATTATGAAGGCTGGTTGGTTCAGTGAAGCTTTATTGGACTTGGGAATATGCGAAATGATCTCTCGGAAGGCTATGTAATCATGATGGGAATCATCTTAAAAATGTGAGTAGTGTGAGTCCTTTGAAGATCCTTTAGCTTCATGCTCAATAAAAATGATTGGTATTCTACATTTCTTGTTGAGTTGCTAAATGTTACCTTGTATGGAAACCAGAAAGATAATAAAAGATAATTAATCATATGACCCAAATCTATTGCGAATCATTTCATTAATTTTGTGCTTGCGTGTTGCTATAATGAAATACATGACAGGTAAAGCAAAAGTCCCAAATACTTGGACGGTGAATATATCGAGCATCAGCTTGTTGAATATATGTTAACATAGAGATAAGAACCAAAACTGGACGGTGAGTATGTTTGATTTATGACCAGAGAAAATGTATGGTATCAAAGATGTGGGAAAAGATTGAATAATCACATTCTATTAACCGACGTTATTGTAGAATTTTGATTACACTAAGATTAGAGTGGGCAGATGGTAATGCGCGCGTTGGCTCATGGCATATGTGGCAATACGAATTAGAACTGTGGCATGAATTCTTTAGATTCCATTATCATGCATTATATGTTTTCTTTCTAGCTAACTTGCATATACTTGCATGTTCATGGACTACTTGTGCACAAGGTATAGTTCTTCGAACGGTACTCCGGGGCCACGGATCCAATTCATTCTAGGGGAACAAAGGATGGTGTCGACGTACTGACGTCGAAATTGTGAGACTTTTAGTAGGACTTGCTACCAAGCACTAAAAGGTGTGCCAAAATTTCGTACTTTTGAAGTAGTAGTACGGTGATTCAGAAACCTCCTATCTATCGCACCCCATCCGGAATTAATTTACTATTATAGTCCAAGATGGCGTATCGCCAGTGACCCATATTTAGACATGTCGTATGCTAATGATGTCTTATACAGGCAGAGTAAGATACAAATTATATACAGGAAAGGACATCAGCTGCTAGTAAGAATCACCTGAACGGAGACAAGTATGTTAATTATGATATTGTTCCTAACAATGTCTTATGCAGGCAGAGTAAGTATCATAAATATACATGGATGGCTACATGACTGTAGATAAGAATCACCAAAGGCTAATAACATATAAGTTTTAAATTATACTGGTCGGAGAAATGCATGCTTTACATCTTGTCAGATATGAACTGTAATTGACCCTAAGACAACGAGAAAGATCAATCAATAATGCTTCTATCACATGATTACTTAGTGTTATCTTCTTAGGTGACTTGGGCTAGCACCGCTCTAGTACACGACAATATATTGACCCACGTTTGTAGGCATCGTTACATGTGCTTGTGCATGGGGGTAATCGTTTGATCAGTGCTTGGCATCGATAAATTGGATGGATGTACAGAAGCTTTTCTCACAAGACGATGTCTTCTACTATACGGGACATAATATATAAAATATTATATTCAGATGAACCAGTGTGATTGTAAGCCAAGTAGGCAAGTTCATTGTAAGCCAAGTTGGCATGTTTGGTTGTAAGCCTAAATGGCAAGTAATTCATTTGGCTATTCAAAAGTCCTTGTAATCTGTTGTAAACTATGTATTCAGCTGCAAGTCTTGTAATCTGTTGCAATCATCAATAAAAAGACATATTCCTTCATATCTTGTTATGACTTTAATTTATCTGCTTGATTCTTCTACGATGTCGTTATTTTCTAGAAAAATACCAAAAACTGTAATGATTTTGCCTTATACAAGTACAATATAGACTTGCGTGGCATCACACCCAGTAGCTAGTTTTTGATTCTTCGGGATCGGGACATGACACCTGTGATCAGGAACTCAAGTAAAATCAACAAAATTAAATAACTACTTATGATTCACCTAGAGCATAGGAGGGGAGGATTCCATATTTCATACAGTTCTACTGGCTTCAGATTTTATGCTTATGAAGCTCTCCATCGTGAGGGACACATTTCTAGCTCATCGTCGAGTGATGTAACATGTACTCTTATTTATTTATTAGCTCACCATCGTGTGATGTCCTAGCTCACTACCGAGTGGTGTACTATATATCTTATTGGACCCTGGTTAAGCTTAGACAGACTATAGCATATGTCTCCTTGGAACCTCATTTGTATTTATTAGTAATTAGGAATATGATAACCCTAGATAGTTAATGATAGAAACCCATAGGGCTTGATTGGTCGTGATTGATATAACATGATTGATTAAACCAAAGTATGTGAATGGATCTTGTTCCTTTTATGTATTATTTTAGTTACTACTTTGGAGAGTTTTATTCCCCGGTGTTAGATTACATATCTTTGTAACATGCATTGGTACCACAAGTTTTCCTTACTTGCTTATTATTTTATGATTATATGTCAGATATATGTGTATTATGCTATCATTTTGCTGGTTTTCTTTCGTCCTATCCTTGAGCTTTTCTTTCTAGTACTTGATGCGGTTGACCTGACAAATGTTGGATTATTTTAGATTTCAGCTATCGACCTTGTTGCCTATTCCAGACTTGATTTGGAGGGTTCACTTCAGTTCAAAATCATATTAGTAACTATGCGGGGAGGTACTTCAATGTGTACTATTTAATTTATACTACATACCCCATTGATGATCATATGTCTATTTTTTTGACCGTTTGGCCTTACTTGCTCTCCATATGCTATCATTCTTACTTTTTATTTTATTGATTTGCATGTGGACATGAGATATGACTGGACATGGACTGTATTCTTGCTAGGACTTCCGACATGACATACAGTCGTGACCACAATACGATATACTGGAGGACTTCATATAGTGTAGCTGGACTACGTCTACTCTCGCTCTCATATAGTTTGGTTCTAGGGTGTGACACCATAATACTAACATTGCTGCTTATAGACATAAAACTAATTATATTTCCTCTTTCAAAAATTATAATAAATTACTTTTATGACTAAAGCTCATTCCTGTCATTTTTGCTAGTTATTATGTTAATCTTTAGCAAGCCAAATTTTATCCATATCCCTCATCGAAATTTTCCTACAATGATGGGCAGCTAAACTTTTGACAATCTTTATGACCCATTTTGACGCAGCGGGATAGCGGAACGGGCTTACCTTCGTGCTTGGCAATGGCCAAGTCGATCGGTGATGACGATAATTGGACCACCGTTGCTTGGTGAGAGCGAAGCGGTGCCGCAAAAACTCCGACAGAGGGCCTTGTGAGGGGTCCGCACGAAGGTTGCTTGAAAACCTCAAGCGAGGGGCTTCCAAATCCACAGAACAGTCGAGTCCACGACCAAGAAAATAAGAAAATAAATCTCAAACTTTAAAGAATAATTTTATTGATTAAAAGTTGCCCTCAATTGTATACAAAAGGTGCCTATTTATAGGGCTTTTGTGACAACATAATCCTAATAAAATAAAGATAAAATCTATCCTAATAAAAGATAAAGTCAAAATAAGAATTCTATCATAAATAGGATTATAAAAAAGTAAAGAAAAAAAGAATTCAAGAGGGACGAGGAAAAGAAAAGGAATCCTAGAGGGACTAGGATTCTACGCTACATCAGTTTCCCCTGCTTCAAAAGAACTCGTCCCTGAGTTCTTATCAGAATAAAGCGGTTCGCCAGGTGGAAAGTATTCATAAAGATCGGCGACATTGAAGGTTGGAGAGATCTGCATGTCTTCAGGGAGATCAATCACATAAGCATTGTCATTTAGCTTGCGTAGAACTTGAATGGTCTGATCTTCTTCTTCGCCAATTTGTTGTAGGAGCTACGAGGAATGCACAACTGATTTTCTTTGAAGAGATAGCCTTCTTGGATGTGATATCCATTTGCAGCTCCGTTTGGTTGACAATCTTCCCATGCTTGTTGAAAATCTTTGTCTTTCGGGTAGAGTTCCTTGAGGTATTCAAACCCGTTGACCTCTTGATGTAAAGTGATGAGGAGGTTAGCTCGACGGCTTAAGGCATCAGCTACTTTGTTCTGAACTTCGGCCTTGTGCTTGATGGTATAGGAGAAGCGCTGAAGAAACTGAATCCATCTAGCATGCATTCGATTTGTGTTACGGAGATTGTCTATGAAAGATAAAGCTTTATTGTCTTTATGTAGGATAAATGGCTGTTGGATGAGGTAGTGCTCCCATGCTTTGATGGCTTGTACAATCGAGTAGAACTCCTGCTCATAAGTTGACCATTTTCGTTGAGCTTCACATAGCTTCTCGCTACGAAAGGCAATTGGTCTTCCTTCTTGTATTAGTACAGCACCAATGCCCACTATGCTGGCATTACATTCGACTTCAAACAGCTTGTCAAAGTTGGGCCGTGATAGGACTGGCGCCGTAGATAGCTTCTGCTTGATGAGTATGAAACTGGCTTCAGCTTCAGGAGTCCAGATGAATTTTTTTCTTAATGCATTCTGTCAATGGTGCTACAATAGTGCTGAAGTTACGAATGAATCGTCGCTAAAAATTGGCGAGGTCATGAAAGCTTCGTACTTCAGTCGTTGTCTTTGGAGTGGGCCCACTACAACAGAAATACCTTTTAATGACGGCTAAAAAGCGTCATTAATTACAAACAATGACACTTTTTTTCTCAATTCAAGCGTTATAAAAACGGGTGTTATAAATGTTTTTAAAAGCGTTATAAATAATTCATCCAAAACCGTCATTAAAAGGTTGAATTTCTGCTACGGTTTATTTTCAAAGCGTTGTGGATATTTATGTAAAACTGTGATGAATAGTAAATATAGTTCAGAATTCATGACATTTTGAAAGCGTTATAAATATTGCAGAATTCAGAAAATATTAAAAGCGTTATGAATAGATGATCTGTATATAGTCATTGTATCATATTTATAACGCTCTATACTGCATGTTATATATTACATTCCAAACACTGCTCAATTCAATTCGAAAACAACCACTTTGAACCATATTTACAACAAAACATTGAAATGTAATATAAAGTACCATTCTCCATTTCATTGTCTCAAAATAGGATACATCAACATCTCACAGATATAGAGTACTTTAGCTAGCTACATTTCATTATTTCAAAATAGAGTACTTTAGCTACCATTCTCCATTTCTCTATTTCATTATATGCATCTTCTCAAAATATATAGAGTATCCAATATAGAGTACACTTTAGCTACATCAAAACTATCCACATCAAAACATCTCATAGATACTGTAGCGAAGAAGCAAACTTGTAGTGAAGACTGTCCACAGCACATTTATGTATAGTAAAACCCTGAAAAAGATAAAACAAGGTTTAATTGTCATGCCCCAGAACCAGAATACTGGAGAGAGGGGGCGTACATAGCCAGCTACGTATATTGAAGTGCAACCCACCTCGCTATATGATCACGGTTGTCTAGATACATGAGGGTTTAACTGCAACCCATCAGTCGCCTATGGTCAAGAACAAGCCTATTGTCTCAATCTCAAGCAAGTAGTAACAGTATACAAGATGTCAGAGCACCAAATATATAATAGCAAGGCGTCCCATACATTACATATTCGGATGATCATGAAGCTAGTCGTACAAAATGTCAGGACTAGCAAGAGTTTCGGTCATATATGATCAACCCTAGGATTTGCAATCATGTTACAGCCCGTAGACAGACAATAAATAAGGTGCAATACGAGCTAACACGTGCTCGTCGGCTAAATGCCTCAAAAGAATAATTTTATAAATAAGTGGGAGGACAAAAAGAAACCCACTCGTTGTCAGGGTTACGCCTGGTGGTCACCATCTGGCTGGAAGACAGGTAGATCCTCTAGTGCTGCTCCGATATCTGGCCACACAAAACCAGCTGGGTCAGACCCCAGAAAGAGCAAGTGCCATAAAGGAGGCTTCACTTAGGAACTAAAACCAGCATATCACAATAGAATATTAAAGATGATAAATAAATAAAGAACTGATAATAATAGAGATAACAACAGTAAACTGAGTACGAGGAAAACATTCAAGTAGCCAGGTCACAACCCTTAAACCAAACAAGGACCGGGGTTGCAGCCTTTCACCTGAATAGAAACCCGTCTCAAATACTATTGGTACAGTGAAGACAATAAACGAAGAGAGGACACAGAACTGCACCGGGAGCTAGATTACAACCCTTAAACCAAACAAGGACCGGGGTTGTAACCCTTCGCCTGAACAGAACTGGACCCCTGATCTTTATTGCTAAGGCCAGTATAAATAATCATGATATTAAGGTAAGGTAAAACATGACGAACATGGCATGGGGTTGCGATAAGACAATAAATGAAGAGAGGACACAGAACTGCTTCGGGAGCCAGGTTACAACCCTTAAACCAAACAAGGACCGGGGTTGTAACCCTTCGCCTGAACAGAACTGGACCCCCGATCGTTATTGTTAAGGCAAGCATCAATAATCATGTCATGTCACAATCGTGCACATGATCAGGATAAAACTAAGCAGGAATAAACTCCATCCAATCAGTCACGGCCAATCAAGAGTACGGCTTGATACTTTTAACTAACTAGGGTTATCACAGGCCTTGTTACTAGTAAGATGCAATAAGATTATCCCAACAGCCACAAGCCCTGCAGACCATCCGGTTATCCAGGTTGAATGTCCGTTTATGAATAATGCAACACGTGACTGTGTGCTGGAAATGTGTCCTACTCGTCGGTAGGCTACAAGTCCACCTAATGCGCCCAGATAACGGGATTGCATGTAGCTGGAAATCTCTTCATGTCTACTGAATTATTCTAGTTTATTAGCCTTAGTCAATTACTGTAGGTATCCCTGACCGTGGTACTCAGGGATCCCTATCCTAGACATGATACAAGACAGTACCGATTTATTTGTACAAATGCAATCGCCCACGGTGTCCAGGTCATTCATACTTGCTATGTCAGGCTAGCTGTCGTAACAGTATGTCAGATTTTCTTGTCAGGAGTGCGCCATGGCGGGCCACTATCATACATTATTATGTTGTGCCCATGTATCGTGTCAGGTTCATGTATTATATCGTATTCATGTCACAATTATCCTACATTACACTAAGGATCAAGAGAAATAACACGGATAAGGTAACAAGATTTGTCATGGCAAAACAAATGGTACAATAAATAAAAGGGGTCCCAGGGACAGCATGTACCAGCAAACAGCATGTGCCAGGACAGCATGCGCCAACAAAATAGCATGCGCCAGCAAACAGCCAGCAACAGCATGCGCCAGCAAACAGCATGCGCCAGCAAAACAGCATGCACCAGCAAACAGCATGGCAACAGTGTTTTTCCGACAAACAGCATGTGCCAGGAAACAGCATGCACCAGCAAACAGTATGGCAACAGTGTTTTGCCAGTAAACAGTATGCGCCATGAAACAGCATGCGCCAGGACAGCATGTGCCAGAAAATAGCATGCTCCAGCAAACAGTATGGCAACAGTATTTTGCCAGCAAACAGCATGCGCCAGGAAATAGCACTGCTCATCTTCTCCAACCAGCCTCCAATGGCCATGAAAACCCATGAACCGAAAGACCATAATTCATTCAAAATAAGTCAAAATCAGGACTTCCAATGGTCTAAATTGGGTAGAATCAAATTTTCTACAACATGGAACCATCAAAACTTGAAAACAAGAAGGTTTGATAGATCAAAACCATAAAAAATCCAAAAATAGCTAAAACCTAGATCTACAAGAAAATATACAAGAAAATGTAAAATGACAAGAACTAAGGTGGATTTGAAAGTTGTATAGAAGAGTTTAGAACAATAAAATGGTGGGTTCCTTCATGAAGAAAGTTGCACTTGCCTAGGCTAGGGTTCTCTTGGTTGGTGGTGGAGAGTAAATGAAGAAGGAAGAAAATAATGATGAGAGAGAAAAGAAAGGGGTTATGAATAAGGAGGGTGGTGGTAGGTAGGAGGGTTCACCTTTGGTTCATGATGAACCAAAGCAAACCAAGCCAAGCCGAACCAACCCAAGAATAAACCAATCAATGAAATGCTAGAATAAATCAAGCAGGGAGACATGCAATACGGGTCAAATTACGTATACTTATACCAAGATACGCAATACGAACCACAGGCATTACAACTCTACCCACCTTAAAAGAATTCTGTCCTCGAAATTTAATTAAGAGGCTAGAGGGGCAAGGACAAGCTATACTAATCACAAGCAAGCTATACTAGGCAATCAATCAATCATGCAAGCAAGGAATCGAAGGCATGAGGTATAAGGAGGACATTATACCTCACGAGTCAAACAGGTCGGGATATCGCGATCGGATATCTTTCTTACTCTCCCACGTTGACTCACCCAAAAAGTGATGACCCCAAGCAACTCGGACAAACTTGATAGTCTTGTTCTTGAGTATCTTCTCTCTCCGGTCCAATATAGATACGGGCCTCTCCTCATACGAAAGGTTGGTACTAGGGGTGAGCATTATTCGGTTTTGAACCGAAAATCGAACCGAACCGAACCGAATAAGAGATTATGTTCGGTTTTGAAAAAAATCGGTTCGATTTCGGTTTTGAAAATACTAAAAAAATTTATTCGGTTTCGGGTTTCGGTCCAGAACCGAAAACCGAATAAGAAATTTTAGTTTATATATATATATATATATATATATATATATATATATATATATATATATATATATATATATATATATATATATATATATGTTTATAAAATATATATATATATATATATATATATATATATATATATATATATATATTTTATAAACTAATATATATATATATATATATATATATATATATAAAATATATATATATATATATATAAATATATATATATATATATATATATATATATATATATATATATATATATATAAAAAAAAAAAAATATATATATATATATATATATATATTATATTAGTTTATATATATATATATATATATATATATATATATATATATGTATATATATATATATAATTATAGGTATTAATTATAGGTATATACTAAAATATATATAGATATATACTATAGGTATATATATATAGAGGTATATACTATATGTATATAATAAATATATCTAGGTATATTTAGTTATTATATATATTAACAAAAAAACACAAATAAACCAAAAAAAACCGAATAAACCGAATAAACCGAAAACCGAACCGATTTAATTCGGTTCAGTTCGGTTCGATTATTGACCAATTCGGTTCGGTTTCGGTTTTGCTTATTCGGTTTCGGTCGAATTCGATTTTCGGTTATTCGGTTCGGTTGGAACCGAATAAACCGAATACTCACCCCTAGTTGGTACCAACAACCAATTCCGAATGATCTAGGATGTGGCTCGGGTCCGGGATATACCGTCGTAATTGGGATGTATGGAATACGTCATGCACTTCACGTAGCGACGGCAGGAGAGCGAGACGATAGGATACATCACCTACTCGCTCCAGAATATCGAACGGCCCTATATACCTTGGAATAATCTTTTCCCGTACGCCGAAACGAATAACGCCACGGTTAGGCAAAATCCTCAGGAATACATGGTCACCGATCGAGAATTCAAGGGGTCATCGATGAGAATCGGCCCAACGACGCTGGCGATTTTGGGCAACTCGAAGATGGTCTCTGACTCTCCTGACCACCTCAACGGTCTGAGCAATCATTTCTGGACCGAGCATCTGCCTCTCTCCGACATCGTCCTATGCTAGCGGGGATCGGTACTTCCTACCATACAGTGCCTCGAACGGTGCCATCTGGATACTAGCTTGGAAACAGTTGTTGTACGAGAACTCTACCAGGTGCAGGTGACCTTCCCACGAACCACCAAAGTCGAGCGTACAAGATCTCAACATGTCTTCGAGAGTCTGGATCGTGCGTTCTGACTAGCCATCTGTCTGCGGGTGATAAGCTGAGCTGAACTGGAGGCGAGTCCCCAAACTCTCTTGTAGGCTACGCCAAAAGTGCAACGTAAATCTGGAATCTCTGTCCGAGGTGATACTGACTGGTACACCATGCAATCTGACAATCTGTCGAAGATACATCTCCGTTAGCTGAGCCGTCTACTGACCAACTCTAAACGGAAGAAAGTGAGCCACCTTCGTGAGCATGTCTATGACAACCCAAATAGCGTCTCTGCCAGCCGGGGATCTAGGCAATCCAGTCACAAAATCCATGCTTATATGCTTCCACTTCCATTCTGGAATTGGCAAGGGCTGAAGAAGTGCAGCTGGCCTCTGATGTTCAGCTTTAACTTGTTGGCAAACCAAACATCGAGAGATAAATCGGGCTATCTCCCTCTTCATGCCATTCCACCAAAAGTGCTGACGAATATCTTGGTACATCTTCGTACCGTCGAGATGAATGGAATACTGCAAACTGTGAGCCTCTGCCATGATCTCCTGTCAGATATCTCTACTGGGTACACAAAGACGCTTCCCATGTCGAAGTGTACCGTCTTCATAGATACATAACTCTGGTCTTCGTCCTGCATCACACTCTGCTCTGAGTCGCTGAAGCTTAGAATTTGCTGACTGCGCCATCCGGATCCTCTCGACTATAGTGGACTGAACTTGCATACTGGCCATTAATGCCATACTGGAAGGGAGAACAACTTCTATACCCATCTTCTGAAGATCTGCTAACAGCTCTGGTTGTGCTGTTAGGAAATAAACTCTAGCTCTCCTGCTCAATGCATCTGCAACGACGTTGGCCTTCCCGGGATGATACTGCAGGTTGACATCATAATCCACAAGTAGCTATAGCCACCTCCTCTGACGCATGTTAAGATCCTTCTGGGTGAAAACATACTTCAGGTTCTTGTGGTCGGTAAAAATCTCTACCCTGTCTCCATACAAGTAGTGTCTCCAAAGCTTGAGTGCAAACACTACTGCTGCAAGTTCCAAGTCGTGGGTCGGATAATTCCTCTCATGATCACGAAGTTGTCGCGATGCATAAGCTATTACCTTCTCATGCTGCATCAAAACACATCCTAAACCTCTGCCTGAAGCGTTACAGTACACTGAAAATCCTCCGGTCCCATCTGGAAGTGTGAGAATGGGTGTCGTCATCAAGCCTCGCTTCAGCTTCTCAAAATCCTGACATTTTGTTGTCCAAGCAAACTCCACATCCTTGTGGGTCAACTGGGTCAGTGGTGCTGAAATTCGAGCAAAGTCTGAAACAAATCACCGGTAGTAGCCGGCCAATCCAAGAAAACTACGAACTTCTGTAACTGTGTTGGGCACTGGCCACGTTTCGATAGCCACGATCTTCTGGGGATCCACTTCCACTCCTCCTCTGGTGATGATATGACCCAAGTACGAAATGCGATAGAGCTAGAACTCACATTTACTAAACTTGGCATACAACTGGTGCTTCCTGAGAATCTGGAGGACAATTCGAGATGCTGCTCATGCTCTGCTTCACTCTTGATGTAGACCAGGATGTCGTTTATGAACACAATCACGAACTGATCTAAATAAGGCATAAAGATACGATTCATGAGGTCCATGAATACTGCCGGCGTATTGGTTGCTCCAAATGGCATCACAAGGAATTCCCAATGCCCATATCTCGATCTAAAAGCTATCTTCGGGATGTCCTGCTCTCTGACTCTGATCTAATGATATCCGGAGCGCAAGTCAATCTTCGAGAATACTGTCACTCCTCTGAGTTGATCAAACAATTCATCTATCCTCGGGAGAGGGTATCTGTTCTTGATTGTCACTGAGTTCAACGTACGATAATCTACACATAATTTGGACGTACCATCCTTCTTTTTCACAAGAAGCATCGGGGCTTCCCAAGGCGATCCACTAGCATGAATGAATCCCTTGGTTCTGAGTTCTTCAATCATCTTATACAATATCTCCAATTCTGACGGTGCCATCCTGTAGACTCTCTCTGATACTGGGGCTGTTTCGAAAATCAAGTCTATGGTGAACTCGATCTCCCGCTCTGG
Source organism: Iris pallida (assembly GCA_029216955.1). Taxonomy (NCBI): domain Eukaryota; kingdom Viridiplantae; phylum Streptophyta; class Magnoliopsida; order Asparagales; family Iridaceae; genus Iris; species Iris pallida. The sequence continues at coordinate 587,110 of JANAVB010022997.1, read as the reverse complement.
CGGCATCCCTGGAAGCTCTTCGGGGAAAACATCTGGAAACTCTTCAACTATTCGGGGTAACTGCATTGCTGCTACTGCCATCTGTAACACTGGAGGAGAAGGTTTAACTTCGCCTCGGGAGAAGAAAAACTCTCGCTCGCCTGGAATGCTTAAAACAACCCTGCCGATATGGCAGTCTATCCTAGCATACTGATGCCTCAACCAATCCATCCCTAAGATGTCGCTCTCCTTTCCAAAAAATTTAAAATATTTTTATTTTATTTTATTATTATTAAGGTTATTTTGTGGAGATTTAATGAGCATGTTCATTCCATTTAAATATTAATATAATTATTGAGTCAATTTATGGTAAATTAAATATATATATATATATATATATATATGTTGTATGTAGATATAAATATGCTTTTCTATATATAGATAATAAGAATATTGGTATGTATAATATTTATTTAAAGTATTTTAGGTTTTTGTGATTTTAAGGATATATATATATATATATATATATAGTTGTATAATAAATAAAGAATAAATAGGCCAACCAATAATAGCAAACTCTCCCGGCCCAGCATACCCCCAGCCCAATAGCCCATAGGCCAAGCCGACCCCTAAGTTACTTTCTGCTAGTAGTAGAATATGCAACCTGCAGTTTCCTATTGCATAAAACCCACGCAAATAATCAGCAGCAGCTAGCCCAGGCCGGCTCACCCAGGCCCAGCCCGGCCTGCCCATGAACTCACCCCACCCGAACTCCCCAAAATCGACCCTAATTATTTTCCCATAACAGCCCAACCCGGCCCACAGTTGAACAGCCGAGCCCGTGGCTTTACAACCGAACGAATGGTTGCGTATATATAGATCGGCAGAAGATGAGAGCCCAAACCCTAACGTGAAAGTCGCAGCCCACATCCCTGGACAGCAAGCGTGGCCGCGCGCGCCCACAGCGCCGTCACCGGACGGCCAGGCGCGGGGGCCAGCCCATGCGTGCACAAGCGAGTAAATGAGCAGAAACGACAGCCAGCCCCGAGCCTAGTTTCGACGTACGGCTCCGTCCTCCACGCTCTACGGTTTTTGGAACCGACTTCACAGGTATGAAGGCAACCTAACCCCCTTCATTTCGATTCGATTAGCTCGATATACCTTGCACTACATGCATCACAAACTGAGCCGAAAATTGACGAAAAAACTGTTCTAAAATAGGGCAAAATTTGATCCAGACGCACGGATTGGAAGGAAAATATTTGCTAATCCATGACAGATTTTCGAAATCCATTTGAACATAATTTTAGACAACCTAACCAGCTTTCAAACCCTATTTTTAGATTATTTTATTAATTAGTAGATGCTAGGATAAATCAACTCGAAGATCGAGAAAAATACGAAAAATAGTTTTCAAAAAACTTAAAAAACCATCCACACGACGTGCGTCCCGCCATTACAGGCGACGTGGTCGCGAACCGAAAGCATCAAAAGCTGCGTATCAGCTTCGTGGTCGTGTGGGCTTTGACGGAATTCAAATTGGTCGTGTGTGCGCTACGAATTTGATGCGTATCCGTCGAAATTTACCGTATCGGCCTCTGTGCAAGTTTTCTAATTACTTCATGCACGCTCGTCAGATCGAGACGAAACTTGCGCCAACAGGACCGTATCACTTTTCTGATCCTGTATGCCAAGTTTGGTCCAATTCTGAGACAGTTGAATCGGAACGCCGTTTTGCGGACCCCACGGTCCTATTCAACGGGCGACTTTGTGCACGGCCCGTCGGAATCCAACTATGGACATACGGTTGGGTTCGTATCGAAAAACTAGACCTGTAGACATATAGTTTGATGATTTTAGAGACCGTTGACTCTGGCACGCTTTTCGGTGCAAAGTGGGTCCAACGGCGGACACCATTTTTGTCCGATATTACCGTTTTGCCCCTGTGTCCAGAATTGGACTTAAAGACAGGTAACCCTAGCTAATTTGACTATTTTGAGAACGTTGGTACTGTTTATTTCAGCATCTGGAGACTTCTGCATGTGCTGACTGATTGTGGCTCATTGGATGGTATAGTATTATTGGTTTCTCCAGCTAAGGACCTCAGGCAAGTGCACTTTCTGATTGCTTTCGATTCATAGTAGTCTTTTCATTTCATGTTTATACATATATCTTGCTTCTTGTTGACACGCTCGTCACACGGAGTAGTCGGGAGGGAAAATATCTTAGTAGACATGTGGACTACCCAGAACTATTCTATGATGTCTATTCGTGAACAATAGCACCTGTACACGACACGTGCAGGTGCCGAATTTACCCCCTAGCCGTTCACATATCGAAACAGATATTTCACACCACATACGTAGATGTCTTTTATTTTTCTTTTACTTCTCTATCGTGCTATGTCAACAGTTATCTTCTAGTTTTCATATCACATATGTTATTTTCATGTCTTGTTATTCTATTGTGTTTTCGCATTGCCGTCGGTTTGTGTACTTGTTCCATTCCTGACTGAAAACCAACATTTTTCAGGTTAGTTGTGGCTTCACTTAGCTTGGGAGATACGGGTGTACTCGCAGACAGAAACCTAGAAATAGAAAGCAGTTTTATCATTTTCATTAAATTGTAAGACTTTGTATTTTCCTTTAAATATAAATCTTGTAAATGTTGTAATAAACTTAGAAATGTGAATGAGCAACAAATATTATATTTTATGATTTTGAGCATTTATTTCTTGCGGGCTTGACAGCATTCTACCGTCGACTCTGTGGCGTAGGCTGGCTTGGACACGTCTCGTATCCGAAAAGCGGGTGCGGGTCGTGACAAATTTTTGTGGTGGCCCATGCAGGTCAGTTTTCGCAAAAGATTGCAAACTCGTGATGGTACTTAAGTTAGTCGTACTATTGCGAGCCTGCGCCTAGGAAATGCTCATTCATAATTAGGATTAAATTGATTTAGGAGGACAACTAGGATAAGGGTCCCTTATTAATTTGACTAATTGGGTAGTTAAGATTTTCTGATAGGCCATGCAATTTAGATACAGAATTGTTAAATTTAGATAGCTTGCTAGATCTCTATAGATACACTATTACTTTCGATACGACGATATAATCTAGTGTGGATATACCATTCACTTGGTAAGTTAGGCTTACCTAGAATTATGACTTTGATCTTGATGAACTGTTTAATTTTTGCTTTATTAGATATAAATCTTATATCATAAGTTAGAATTGTCTATTTAAAATTCTCTTTTGCTGTCAGGAGTTAGTTTATAATTTCTGATTCTGTTATTTGTGTATGAATCTCGAGTTATATTTTGACTCTCACAAAACTCGAACTACTTGTGCCTCCTTTCCAAAAATCTTGCCTACTTATATTTTGACTATCTTGACCAACGCTGCTATTACAGCCTAGTTTTGCAAGCTTACTCTTTTATCGAGCTTGATTCAAGACATATGTTTATTGGGGACGCCCGCTAACATATTGTCTAATCATAGTTGATGTACTACGGTCTGATCAACCTTAGTGCACTCGGTTCGCTCTTCATCTAATTACCCTACGTAGATTGAGATATAGATGTCTCTAGGATCTCATCTACGATTGCTTTGACAATTCCTTTTGAATTATACATTCGCCTTTGAATCAAGTAATTGTATTCAGTGACATCTCTCTTGAACTCTTTATTGTTTTGTCTTTCGTCGATTAGAAAGACGAAAGCTCATAATTGATAGAGAGATACAGGGCATCTCCATGGCTATGATGGTTGTATACACAAGGGTAACTACCATCGGCCAGCCAGGTGACTAGAACATTGCCTTAAGTTACTCGTCTTCTCTGCGACCCTAAACCTACTATCCTAATCTTCTAGTCCTTGGAATCCGAGAATGATTAGGATCTTTTCCCTTGACCAAATGACAACCTAGGAGACTACCTATTCTCCAGAGACCAAATGTTGTGAGCCTCTAATCATTTGTTGGAAGCTTGATTCGACTAGAACCCTTGTGACAATAGTCTGGCAGGTTTGACCCTAATAGAAACTCATGACTCAGTTGTTAGAAATCTTTTCATATGATGTGCCTTAGAGTTGGTTACCCCGTCGACAACTCATGTATACTGTGGACGAGTAGGTCATTCTATTTTATCGACCATGTATCATTACACACGCACTCGTTTTCCATTTACTGAGGAACGATCCTTGACTTGACTTATATCTACCGTATCCCGATACGTCATGCCTTATTTTTTATTAACAAGAGTCGAGGTACAGTATCTGGACTTTGGGAACCCTCTAACCTCATTATTCCTAAAACCCTATCCTAGCTTCTAAGGTGGGTAGACTATAGGCCTTCTAAAATTTGGGATATACGAGGATTACCGATTGATTAGGATAATTTCTACTAGGATGATAAGTAGTGCACCCATAGACTCCCTCTTTCCATTTAGATTATTTTGTGTCCCCGGCCGTGTCATTAATATTCGAAGCACGAGACCAGCTGTTATCTTTCAACAATTTTCATATGCAAGATCTAGACGAGTCCACCTTCACCTAGGTATATCATGTCCCACTCAAATCCGTCCCCTTGTACTATATTTTGTGCTCCGACTTTTAGGTTAAAAAGGACTAGCTATAACCCTTACCATAGTACCTACCTGGTATACTTTTTGACTTCCATTAGAGCCTTAACTTCGACTCAATTCCTACGACCCGATATACGGTTGTGACCTACTCGAAGCCAACTACGCACATGCTACTAGTGTGCCACCCAATTGAGGCCTCATGTGCTACTTAAACACAAAAGTCACTGAAGGCGCAGTTTGGACTTTAGGAACCTAGCTAACCAACCTGACTAGCAACTGCTCAACCACTTGGGTGGAATCCTATTCTAGGTTACCCTAATCTAGTAGAAATAGTTTTATCATTGGGATCTTGTTCAGTCAATATAGATTGAAATCCAATGTTCACCCAACCAACGACAGACGTCCAATAGGGAACCCATTAATACCCATTAAAACCCATTTATGCATACCACTATTTTTGGACTATAAAAACCTAAACTATTTGAACCAGGTCCCTGTACCTATTATGTAGTCTCCACCTCTTAGAGTGTGATGTCATTCGTAACCCTCAGTCCATCTACCTGGTAGTCGCGAGACGATCTTGTAGTGTACCTTTATCCCTTGCTCGTGTGTTTAAATAACCACGGAAAAGAATCACAATCTTGATCTCTCAAATTTAGTTCTATTTTGGAACCTTATTTAGATTAACACCGAGAACGAAATTTCCGTATTGCATGGTTGTAAGCCCCTCTAAGAAACAAGTGTTCTTCGACGTAGCCAGTGACTGAACTAGAGTAGCCCAATCTCGCAAATAAGTTAATGATCCATAAACTCTCTTTCTATCTGCATCATTGGATCCTCTCTACCGCTCTTGAATCTTCATAACTGCTCTCATTTATTTTTCTTATCTGCATGTCCTTCCTATTTTAGAGCAACGAGTGGTCATGCTTATTAGAATTTATCAAAATTTCTTAGCTACTTGTATAAGTTTGTTGCTCGTTAAATGTTGGGTTGCTTGATAGATACGAAAGGATTATAGATGCCATATGCCCTAGATATCGGTTGTTAGGATTGTTAATAACTAGTTAGATGGTCAATAGGTTTTAATGACATGTGTTTCGAGGGAGTAGTGTGACCAAAGGTGGGTAGAAGTCCTAGAGGTTATAAAGTTACGAAATGGCTAGGAGGAGATATAAATATTTCTGAGAAATTAAATTTGAGGAGATTGTGGTAATAGTGGATTTATTCTTTTATTTTTTTTATGTTTAAATTTTAGGCATGTTTATGGGATTAGAATTTCGAGGATGAAATTATTTTAAGGTGGGTAGATTTGTAGCTCTCCTTTCCGAAAATTTTGAAATATTTTTATTTTATTTTATTATTATTAAGGTTATTTTGTGGAGATTTAATGAGCATGTTCATTCCATTTAAATATTAATATGATTATTGAGTCGATTTATGGTAAATTATATATATATATATATATATATATATATATATATATATATATATATATATATTAAAAAAAATATATATATATATATATATATATATATATATATATATATTTATATATATATATATATATATATATATATATATATATATATATATATATATATATATATATATAAATGTGCTTTTCTATATATAGATAATAAGAATATTGGTATGTATAATATTTATTTAAAGTATTTTGGGTTTTTGTGATTTTAAGGATATATTTTTTTTTAAGGATATATATATATATATATATATATATATATATATATATATATATATATATATATATATATATATATATATATATATATATATATATATATATATATATATGGGATATATAGTTGTATAATAAATAAAGAATAAATAGGCCAACTAATAATAGCAAACTCTCCCGGCCCAGCATACCCCCAGCCCAATAGCACATAGGCCAAGCCGACCCCTAAGTTACTTTCTGCTAGTAGCAGAATATGCAACCTGCAGTTTCCCATTGCATAAAACCCATGCAAATAATCAGTAGCAGCTAGCCCAGGCCGGCTGACCCAGGCCCAGCCTGGCCTGTCCATGAACTCACCCCACCCGAACTCTCCAAAATCTACCCTAATTATTTTCCCATAACAGCCCAACCCGGCCCACAGTTTAATAGCCGAGCCCGTGGCTTTGCAACTGAACGAATGGTTGCGTATATATAGATCGACAGAAGAGGAGAGCCCAAACCCTAACGCAAAAGCCGCAGCCCCACATTCCTGGACAGCCAGCGTGGCCGCGCGCACCCACAGCGCCGCCGCCGGCCGGCCGGACGGCCAGGCGCGGGTGCCAGCCCGCGCTTGTACAGGAGAGTAAATGAGCAGAAACGACAGCCAGCCCAGAGCCTAGTTTCGACGTACGACTCCGTCCTCCACGCTCGACGATTTTTGGAACCGACTTCATAGGTATGAAGGCAACCTAACCCCCTTCATTTCGATTCGATTAGCTCGATATACCTTGCACTACACACGTCAAAAACTGGGTCAAAAATCGACGAAAAACCTGTTCGAAAACAGGGCAAAATTCGATCCAGACGCACGGATTGGAAGGCAAATATCTGCTAATCCATGACAGATTTTCGAAATCCATTTGAACACGTTTTTAGACAACCTAACCAGCTTTCAAACCCTATTTTTAGATTATTTTATTAATTAGTATATGCTAGGATAAATCAACTCGAAGATCAAGAAAAATACGAAAAACAGTTTTCAAAAAACTTGAAAAACCATCCACACGACGTGCGTCCCGCCATTCCAGGCGACGTGGTCGCGAACCAAAAGCATCGAAAGCTGCGTATCGACTTCGTGGTCGTGTGGGCTTTGACGGAATTCAAATTGGTCGCGTGTGCGTGACGAATTTGATGCGTATCCGTCAAAATTCACCGTATCGACCTCTGTGCAAGTTTTTTAATTACTTCGTGCACGCTTGTCAAATCGAGACGAAACTTGCACCAACAGAACCGTATCGTTTTTCTGGTCCTGTATGCCAAGTTTGGTCCAATTCTGAGATAGTTGAATCGGAACGCCGTTTTACGGACCCCTACGGTCTGACTCAACGGGCGACTTTGTACACGGCCCGTCGGAATCTAACTCTGGACATACGGTTGGGTTCGTATCGAAAAACCGGACCTGTAGACATATAGTTTGACAATTTTAGAGATCGTTGACTCTGGCACGCTTTTCGGTGCAAAGCGGGTCCAACAGCGGATACCATTTTTGTCTAAAATTACCGTTTTGCCCCTATGTCCAGAATTAGACTTAAGGACAGGCAATTATAGCTAATTTGACTATTCTGAGAACGTTGGTACTGTTTATGTCAGCATCTGGAGACTTCTGCATGTGCTGACTGATTGTGGCTCATTGAGTGGTATAGTATTATTGGTTTCTCCAGTTAAGGACCTCAGACAAGTGCACTTTCTGATTGCTTTCGATTCATAGTAGTCTTTTCATTTCATGTTTATACATATATCTTGCTGCTTGTTGACACGCTCGTCACACGGAGTAGTCTGGAGGGGAAATATCTTAGTAGACATGTGGACTACCCAGAACTATCCCATGATGTCTATTCGTGAACAATAGCACATGTACACGACACGTACAGGTGTCGGATTTACCCCCTAGCTGTTCACATGTTGAAACAGATATTTCACACCACATAGGTAGATGTCTTTTATTTTTCCTTTACTTCTCTATCGTGCTCTGTCATCAGTTATCTTCCAGTTTACATATATCTCATATGTTATTTTCATGTCTTGTTAATTCTATTGTGTTTTCTCCTTGCCGTTGGTTTGTGTTCTTATTCCATTCCTGACTGCAAACCAATATTTTTCAGGTTAGCTGTGGCTTCACTTAGCTTGGGAGATACGGGTGTACTCGCAGACAGAAACCTAGAAATAGATAGCAGTTGTATCATTTTTACTAAATTGTGAGACTTTGTATTTTCCTTTCAATATAAATCTTGTAAATGTTGTAATAAACTTAGAAATGTGAATGAGCAGCAAATATTATATTTTATAATTTTGAGCATTATTTCTTGCGGGCATGACAGCGTTCTACCGCCGACTCTGCGGCGTAGGCTGGCTTGGACACGTCTCGTATCCGAAAAGCGGGTGCGAGTCGTGACATAAGACCACATCATAATCGACCATCGAGAACTCTATCAATCTAGCAGGGAATTCTCTATCGCTAACTACGATCCAACACGAGGAAAACACCCTATCTACTCCCACAAGTCTATTACCAGTAAGTATACTGAGCCTTACTGATAATGACTCGGGCTCCAGTCCTATCTGTGTCACAAATCGTGCAGACATAAATGAATGCGAGGCACCATAATCAAATAATACTGAAGCTGGAAAGGTGTTGACGAGAATAGTACCTGCCACTACCTCACCTGGTGCAATTCCTTCTTCTCCCATGGTCAAAGCCAACACTTGACCATGTCCTCTGGGTGCGGGTCCCCTCTGCTGAAAACTCCTCTGCCTGCTCTGGATCAGGGCTTGGGCTTGGGCATACTGCTGCGGTCTCTGCTGCTGGAACGCCTGGGCCTGCATCGATAATGGTCTCGAAAATGGGTACTACTGCTGCTGCTGGATTGGTGCTGGTCCTCTAACTGAAGGACTAGAGAAAGCTGATGAACTCCTCCTGTTCGGGCAGTTCCCAACCCTGTAGTCCGGGGACACCATAAAACAAGCACAAACCTTGTGCTCTGCGACACTCTGACACCACATGCCCTGGCTTCCCACAGTGTGAACATCCCACTGCGGAAGACTGCTTCTGCTTCTGCTGCTGAGGGTACGTCGGAGTAGAATGCTGAACCGACGTCACTATGGCCGCTCGCCTCGGAACTCCAATGGTCAAAGCCCTGGCTGCCAGGGCTGGTGCTGATGACTGATTCATCTGGCCGTGAGATCACTTCCGACCTCCGGTCCTATCCACGATCCTCTGGGAGGTATATTCATGCCTCCTAGCTGCTCTCAACACTGCATCAAAAGTCTGATGCTCAAACTGCTCCACCGCCAATAAAATCTCTAGGTGGAGCCCCTACTGGAACCGCTGTGCTCTATCGAACTCGGTCGTCACCAAGGTGGGAGCAAACCGACTAAGCCTGGAGAACTCGGCCACATATCCATCGACCGTCCTTCCCATCTACTTCAGATTGGTGAACCTCGTCTGTAGATCGTACCGAGCTACAGCATCAAAATACTTGGTCTGGAATCTCTCCCTGAATACTGCCCATAAAATAGTGGCCACTAATCCATCGGCCTGCGCTGCCCACCAGCTGCGGGCAAGATCTAGTAACTGCAGGCGCACTACGGCCACCTTCTCGTTCTCTGGAGTCCTGGATGCTTCTAGAATTACCTCTGTGTCCTGAAGCCATGCATCTGCAGCGATCGCATCTTCACTACCGTCGAAGAATGGAGGGTTCAAGCGCTTGAAGCTGTTAGCCGCGATGTTACCCTAAGTGACCTCCTCTAGTCAAAGCATCTGCTACCGCTTGGTGCAAGGCATCTCCTGCGACGATCCAGGGAAGCTAATAGGGACCTGATGAGACCCACCAAAGTGCCATCATCAGGCTCTGCAGGCTAGACGGGCTGAATTGGTGGTTCTCCTCCGGTAGGTACGACTCTGGAGGCTACTCCTAATGCTAGGCTTGATCTCCAGGTTGCGGCTGGTCCACGGGAGGTAGCTCCGTCTTGCTGATCGGCAGGTCCAGGAACAATGTCGCTGAAGAAGACGACATAGGGAACAATAAGGAAGGACCAGGACAGATCAACGATACAAGCATGTGATCAGGCCAAGATTCTCAGGGATTTGGAGATACGAGCAGAGATCAAGGGCGAATACTGATTGAGACATCTATTCGATAAACCCTCACATATCTTGATTTATAAGACCTGCATGGGCCACCACTTAAACCATGTCACGCCCCAGAACCAGAATACTGGAGAGCGGGGCGTACATAGCCAGCTACGTATATTGAAGTGCAACTCACCTCGCTATACGATCACGGCTGTCTAGATACATGAGGGTTTAACTATAATCCATCCGTCGCCTATGGTCAAGAACAAGCCTATTGTCTCAATCTCAAGCAAGTAGTAAGAGTATACAAGATATCAGAGCACCAAATATATAATAGCAAGGCGTCCCTATACATTACATATTCGGATGATCATGAAGCTAGTCGTACAAAATGTCAGGACTAGCAAGAGTTTCGGTCATACATGATCAACCCTAGGATTTGCCAATCATGTTACAGCCCGTAGGCAGACAGTAAATAAGGTGCAATACGAGCTAACACGTGCTCGTCGGCTAAACACCTCAAAAGAATAATTTTACAAATAAGTGGGAGGACAAAAAGAAACCTACTCGTTGCCAGGGTTACGCCTGGTGGTCACCATCTGGCTGGAAGACATGTAGATCCTATGGTGCTGCTCCGATATCTGGCCACATAAAACCAGCTGTGTCAGACCCCAGAAAGAGCAAGTGCCACAAAGGAGGCTTCACTTAGGAACTAAGACCAGTATATCAAAATAGAATATTAAAGATGATAATAATAAATAAAGAACTGATAATAATAGAGATAACAACAGTAAACTGAGTACGAGGAAACCAATCAAGTAGCCAGGTCACAACCCTTAAACCAAACAAGGACCGGGGTTGCAGCCCTTCACCAGAATAGATACCTGTCTCAAATACTATTGATACAGTGAAGACAATAAACAAAGAGAGGACACAGAACTGCTCCGGGAGCCAGGTTACAACCCTTAAACCAAACAAGGACCGGGGTTGTAACCCTTCGCCTGAACAGAACTGGACCCCCGATCGTTATTATTAAGGCAAGCATCAATAATCATGTCATGTCACAATCTTGCACATGATCAGGATAAAACTAAGCTGGAATAAACTCCATCCAATCAGTCACGGCCAATCAAGAGTACGGCTTGATACTTTTAACTAACTAGGGTTATCACAGGCCTAGTTACTAGCAAGATGCAATGAGATTATCCCAACAGCCACAAGCCCTGCAGACCATCCGGTTATCCAGGTCGAATGTCCGTTTATGAAGAATACAACACGTGACTGTGTGCTGGAAATATGCCCTACTCGTCGGTAGGCTATAAGTCCACTTAATACGCCCAGATAACGGGATTGCCTGTAGCTGGAAATCTCTTCATGTCTACTGAACTATTCTAGTTTATTAGCCTTAGTCAATTACTGTAGGTATCCCTGACCGTGGTACTCAGGGATCCCTATCCTAGACATGATGCAAGACAGTACCGATTTATTTATACAAACATAATCGCCTATGGTGTCCAGGTCATTCATACTTGTCATGTCAGGCTAGCTGTCGTAACAGCATGTCAGGTTTTCTTGTCAGGAGTGCGCCACGACGGGCCACTATCATGCATTATCATGTTGTGCCCATGTATCGTGTCAGGTTCATGTATCATGTCGTGTTCATGTCACAATTATCCTACATTACACTAAGGATCAAGAGAAATAACACGGATAAGGTGAAAAGATTTGTCATGGCAAAACAAATGGTATAAGAGATAAAAGGGATGCCAGGGACAGCATGCACCAGCAAACAACATGTGCCAGGACAGCATGCGCCAGCAAATAGCCAGCAACAGCATGCGCCAGCAAACAGCATGCGCCAGCAAAACAGTATGCGCCAGCAAACAGCATGGCAACATTGTTTTGTCAGCAAACAGCATACGCCAGGAAACAACATGCACCAGGACAGCATGCGCCAGAAAATAGCATGCACCAACGAACTGCATGGCAACAGTGTTTTACCAGCAAACAACATGCGACAGGAAACAGCATACGCTAGGACAGCATGCGCCAGAAAACAGCATGCGCCAGCAAACAGCATGGCAACAGTATTTTGCCAGCAAACAGCATGTGCCAGGAAACATCACTGCTTATCTTCTCCAACCAGCCTCCAATGGCATGAAAATCCATGAACCAAAAGACCATAATTCACTCAAAATAAGTCAAAATCAGGACTTCCAATGGTCTAAATTGGGTAGAATCAAATTTCCTACAACATAGAACCATCAAAACTTGAAAACAAGAAGGTTTGATATATCAAAACCATAAAAAATCCGAAAATGGCTAAAACCTAGATCAACAAGAAAATATACAAAAAATATAAAATGACAAGAACTAAGCTGGATTTGAAAGTTGCATAGAAGAGTTTAGAATAATAAAATGGTGGGTTCCTTCATGAAGCAAGTTGCACTTGCCTAGGCTAGGGTTCTCTTGGTTGGTGGTAGAGAGTAAATGAAGAAGGAAGGAAATAATGATGAGAGAGAAAAGGAAGGGGTTATAAATAAGGAGGGTGGTGGTAGGTAGGAGGGTTCACTTTGGTTCATGATGAACCAAAGCAAACCAAGCCAAGCTGAACCAACCCAAGAATAAACCAATCAATGAAATGCTAGAATAAATCAAGTAGGGAGACATGCAATACGGGTCAAATTACGTATACGTATACCAAGATACGCAATACGAACCATAGGCATTACATTAATATACTTTAAGATAAATAAAACAAAGCAAAACCCTCACTTTAGAGTCTGTCAATTTTAGAGTCATTAATGGCCAGCTCGGGCTCTGCGAACATACACAGACCAGAGCTTGAAGAGTATGATGACTGATGAGGACATAATACAAAGCTATCTCATGACAAATTATTTTACTTTTCAGAGATACAGAGAAACAAGCATGTGAAATATTATTCCTGCAAAGCAATTATCCAAGGCCTTGACAAACCCAGGACCCTTATAGTCACAGATTAAGTGCTAGATTTGAGATAAAACAAGCTCCAGTAATATATGTATGTGTGTGTGTGTATGTATGTATATATATATACATATATATATATATATATATATATATATATATATTATATATATATATATATATATATATATATATAATTGAGCAATGTGAAACTAACTTCAACTACAATTTTCCTTAGTATTAATGATGCCTCATACAAGAAGGACACTGTTAGTGCACCTGAGAAAATTGAGCAATCTAGTGGGCTTAATATAACAATAGTCTGGGAATAGACATTAGAATGATAATTTCTATTTAGTACATCCGCACCATACAATTTTAATTTTTCAATTGATTACAAATTGAGTCTATATAAAAGTACATTCTAGTCTAAGTTGTATGTATAACTTCCTAAGGACCATCTATGTTGTATCTGTAAGACTGTAATGTATTTGACACATGATACTTCCTCGATACTCATGTCAAATCCCTCACATTGTTGGTGAATAGAATGTATACAGTTCTTGTCCATACTAACTAAATGCCAAACAGCAAGAACGAGCAACAAGCACATGCAAAACAGAACTCCCGAGAGTTTGAAATTAGATGGATATACACACATGGATTACAGATAGGCCACAGTAGGTTCTTTGGTAAAAATACAGCAAAACCAAAGAAATTACCTTGACCCTCATGTATCCATATGATCAGCAACGAATTCGATGAATTTGCATCGGACGTCATCTATTTCTTCCTCCATGTATGTCATTTTTCCATCCAATTTTTTTAGCTAAAAAGTCAAAAAATAGTTACATTACTTTGTATAATTTCATAAAAGTAATTAAGAATTAAATTAATGAACAACTTACCATTGACTCAATAGTAGGAGAGGGGTCTTCCATGAGATCCCGCATATATTTCATAACAAAATATTCGCATTCATAACCTCCAGCTTGTTTCAGACCTACATGAAGATATTATTTGTAAGAGAAGATAATGTTCAGGACTATAATAAGTCATATATTAGTTTGATTACCTTGGGTAATTTCCAAGTAGGACTTCTATTTGCTCTTTTACCACCAATATATGCTGTGTTGAGGCCACTAGTAGAAAATAATTGTATATACGAACATCAGAATATACACATTATTAAAATATTAACAATAATAATAATAATTCTACTCACGTATTGAAAAACAACTTAATATCTCATCTCGGGGTAAAACACAGCGAGTCCAACCAGTAAACATTAAAGTTAGAGAGGTCAACAACAATTAAAATCCAATGCTTCCTACATTATCAAAAGCTTGCTACTTGATTAAAACTTCTTACTTCCTGTAAATGAATGGAATGAAGCAAATTTGGGTTTTCTTAGCCTCTTGGAGCCTTTCTCTAATCAGATTGCTTATTACATGTCCGGATGCCCCACTCATAGCAGCATGGTTGAACATTATCAAAAGCTCCCGAGAGTTTGGAAATTTATCAAGCAAAAACCTAAAGCCAAAAGAATAATTAAATATGGTGTCAATCTCAAAATCAAAATTTCAGAATATAAATTTCATATTTCTTACCTCATGTAGGCGAGAACATGATTCACATCTAGCCAACGCATCCTACATACCTCCAGCAAAACGGTATTAGAAAGATAACAAGATAAATTATAGCTTCCGAACATTCCTTTCTCTAATGGTATTTTAAAATGAGGGTCGGTATCCTTAATGGTTGCTACCATCTCTCCGAAAGTGTCAATTATCTCCCTACCACAGCCAGCAACCTTCAAAGGTTGAACATTGTCAGCTTCAATTGGTTTAGTACTTTCCTGTTGCATATTGAATTTTTTTAGACAATTTCATAAAAGATATTGACACTAGCATTAAATAATATTACCTCACGACCACCAAAGATTTCCAAACATGCATTAGGTTTACCTCAAGACCACCAAAGATTTCCAAACATGTATTAGCCAACCCATCCTACTAAAGCCCTTTGACAATAAAGTTTAGTTGAATTCTTATATAAACACTAAAACATAGCACATATGTATTAAAGGAAAAAAAGAATAAAAAAGAAAAAATAACTAGGTTAATGAGCCTTGTGTACTTCATGTGGCCACAAAGTAGGCAGCACATGGGGCAAGTGTCTAGGTGAATGAGCCACGCCTAACAAAAACGAGACGCAAGGGTGAGCCATCTTTTTAAAAATACTGACCAATCCTCACCTTTTTTTGGTGAGTTAGTGAGTTCTGCCACATTCTAGAAACTTAAATCACAGGGAACACATGACGATTCAACAACATCTGAAGACAGGGTTGCTACAATATGGTGGCTTTGTGCATGAGTTGTTGGATTGTTTGTTCATTTGTTAACTGAATCTAAAATGTCTTTATCAAGTTTCCCAAAATACGGTCATTGGTTAAAAAAAAATAAGAACGATATTATGTCTAATATTAACTCAGACACTATTGAGAATTAAATGTAGTGTGATGTAGTTATCCATTGACAGTAACTGATATTCTGTAGTCTTTATGTTACTGTCATAAGTTAGCAAACCCAACATAATGTTTAGTACATACTGTTCAAGGTGTCTTCAAATGCACAAGGTCTCTAATCAACTTAGATGCATGCCCTTGGGTTTCTTACTAAATAATAGTCCATTACTATAATGATTGTACATCTAAATACTCAATAAAGCACGCAAATGGAAGTGATATGAGCTCAACAAAGGAAAACATCAACAAGCATGCATCCATTTTTTGAGGCATATTGTTAGATAGTCACATGTTATTTGAATAAGTTACAAAATCCAAAAGATTCAATGAGATGTGCGTCCTACGTCCAACCTAAAGAAAATACTTCTCATATTACAAGGACACATTACATTTCTCGGACATATGCAAACATATCATAGTATCCCCTATTGCAAGGTCATATTTTAAGAAGTTAATTGGGAGGATACCAACAACTTTAAGAAGCTCTTTCCTCTATTGAGCTATGCAGAGAAGGTTCCTATACAAGATCAAGCAATGATACATAATAACTGACTCAGAAATATGAGCTCACGAAGTCAGGGTTAGTGGGAAACAAAAGAGGAAACCGTTATTTCTTAAAGATTATAGTTATGTGAGGAGTTGATGAGGTCCCTTGGCATAACTAACTTGATTTGCTTTAAGCTTTTATATAGTTGTAGCTAATTTTGTAAGGAGTGAAGTTCCCCCCCCCCCCCCCGATATGTTTCTAATTCTTCTGTTCTACATCTGTTCCTCTTGAAGAGTGGCTTCTCTAACAAACCAGTTTAATCAGAGATGACTAGATGAGGCCAGGATTTTGTAGTTGGAGGGACCAAGTTCAACATGACAAAATAAAAACTAAAATATTGCACCTGAACAAAAGAATCTTACAGTCAATGACGAAGGGAGGATATGATTTGGGGATTTGATCATACTAACCAACCCTACACATTCACCACACATTGGACTAAGTAAAAAAATCACATGTTCGGCTCCATAAAAGCTACTCCTGGCTCGATTTGACTTCATTAACTAGCCAAGGTTCAACATGAAAATGAGCTCGGTTTTGTTCATGGTCTGAGCTTGAAACTGAAATCAGCTTGTGAGCTCGTTAACAAGCACTACTTGCGAAGCGAGAATAATGCGCAACTCATCTAGACTCAACTTTTATATACTTAATTTTTGAAGTAGTGTCAGACATGCACAAAACAGAAATTCTATTGCCAGCCTTGATTCAAAACAAGAATAAACCATGGTCTAATGGTTTTCCCTATATATCGCTTATACACTTGCTTATACATTACACTAAGCTTAATATGTACGCTACAGTAAGCTTGGCGTGTAAGAGTGCAAGTCAATCAGCTCGTAACTTGTAGCATACTATTGCAAGAAAAATCTCCTGAGGCTAATTGCATTAAAATCAAGCATACAACCATAGCCTATTGAGGTCACCAACCACTACTAGTATTGATACAACAACAATTCCCATCGTATCTCAAACTGTTCTACAAAAATATTTGCAAGATCCGTATCAGATTTGCAACTAGAATAATATTAGTTTATCACAAGACGGTGATTCTAAGACATGTTACCATGTAGCCATAGTATCATTCTATATGAAATCGCATTTCTGAAATCTTACACTGAAACCCCGTCAAAATGTAATTTATACTAATGATGTCGTATTATTTCAAAAAGATTAATAATTTGGTATTGGTATCAGGTTTGTTTCGAAACACCATTTTTTATGGAATATTCTTTTAAAAATAGCATTATTCATGTGATAGTTCACGAATCCCTCAATTTAACTCAATTTTGAACTGAAATTTGAACATTTAACCACATAAATCATGCCACAAACAGAAATCTAGGGTTTGGGTAGGGGGAGAGACCTGTTGTGCTCATGCACGAAGCGAAAGTTCTTGGCGTCCTCCTCTGCAAAAAATGTAAAATTAATCAGGGGAATAGAAAATCAAATCGGTAAGAATAAAAAGAAAAGGGATGGGATCTGCAAATATATATATATATATATATATATATATATATATATATAAAAGGGATGGGATCTGCAAATATATATATATATATATATATATATATATATATATATATATATATATATATATATATATATATATATATACCAGTGAGTCTGGCGGTGAATTTGGTGATTACAGCGCCGATGATGGCGAAGCTTACGAGGAAAGGCCAGTTCCTCCTGAACTCCCTCTTAAAGAACACTGGCCATGGATCGAAAGTCTTCATCTCTCTCTCACCTCTTCGTAAAAAAAAGAGACTGACGGCTGGAATAAAATCTAGATTTCCAAACATGCATTCAAAGATTTCAGTCATCTTTTGAAAACCATGTCGAGGCAGAATTTAGGTCAAAATTTCAAGAGAGAGGATGAGGGTCAAAAATTAGGTCAAAAATTAGAGGATTTTACTAAAATCATGTCGGGCAGAATTTAGGGCATAAAATAAGCAATAATCGAGACATAATTTAGGACAAACCATGTCACCGACGGTAAAGGAGTTTGTACACCGGTGGTGAAGGCTACGCCGATGACAACCTTCGCTTTGCGTTGGAGTCTGTAACTGAGGGGAGCGGGGAGTGGACTGAGGGTAGTGGGGGAGCGGGAAGAAGGAGAGCGGAAGCGGCAAGTTGGGGAGAAAGAGAGAGGATGAGGGTTTAGGCTTTTTCTTAAGTGCGAGAGAAGTGCGGAAGAGTTGAGGTTTTGACTTAAATTTTGGTGCTTTTTTTTATAACGCTCGTATCACTGAAAGACTATCAATAACGTTTATATTGGACACCGTCATAGAATGGAGTCTTGCTAAACTTTGATGAAGCTTCTTTATCAGTCGTCATGAAATTTACTTATCAAGCGTCATTAATAGGTCTTTTTGTTGTGGTGGCCAGTCGCGAATTGCTCTAATCTTCTCTTCATCAGTACTGAGGCCACAGATGCTAATAGCAAATCCTAAGAAAATGAGTTAGTAGTAAGAAAGCTACACTTCTTGAGATTGACATAGAGTTTATTAATTCGGAGAAGTTTGAGAACTTTCCTAAGGTGCTTCAGATGGACAGTTTGGCTCTGGCTATAGATCAGGATATCGTCAAAGTAGATGACTACGAACTTTCCTATCAATGGCTTCAAAACTTGATTCATAAGGCACATGAACATGCTTGGTGCATTTGAAAGTCCGAAAGGCATAACAAGCCATTCGTAGAGTCCTTCACGGGTCTTGAAAGCAGTTTTCCATTCATCACCAGGTCAAATTCGGATTTGATGGTATCCACTCTTCAAATCGATCTTTGAGAAAATTGTAGACCCAGCATGCATATCCAACATGTCTTCTAGTCGAGGGATGGAAAAGCAATACCTAACGGTGATGCGGTTGATAGCCCGATTGTCGATGCACATACACCACGTCTCGTCTTTCTTTGGCACTAGCAAGGCGGAAACTGCACAAGAAATGAGGCTCTATCTGATCAAGCCCTTTTGGACCAATTCTTCAACTTGGTCTTGGAGGATTTTGCATTCATTGGGGCTCATCCGATAATGTGGAATATTTGGAAGTCTGGAACCTGGGATGAGATCTATTTCATGTTGAATGTTTTTCATTGGTGGCAATTTGCCTGGTAGTTCATTCGACATGATGTCGCGAAACTCTTGTAGTAAAGGCTGGACTACTTCAGGAATGTTGGTATGGAATACTTCGGCTTTATCCAATACAACCAATGCATAGAGTTCTTCTTGTTTCTCAAGACCGCTTTCAAGTTCTTGACCGTCAACAATCATTACGGTCTTTTGTTGTTGTGGACTGATCTATGGAATATCACCCGGTGCTAATGGATGAAGAGTGAGACGTCGTCCATCTTGAAGGAAAAAATATGTGTTGTCTCTTCCCCGGTATGTGACATTTTTGTCAAAATGTGACAAGAGTCCATGTCGATAATATCGAACATGACTTCATCTTTATAGGTCTTTTTGATGGAGAAAGGTAAGCGACAAACTTCAGAGATGACCATATTGTGTCCCTGTTGAATCCGGCCAATCTTATATAAAGCCGGGTGTACTTTTTTGGTCAGTCTCATCTTCTCTACCATTTCTCTTGAAACAATGTTCTCTGTACACCCGTTGTCAATGATGATGTCACATAACTTGTCTT
This sequence comes from Iris pallida, assembly GCA_029216955.1. Classification (NCBI taxonomy): domain Eukaryota; kingdom Viridiplantae; phylum Streptophyta; class Magnoliopsida; order Asparagales; family Iridaceae; genus Iris; species Iris pallida. The sequence goes on along the minus strand of JANAVB010022997.1, from coordinate 567,079 downwards.
TGGCCTTGTATTGGGTTCGGAAGACATTGTGGCGCTGGGATGGTTCTTCAATCTTTGGGGTTAGTAGCAGAAGCCTAACGACATACACTAGTTGTTCACCATCTTCTTCGGGAAGGACCCCTTCTTCTCCTGAGTGTTCTTCTCCTCCCTCTTCGTCTTCATAGTCAGCAAAGGCAACTTGTGCTCTAAGGGGGCAGTTGTTGGACAGATGTCCGACTTCGTTGCAACGGTAGCACTTGTTTTCTCTTGGTTTGCTGTATGGATTGGCAGTTTGCTGAGGTTTGGCAACATGTTGTGGGACCTGTACTTTTGAAGGTGTCATCGGGGAGAGAAAATTAGGTTCTGCTGGTCCTTTACCCTTTTTGGAATAGTTGGCAACTTGATTTGGTGTCCAATCATCCTTTTCTATTAATCCATGGTTGTGTTTGCCATAAAAAATTAAAGACAGGTATTACAGAACACTGAAATTGGTTGCAAACTCGCTTGTACAAAGAAAATCCTAAAAAAATCCTAGAAAACAATCTAAGTACAATTGTTTAGTTTTGATTCTGGAGGGTGACGGTGGAGGCTCGAGAAAATGCTATCAACTCTACCTTACTCCATGGACTATCTGACGCAGTCTTTAGATCTTAAAAAAGTTGCTTTCTTGAAGGTTGCCAGCCTTTTAGAGGGGTGTAGCACCCAGCTATTTATAATAGAATGTATATTGAGCCGCGTAGATGGCCTGTTGCTACGTGGCTGATTGGCATGCGAAGACCTGCTCTATGGTTGCTATCTGTCGATTTGTTAGGATTTTATTGAACCAAATCTGGGTAGTTTAGGACTTGGTCAGATTGCCACGCGTCCTGTTACAGGAATCACTTTTTTAGCCACATAAATCTCTCAGCTTTCGACCATATGGGGCCACATGAGCCTCATGCAGCTTAGGTCGCAGACTTCCTTAGCCCAGACATAGCTTGAGGATTTAAACCGCATAGATTCTGTATTTTAGCCACATAAATCTCTCCGCCGATATGAAACTATACGTGGCACCTGAATCAAACAATACACGAGCAGGTTTATTATTGAATTGTAGTATACCAGTCACGACTGTGTTCGATGCGAATGCTTCGTCTCGGGTCATGGCGTAGACATGGCCCTGAGCATTAGGGCGACGGTCTTGGCCATTCTGTGGTACGGTCGGGGGAGCCCGAGGTGCTTAGCCTCGATTTTGTTGATGTTGCGGGGGGCGCTGGGTCGACGTAGCTTCTGGGCAGTCCCTTACGAGATGATCTCTTTTGCCGCATACGAAACAGACTCTGTTCTTAAGTCGGCAGTCGGTGTCCAGGTGCCCGTCCTTGTGGCAGAAATTGCAGACCATCCGTTCCTTCGTCTGGTTGCCGCGATGTTGACGCTTATGTGCGTTGTTGCCTCCCGTATTACTATGGCATTTGTTATTAAAGTTAACAGCGCCGGTAGTAGTAGGAGGATACTCGGACTCCAGACGGATTGCGTGGTTTAGTGCCTCATCCACAATCTTGTATTCTGGCACCAAGACATGGGCACGGATAGTAGAACGCAGGCCCACTACAAATCGCTTTGCTCGACTTGTAGTAGTAGGTAGATAGTCACCAGCGAACTTGGCCAGTTTGTTGAATTTGGCCGCATATTGTCGTACAGTCATATTCCCTTGCGTCAACTGCATGAATTCGTTTTTCTTTTCCTGTCGCACGGCTGCAGAAAGATATTCGTTCTCGAACGCATTTCTGAATGTCGCCCATGAGATCGCCGCTGTCTCGTCTTCACGTCGAATAGCCCGCTTCTGCACAGCCCACCAATCGTGCACGTTCATTCGAAGTAATAGTTGAGCACACGCGACTTTCTTCGAGTCCTCGACATCCAGAAGCTCGAACTTGTCTTCCAGCTTCTCCAACCAGTCGATCGCCACCGCCGGATCTTCTGTGCCGTTGAAGGAAGTGCGGCAGCTTTTAGTAAATTTTGACACGTCGAAGTTAAAACTTCTCGGTGCTGCAGGTGAGAGCACGGGCGCCTCTGGTTCGGCTTCGTTGGATCGAACCACAGGCTGGGTCACGGTAGGTGTCATCGTTGAGTTGTTGTTGCCGACGACCGACTGTACGATCTGCTGGAGGGTATTTAGCTGCTGCTGCTGCAGCTTGAATTGAGCCTCGAACTGATTTTCAAATTGAGTCTGACGAGCCTCCGCTTGCTGACGATGGAGCTCGTTTTGACGTTGCTGCATTTCAAGCATCTGCAGCATACGTTGCATCGGGTCGCCGGAAGGTCCGACTACTGTAGGCGTCATTCCCGTTGGGTTAACGGAATACCCGGGCCTAGAAGCACTCGAGCCGCTAGAAGCGCTCGTCTCATCTTCCGCCTGAGCTCCCGTAACTGCAGGGAAAAGGAAAGGCAACTCTCGTTAGTTTCAGAAAATGTCCTGGGTTCAGCGTATGGAACAACTCTTCTCATCGACACGAGGTCAACGGTCGAAGACTAGAATGTGACACTAGAGGCCAAGGACGTAAAGCCGTGCTCTGATACCATTATGTCACGTCCCGATTCCGTCGAATCGATAGTCATCCCTCGGGCGTGATGCCGTACGAACCTAATTTACGATCGCACAAGGCCAAGTCATAAGGTAATCCGAGACACGAGATCTAAGAGAGTACGCAGACAAATTAATACACACAATAAGTAAAGAAACTTGATCTTTATTGATAATGAACATCTTTTACAGACTCCGATATAAGACTCTTTGCCGCACGGGCTACAACATGACTCGATTACAAAAGAGTGTCGATGAGATAGCCGTTCCATACATTGCACACATCCCTCAATATACACAAGTACTCCATTGACCTGGATGGGAGGACGCTGAGTCATTTTCCTTTGACTGTCGAGAGCCTTCAAAAGTGGAGTCGCAGAGCAAGTCTTCGACGCACGGCCGAAGCTTCAAAAGTCACGAACGCCGCCGAGCTAACTGGCGCGTCCTTCCTGGTCCGCGGGACCTGCAAAGAGCGAGGATCAGCACGAAACACATGTACTGGCGAATGGCTAATTAAATCCAAGCTCTGCATTTGATTCAAGAAGTTTCGTAAACATGTTAGCTAGCTATTTCAATGATCTTTCTAACCATCCTACACGATTTGTATGTTAACATGTTTCGAGACCAGCATATGAACTTGTATATCATTAAGCAACTATCATGTTCATCATGTGTCCCGTGCACTTGTTAAGCAGTGAAAGGGGTTTGAAGGCCACTGGCAATGTCAAGCCATCGTGGACTATAGCATTTGGTTAGACGACACCGCTTTCGCGTCGGGTAGCGAGCCCTGTGCGAAAGTGCCCGCATAACTCACGCCGATGAAGGGTTGGCGCTGCTACACTCGTTCCTCCCGGGCCGAATCGGTCCCTTGGCCTAGGCAACCGTTCGAGAAAACTTCACCTTGTCGACAAGTTACCAATTTCTTTTAGACTTAGTAGATTTTGCTTCCTTAGCCGTATCGTTGCGATAAACGTTAATCGATTCATTCATTATTTTGCATAGGCTAAGTAGATTTGTATAAGAAAACACATTTTCCATTTTCAAAACCGGCAGTTTGATAACAAGTGTTTCGTGAAGAATCGTGCCCCAATTTCTCTGATTCTACACAATTATGACAAGCATTCATTTACTTCACATGTTAAGTTTTGAAGTAGAGGGACGAGACGAAGGAGGTCAGCCACTCGCCTTAGGCTTGCTTCAAGCGAGCGACCGGTTGGCTGCGCTGTCGTCGCCTACGCGATCACCTGCAATCGCATAAGCAACCGATTAGAACACTGTGTATTTCAAGGAATTTCGATATGAATGCGAGCTCGAAAATGCGTCACGAAAACCCATCGAAAACATTCACGCAAAGCGCATTCACGAAAACGAAAGCCAAAGCCAATTCAAGTGCGGCATAAAAACCAGAGCAACGGGAGGTCTCTCCGACTCAGCCGCAGAGCCAATCCTCGAGGCGCAACCCGCTGAATATGGGACTTGGTTCCGAAGAAGCCATTCCATAACGTGGAATGGATCTTAATTCAACCGTTCCCATTCGATCGACTCGGCCGATTCCGACCTATCGGTCCCGACCGAATCGATAGCGACAGTGTTCCTTTCTCGCGCACCCCGTGGACGGAGATAGGGCACGATGTAGGGATGGGGCACTACAAGCCACTATGCCGCATAGGTCTTATTTTAGGCTAGGTCGCAGGGTTGAAGGGATGAGTTCTAACTTTTACTTATTCTCTGTCTTTTGCAGTGAACTTGCCCCTAGCTCCCTCGAAGGAACTCTTGATAGGATATGCTCAATCTACATTGGGTGTAAATTTTGACCAGATAGTCGAACATGTGTTGACTCAGATTAACCGAAATCAACCTGAAGACCGGTTGAGGGAGATCAGAAACCAGTCTTTCTCTTTTCTTACTTAGCATGATGAACTCCGGGCAACTGAACGACATTCATCTGAAGCCTATATTTTTATTCGGGGATGCTCTGGCTATTTCAGATCTGAGCATCATAGATGTTTGCCATTGATTGTAAAAGAACAGAACAATTATCGAAGGACTGAACTTAGACTCACAATACAAACTTGCTCGTACAAAGAAAGCCTAGGGACGAAAACCAAGGTACAGTAGACTAAATACGATTGTTTATTTTTGATTCTGGGGGGTGACGATAGAGGCTCGGGAAAGCGACGGCCGCTCTGCCTTACTCCTTGGACGATCGGTATGCAGCCTTGGCTCGGGGAAGATCTGCTCGGCGTTGACGAAGAAAGGCTCTTCTTATTCTCCTCGGGTTGCTCTCCTGGCTTCTCTCTCTGTGATTATCTAGAAAAGGGGGAGCTCTCTCTGTGTATATCTCTCTCTTCTTCTTTTTTTTTTATTCTTTTTGTTGCCGACCTCTTTTACATGGGAATGATGCTGGCTATTTATAAGAGTGGGGTAGGATCATTAGGGTTTGCTGATGATTATCTGTTTGGAATGTCGGCGCTCCTTCATTCTATCTGAACCCTTGATCCTGATCATAATGAATCTCGGCCACTAATGCGGATAGCACCAAATCTTATGAGCAGTTAATGCTGACTGCTTTAAATCTTCGTGATTGATTATGCCAATATTTGATTGCTCGCCAGGTGTCCTATTGGCTTGATGATAAATGATATGCCCTGATCTCGGCAATTATGATGATGATGTCGAATATTCTCGTGGGGATTCTGTTACATCTTCAGTGCCACGTTTTTTTAATTAAAGATCCTGCCAGGGTCGCATAGGGTGACCAACACTTGAACCGCAGGGGGATACTCCTCGTGAGCCGCATGAGTTAATGCCTCATCGAGCCGCAGGGGACGAACTTTCCGTGAGCCGCATATGCATAATCTTTGCGAGCCGTAGGGGACGATCTCTCCATGAGCCGCATATGCATAGTTTCTGTGGGCCGCATGAATTAGCGTGGTGTTGAGCCGCATAGACCGGGCTATGGGTGGACCGCATATGGCGGATTTTTGTTAATCATATTAGAGTGACTCCTCAATGAGCCGCATGAAGCTGTTCTCTATCCGAGCCGAATGAGACTTTTGCCACGTGGCAATCTAGGATTTTTTGTCAGATCGGGTCAGAGATTTTCTTCTTTTTTCGAAGAGTCTGTCATTATGGCAGAGCCATTATGATACTTTATGTCAGAGACAGCCGTCGAGTCGTGTCAGAGCATTAAATGAGGCCATTACTCCAGTGGCCAACTGTGGGGGGGTCACACGTGTCGTCAATTGAGCCGCATATTCCTGCTGAACCGTATTCATCCCCGAGCCGCATGAGTCTGAGGGTCTTCTTTTGGGCCGCATAGGGCAACTCCAGTATGAGCCGCATAGACTTGCTACCCAAAACTGCATGGGCCATTTATGCCTTTATTCTAATATTTTCCATGCTTCTACAGGACCCCCTTCAAAGTTTTCAATTTGTAAAATTGAAACACTTTCAATAAGAAGCATGGCCCCGTTCATGCCGCATAGGATGTTCTGTTTACCTGAGCTTCCTGGCCGCATTAGCATCTCGGCCGCATAGATTCTTCTGGCCGCACAGGCTCTTTGCCACGCGCCCTGACCACGTGAGCAAATCTTCATTAATTGCCTTCGATTTGATTTGACGCCGCCTTTTGGGGGAGGATCCCAAGGGTCGGTTTTGCCTTGACCGAAGCGTTCTCGCCTTTATTTTTGGAGGCGGCGCGTAATCCGAGGCGTCTTTCTACTTTATGGATCGCCTATAAATAGGAGTTTTTCAGCTCTTGAGGATTTCTTTACCTCCTTTCTTTGCTTGAATTCCCTGTTGCCAACTTCGCTCTTCGTTTTCCTTCTTCATCCATCGACCATGGCTCCCAAGAGATCTGCTGCATCAAAGGCCGCGAAGGGCAAGGCAGTTGCTGCTACGGCGACTGCGGCGACGAATGTAGTCGCTCCTCCGCCGGCTGCTGTAGGCGCTATCCATCCTGATGTTCACCCGCCCATCGCTGGTAAGGGGGTCACTCCGAAAAACCCTAACTGCTGCCATGGCTCTGTTGCATACTTTATGCACAAGCCACATATACGAGGCGTATCGATGTGACCGCATAAGCACTTCGCCTATTATGGCCGCATGAGCATGTCATATTCGATCAGTGCCGCATGTGTGTTTTCGACTTGGGCCGCATAAGCGTTGCTCACTTTTGAACCGCATGAACTTGATGATTTGTAGCCGCAGCGATTTGTATGAGTCGGGCTTAGCCGCATGAATCTATAAACCCTTTTGAATCTGAGTTGTACGGACTTGGTTAATTCAGAGCCGCATGGGGCTATGACGTGCAGAGCCGCATGAACCTATCTGCTGATGAGCCGCATGAGGCTGTGGCGACCCGAGCCGCATAGACTCCAATAATCTTTCAAATGCTTCTGGTTTTTTTTTTTTTCTATCTTCTGACCTTGTTTCTTTTATCTTTTTCTAGTGAATCTACCCGTGAATTCTGCGGGAGAACTCCTGGTCGGTTCGAAGCAACTTGCCGAAAACGTGCCACTGGACAACTTAGTTCATCAAGTGTCAGAGCAGCTTCTCGTTGACGAGCCTTTAGAACGAGTGACTGTTATCAGGGTTCAATCCTTCCCATTCTTTCGTGATATGATGAGCTTAGGGAATCCTGAAGGGAAGCATCTGAGACCAGTCTTCCTCTTTGGGGATGCACTGATCGTTAAAAACTCCTGCGTTCTTGATATTTTCGAGAATTAGGATTTTGCTCTGGATGGGAGGCCGATTCATATTCCCATTATGAAGCGTCATTTCTCTTTTGCGTGGTTCAACATGGTTGTCTTGGACAGGCAGATGACAGATCCTCTTACTCCCACCGGACCGGGGATATTCGTGGGCGAGATCTGTCATAATAAAGCTACCGGGTCGGTGCGTGTGATCAAGAATCCAATCAGTCGATCCGTGATGGGGTTAGTTCCGGGTTCTTTTATCAACACGTCCGGTCCTAACTTCTCATTTTCTCAGACTGATACCTTCTTGAGCCAGCTTGCACGAAAGGGGTCTTATCCTGTTGGCAGGTTGGCTCTGCAGGGCTGGTTACACCCCACTCCCCCATGGGCTAACCTGACTTCATGGATTCTGCGGAAATATGAGGCACCTTTGAGAGAATTCAATCTTTATGACGCTATCCGGGGTACCAGCCACGGACTGCCCATTAATAAGCCGTTATTCATGGCCCTTCTGGAGATGTATAACGATCGGACAGGGACGTTCTTCACCCCCGTAGGGGAGCTGGGGCTCGCTCTCCATAAGATGTATGACGTCTCCAAGCTTCCCTGGGGAGATGAGCCTTTCGAGGCGTACACTCCGACGAACGAGGAGTTCCGGGATCTAGATCGTCGATTCCCAGGCTTCGTCGCGGTATACCAAGAACTGTTATGCCATCATAGTACCTGCCATCGAGTGGCTATCCAAAAAAAATGATAGCTCGGAGGGGGATTCTCCTCACACCAAGTCCTGGGTCTCTTATCTTTTTAAATTCAGTGCTGCTGGCCGGGTCACTTCCCGCGACCGTCAAACTCCTGGTGAAGTGGAAGATTTGATGTCGACCGCTAGGAGGTCGAAGTCTATGGGCGACAAATTTGGGAGTCGGATTGACTCCTTCAGCTATTTCTATTATGGCACTCGACGGTTATCAGATAAGGCCCTTCTGGCCGGATTTTTAATGGTGTGGCTACGTAATTGTGTGGTTTCAGGCGGGGCAGGTGCTATCGAGCGGATCAGCCGTCCTTTTATTCTTCCCACCGTGAAATTGGCTTTTGCGGTCAGGTTGGCTCTTCTTCCTGCAATGGTATGCAGCATTCACCATGGTCTCCGTGCATTCTCGTCCAGAGTCATCGCACGTGACGTGGCAATGGACTTTGAACGTATAGAGCTGCCTTATCATTACCTGTTGGGGTGATTGCTGCTGCATTATCAGTCTTTGATGAGGCCTGGGACGGGAGACAGCGTCACGGGCAATGACGCCTTTTTTTCAAATATCGTCATCAGCCTTGGGAATATAGCACTATGCCGGCGTGTCGGAGGATGTTGGCAAGGACAGACGGGTATAGCTTCTTCGTATCTGTCCCCCGTTTTACTGACCAGGAGGTGAGGAATGTTCATGTTGATGGCGTGAGACCTCCTCATTTCTTGCCTGAGAAGATGCGTTATTGGTTGCGTAACATTCGCCCATCACACTTAGTTTATCGCAACCGTAACACTGTATACCTGGAGCCCTATTTGCCCAGTAGATTTGCCCGCCAATTTGGGTACTGTCAACTATTCCTTGGGCGTCCCAGTCCTAGCCTGGGATTTGAGGGCAGTATACTTGACGGTATTAGGGCGTGGAGCTATTATGACACTTGTCATACTCGGACTAGTTTCTCCGTTCCTGTGGCCAACGTGCTAGAGGAGATCTTGCATATGGCTGCCTTCTACCATGTTACGGTGAACCAGGCTCCTATAGATTTTGACCCGAGGACGACCTTCATTCTGGGCACTCGCTTGGCGGAGAGGACCCCAGTGTTGAAAGCGAAGAAGAAAGGGGCGAATAGGATCCCTATGCCTGATTCTGAGTCCTCTGACACAGCTGAAAGAAACAACGAGCCGGAGGAGCGGGATGACAAGGATTCTCCTTCCTCTAGTGGTGAAGTAACGGCGGATCAGCCGCCTCTTATGACAGAAGAGGGGATGGCGGATCGACTGTCGACTGTTTTTGATGAGATGGAAGATCAGCTGCCACTTGTTCCTGAGGTGGTGAGGTCGAAACCACCGTCTGCAATGCCTGGTCTCTCGCGTAAGCGAGGCAGGGTTGAGTCCGTCGATGAAGGAGTGACTTTTTCTGTAAAGAGAACTGTAGCCAGATCTCGTAGGCTGTTTATCACGGAGGGGGGTGAAGGTGCTGGCGATGCTCCGGAGGTAAAATCAAATAGGATTTATCTGTTTATTGTGATTTTTCTCTTCTTGGGATATGACTTGATCACTTTCCTTTATAGGCACCTGATGAACCGGACTCTTATGCACCGTCTTTCGCCCCCGCGGTTGATCCGACCCTTGCTGCTTTAACTAGTAGCGTATGTACTGCGGTCCTCTCTACGGGGGTTCTTTCAACGGATGCTGAGAACTCTCGAGTTATTGAGACCCCAATCTGGGATAACGGAGGTTCCTTTGGACCTGTATCTGAGATTACTGGAGTTTCGGAAGGCGATGCCGATCTCGGCGCATCTCCTTCCGAAAGTGCTGGGGCGGAGGAGCCTATCTCATTTAGTTCGGAGGCTGTCGGTGAAGGTGTTGGGGCGACTGCAAGCGAACCTCAGCCTCCATGTTCTTCGGTTGGTAAGATAGGTCAAATATTGACTCATGCGGAGGCTTATTTGCTTTATCAGCATATCCTCCAGATCAAATCGATTCATGGTTGTTTTGGCCCTGTAGGTCCCGACCCTTTACTTCCCGCATCGGATGTTCTTAGGGAGAGCTCGACCTGTCCTGATCCGGGGGAAGGAAGCGCTTCCCTTCCTTTATCGACTCATACTGAGGTGTCTCCTGCCAGTCCTGGGCAGGTGGGGATGGAGCTTGTCCCGAGAACTGCGGTCTCTGCCTCATCCTCTGCTTCTTTTGCGGCTTCAAAGGCTGACACCTCGGTCCTACCGAGCATTCAAATTCTACGGACTGCTGAAGAGGAGTTGGCCGCTGTTCAAGCGTCCTTCCGTGCAGAGTTGGTTTCTCTCGTGGCAGGAGCGGCAGATTCTATCGCGTCTTCTTCTGCGTTGCCAGCCACACTCCCGTTAACACCGGCTTCCTCGGAGGCTTTGAACGAGGTGACGCAAGATGTAGTTGACAGCTTCTATCGCCACTTAGGGAGGGGTGTAGATGCTGCCGTGGAACGGGGAATCCCTTTCACTATGTCTCTGAAGGGTGCACGCGGCCAGATTGATACTTTGAAGGACCTTCCTGGTGGGATGGGGTTAGCCGCGCTTCTGGAGCCCAAGTTGGTCGAGGCCGACCAGCTTGTGACTCAACTGCTGGCAACACGGCAGGCTGGCTTGCCTGTCACGATTAAACGGGAGCGGGGCTTCCTTGTTGCTGCTCGAGATAGGATCAGGCTTGCTCGGGATGCTGCCAGGCCAGCTGTGCGGGAGGACCTTGACAAGTTCTCCGCTTCGTATGCCAAGCTGGGTCGTCGAAGTCAGGCTTGTAGGGCTCGTGAAGAGTCTGCTTCTTGTGGAGTAGCTGCCACACAGGAGTGGATTATCGTACTCCAGCAAGAGTTGGCCCTCTTCGAGTCAGAGCTGGAGGCTGCTCGTGCAGAGCAGGAGTCGATCGCTCGGGAGGCCGAGCGGATTTCTCAAACTTCTGCCAACCTGGAGCGATCTTTTAAGAAGTTCGAGGACAACTGGCAGGCCCACATTCATCTGGAGGACCCGACGGTGTTGAACTAGGAAGCTGAGCGTCGAGCCAAACAGAGGTTTGAGCGGTCGGTCGCCTTGATAAAGGACCGCCTCACGGTGTTATGTGCCCCGGAACAGTGATCCACCATCTGTCTTCTTCTGCTTCTCTTTTTGTTTTTCTTTCATATGTGTATATTTTTATTTGCAAGGGATGTGATCCCCACTGATGTAGCTCCTTTGAATTTTGAAATAAATGAGCATGTTTCAACTCATCTTCTCTTTCTTGTTCTTGTGGTGTTCATGGAATTGGACTTGCTGGGGGATTATTTGTGGACTTGTTACCCTGGGTGTACCTTGGTTTTAAGTACGGATAACAAGTTTGATTAGGACGTTTTGGAGCAGCCATGGCAAAGTGGTCATGGATGTTCTTGGGGTTGGGAAAAGGAGTGCCATAGAGCAACTGGGCTCCTGGGGCACGGAAGAATGGCGGGTTTATGCTAAGGGGCTTAGCGAGGGATATTTGTGGACCTACTATCCTTGGCGTACCCTGGTTCAGGGTATGGATAATAAGGTGGAAGGAAGCCAGTCATATAATCAATAGTGGTCAACAGAGGACGTTTGTGGTCAACAGAGGACATTTGTGGTCAACAGAGGACATTTGTGGTCAACAGAGGACGTTTGTGGTCAACAGAGGACATTTGTGGACCTATTATCCTTGTCGCACTCTGGTTGTAGGTACAGATAATAGGTTAAAAGGGAACCAACATACTTGCTCAGAGGTAATGTGGACATGGCAAATATGGTGATTTTTTCGACGGAGCCTTCCCACTCAGAGGTAATGAGGACATGGCAGGAGTGGGCTCAATGAAGAAGGGGTGCATAGAACTACTCAGAGGTAGAAGGACATGAAAGTTCTATGCGAGGGGGCGGTTTGTTTTTGGTGGAAGTGAAAACGACTCAGAGGTAATGAGTACATGGTCGTTTCGAAAATTAATGGATCGATTACCCTTTTTGTGCACTGGGAGCGCGGGTAGTGGATCATGAGGGAGGATCTCTTTCAGGAAGAAAGTTCAGAGGTATGATTATACGTGACTTACTATCTGAGAGAGTGACCGGAATGTAAGTACATAATTTGGATTTTCTAGAATATTGAGGAGATGAGAGTTCAGTGGCACTAGCGGGTGCATGGCTCGGTAATCTGAAATGTTGTGGATGTGGGTTCAGTGGTATCAATGGATACATGACTCGATAATTTTGAAAATGGTGGGTGCGAGTTCAGGGGTACTAAGAGGGTATATGACTCGATAATTTGGAGAATGTTGTCTAAACATAGTATTTCTTCAGAAACTTGCCGTTGACGGGCAACATAAGCAAGTCCCCATTCTGCTTGGCGAGGCGGTAGGCGCCGTTGGAGAACACGGCCTCGATGACAAATGGACCTTTCCATTTTGGCTGGAACTTGCCTGCGGTCTTGTGAGTCATGACCATTGGTCTCCGGACTGCCAGAACGAGATCGCCCACTTGGAATGTTCTGATTTTGACCTTCTTGTTGAAGGCTCCTGAGATACGTGCTTGGTATAGCTCGATCCTTTGCTGGGCTAGGAGGCGCTTTTCGTCTAAGGCCTCCAACTCTTGTAATCGGCGTCGATAGTTATCATCCGTTGTCAATTGATAAGTGAGGGCGCCGCGGAGTGAGAGAATCTGAGTTTCCAGTGGGAGGACTGCCTCACTCCCGTATACTAAAGAGAATGGTGTATTCCCAGTAGCTGTTCGAACCGTGGTACGATAAGCCCATAAGCATTCGCCGAGCTTCTCGTTTCAGTCGCGTTTGTTGGAGGAGACAAACTTCTTGAGGAGTTTGATGATTGTTTTATTGAATGCCTCTGCCAACCCGTTTGCTGCCGGGTTATATGGTGTCGAAGCGACATTCTGAATGCGGTATTTGTCACAGAATCGATAGAATGCATGGCTTGCAAACTGCGGACCATTATCATGGATGATCCTCCGTGGCAGTCCGAAGCGGTAGATGACGTGATGCTTAAGGAAGCTGATCACGTTTGAAGTCTTAACTTCTGCGAGTGGGACGGCTTCCGCCCATTTGGAGAAGTAGTCGGTGATCGCAAGTATCAAGCGATGTCCTCGGAAGGAAGGTGGGGTGATTGGACCAATGATATCCATTCCCCATGCTTCGAATGGCCAGGATGCCACCGTTGGATGTAGAAACTCGGATGGTTGGTGAATGAAGTCCGCGTGGACTTGGCAAGCCTTGCATTTTCTAGCATAGTCTATTGCGTCTGCCACCATCGTGGACCAGTAGTAGCCCATACGGCGAAGGCGGTCCTGTAGCTTAGGGCCAGGCTGATGGGCCCCACAGACACCGTCGTGAGCTTCTCGTACAGCTTCTTTGGCTTCTGCGTTTGACAAGCACCGGAGTAATAATCCGTCGTAGGATCGTCGGTACAGCATCTTTGTTTCTGTGTCGTAGAAGAATCTGAGAGAACGCCGTCTGATGGAGGTGGCTTCCCTTGGATTCTCCGGGAGGATATCGTATACGACGAAGTCAATGAACGGCTGTCTCCAGTCTGGTGTTTCGTCGACCGTCTGGGCGGAATAGCTTGCCACGAATTGAATATTGTTCTTGGGACAGACCAGTTCGTGGCCTATCACCTCAACCGAGTGATGCGCTTGGTTCGGCACTGCTAAGGAAGCGGCAAGGCCTGCTAGGGCATCGGCTTCGATATTTTGAAGTCTGGGGACATGTTCGATGAAGAATCCCTCGAATGAGGAGATAATGTTGATTGCTATTTGGTGGTAGGGGATCATGTCTTCATGGCGGACTTCGTACGACCCCCGAATCTGATTGACGATTAATTGTGAATCGCCGTATGCTTCGAGATATTCTACACCCAGCTCCTTTGCGAGTTGGAGGCCAATGACCAAAGCGTTGTACTCGGCCACATTGTTGGAACAGGGTTCCGTGAGAGAGTAGGCACGATTGATCACTAGCCCGGTAGGAGAGATCAATACTACTCCGACCACGACGACGATATTTCCCTTGGGTCCGGTTCTTGAAGCGCCATCGAAGAACATCCTCCATATGTTGTCATGGGTGGTTGTATTAGAATCGACGACCTCATATGGGATTTCCTCGTATATTCTGGGTGACCCCGATCCTGGATGGGCCGCCAAAAAGTCTGCCAGGGCTTGGCCTTTGACAGCCTTCTGTGGGACGAAGATCATATGATATGGGGATAGCAGTATTGCCCATGTAGCGAGGCGAGAGCTGAGCGCCCCTGGTTTAGTCATGAGGACCCTGAGGGGATTTACCCGTGAGATCACATGTATGGTTTGTCCTGTAACATAATGCCGCGTCTTTTGAATGGCGAATACCAAGGCGAGGCATTCTTTCTCCACGGCAGTGTATCGGTGTTCGGGCCCGACCATCATTCGGCTGAGGTAGTATATGGCCTGTTCGTGTCCTGCGTCGTTATTTTGTGCCAGCAGGGCACCGAGGGAGTGTTCTATTGCTCGTACATAGAGCAAGAATGGTTTTCCAGGGACCGGGGCCACCAGGACTGGAGGTTTTGACAAATATTCTTTGATGTCGTCGAAAGCGCGTTGGCATTCTTCGTCCCATACGAATGAGACTCCCTTCTTCATGAGGTGTGTGAACGGCCGGCATCGTCCGGAGAGATGGAAATGAACCTTCTGATATAGGCTAGCCTCCCTTGGAGGCCTCTAAGTTCGCAGAGATTTTTTGGGGGACCCATCTCCATTATTGCCTTGGTTTTCTCAGGGTCTACATGGATACCCCGTACAGTGATGATGAAACCTAAGAACTTTCCGCTGGATACGCCCAAGAACGACTTTGTAGGGTTCATCTTCAGGTTGTGGGCTCGCATCAGGTCGAATACCGTTCTCAGATCTTGCAGATAATTCTCCTTACGGCGACTCTTGACAGCGATGTCGTCGACGTAGCATTCCACTGTTTTACGCAAATGTTCTCTGAAAATGATACTCATAGCCCGCTGATATGTGGCACCGGCGTTCTTTAGACCGAATGGCATGACTGTGTAACAGTATGTGCCGATCGGTGTTCTAAATGATGTGTGCTTCTCATCGTCGGGGGACATCTTGATTTGATTGTATCCCGAGAATCCATCCATAAATGACATACGTTCGAAGCCGCATGTGTTGTCAATCATGATGTCCGTGATCAGGAGGGAAAATTCGTCTTTCGGACATGCCTCATTTAGATTACGGAAGTCGATGCAGATTCGGATCTTCCCGTTCTTCTTAAGGACCGGGACTATATTGGCGACCCAGTCAGGGTGTTGCTCCTCACGGATGAAGCCGCTGGCTATCAGCTTGTTGACTTCGGCTTCGATCGCGTCCATGATGCCCGGGCGGAAGCGTCGTTGCTGCTGCTTGACTGGCTTTGCATCCGGCCGTATATTGAGTTTATGGAGAGCAATATCGGGATCTAATCCCGGCATGTCTTCGTAACTCCATGCAAATACGTCGATGTATTCTCTGATGAGTTCCAGCAGTGATTCTCGTTCCTCGTCTGTTAGGCTTTTACTGACGAAGATTGGCTTTGGAGAGGATTCGGTGCCGAGGTTGACCTGCATTACTTCATCCTCTGTAGGAGGTTCTCTTAGCTCGAACCGCTTTTCCCATTGTGCGTCTAACTGTTGGGCCCACGACTCAAGCTCGAGGATTTCAGGAATGTCCTCGTCTTCTTCGTAAGCGTCGGCAAATGCCATGTTGACTGATAGGACTTGTCTGAATATGTCCCCAATGCTTGTGTCTGAGTCGGAAGTTGGTGATCCGGTTGAGTGTAACTGCCAATCACATTCTTCATCTGAACTCTCTGGAGTCGTTGTGGGAGTTACATACCCTAGTCCACATCGAGTTTTGCTATAGTAGTCCCGTGGTTTACCAGACGGTACTGGGGGCTTCAAAGGTAGTCGCCGTCCGATACCGTAATTCAAACCTGGTGTAGTTTCTAGATCATATCCTTGTTTCTGCATGAGGTATTTGGACTGGGGACTATAAAGGTATAGAGGCAATCTCCCGGCATCTGACCCAAGATCGACTTCTTTTATGGTGAAGGGGTACGGATCGTCTTTCCGGCCGAAGATAATCGGGTGGTCCCCTCCCTCGACTATTCGGTAAGCGTCTTCTGCCGGAGTAAGCTGGATTGTGGTATATATATTTGTCACTTGTGTGTGTAGGTGAGTACCTATACCGTGGTCCATAGCATACATTGTACATAGCTCGTTGAGCTCGATGTAATTCAAAGATAGCCCTTTATTGATAAAATAAGGTATCTTCTCGAGAGGGATTACATCATCCGCGGAAGGGGTATCGGAGTGGGCAGCCACATACTTGGCTAATTCTGGTTCTTCTTCTGCCACCCCCTGTATAAATGAAGACTGAGAGAGCGACCTAGTCAGCTTGATCTTCAGAGGCTCGACCGGCGGAGCAGGTCGTGGAGTTGTTGGTAGACTAGCAACCCCCAGCTTGGCATCTGACGTGGGGCGAGGAGTGGCTGGTTCGCTGGAAGTGTCAGACCTCGCGTTGGGGTGACGGCCCTTTTTAGGAAGACGTATCGTGAGCGGTCTGTCAGAGGGATTGAGTTTCTCCGCTTGGAGCTGACCGACTCTCGGTAGTCTGATGGTAAAAGGCCCTGGTGTGGGACTCGGCACTTGGCCAGACCTCGACAGCCGGATTCTCATCTGCTCTTCTTGCGCCGATAGACTGATTGTGTCCTTACGCAGAGTAGCCGTAAGGGGTGCAGAACTGCCCGATTTGCGAGCCTGGAGGTGGATCGTCAGAGGTTCTTCTGATCTTGTGGTTGTCTTGGTGTGAGCTTGCACCTCCTCTTCGACCAGATGCTTCTTTGATTTTTCGTACAGACAGGAGTCTGAGTAATAAGATTCGACCCCCTTGAAGGGATCGATATCAGCAAACTCTGTCCTCACGAAGCCGTGCTTATCGACATATTTGAAGCACTGGTGTAGCGTGGAAGGCACGATCATGTAATCGTGTATCTAAGGCCGCCCCAGAAGGATATTGTAAGAAGTGTCGGCATCTATGACGTAGCAGTGACTTCTGATTGGAGATCGCCAATCTGACATTTCAAGCGAATCTTCTCTATTGGGTAGCTCCTGCCCGAATTAAAACCGCTAATGGCGGTGCTTGTAGGCGTCCGGCGATGCATTGGAATGCGAAGATGATGTAGCAGACCCTTCGGAATGATGCTTATGGAGGACCCAGGATCAATGTGCATTCGGTCCACCTTTACGTCGCCGATGTATCCAGTGTAGTACAATGGGCGATCGTGCAGGTTAGTTTTGATGAGCATATCCTGCGGAGAGAAGACGATATTGGGCATTGCACCTGTACATGCACTATCTTGGAGATCTGTAGGCTGATTATCTCCCGTGAGGTTGACCTGAGCCAAGTATGCGTCGGCATTTTGGAGCGCCTCACTTAGAGCCGTGCGGACATCCTTCGAGAGCCTCAGGAGTTCATATAAAGATAATTTGGCCGGTGTATTGGCCAATTGAGCCAAGATGTCGAAGTTGTAGGGTCTTTCCAGCCCCTGAGGTGTCTTCTTTCGGAGGGATTTGTCGAAGCGGGTCACTTTCGGCCTGGGTTTGTCGGTCGTCGAAGGCTGAGCCGGTCCCGGAGTATCAGCGTTTGTGGGCTGCTGATCATTAGTCGGATTCTCGGCCACTGGTTGGGCTTGTGCTCCAGATCGAGTAGTGACGGCTGAGACTTCCTCCTCCTCTGCCGAGGCGGTACGGCATGATCTGATCTTTCCACTTTTCTTTTTAGAAGGTAAAGTGGGCTGAGTCACCTCGTGGGCTAGGTCCGGATGGACCCACATAATTTTCCCTCGTGATGTGGTGAAGGGTACTAGGTCGGGAGTTTGATCACGGGCAGGCGGAAGATTAGTGATTTCCATCATTGCCAGAGGGATGGGTATGACACCGTCTTGAGTCTCTGTTGGAGGGAAATTGCCGAATTGTACGGACACCATATTGGCTGCTACGGTTACCTCCTCGAAGTCGATAGCCAGAGCGTTCGAATCGATGAGGTTCTGGATATACCGTTTCAGTTGGTAGCAGTCGTGTGTAGCATGGTGGACGTAGCGGTGGTAATGGCAGAACTTCGGATTTTCCAAATCAGCCGGCCGAGGTTCCCGCCTTGGTGGGGGAAGCTGAATTCTATCTCCTTGTATAAGCATGTCCAAGATAGGCTTGACGTGGCCGTCTTCGAAAGAATAAGTGATTTGAGGCCATTGTTTGTCTGCTGGCTGTGGCTCGGGCTTCTGGGCTGTATCGGTCACCATGGCCTGCTTGCCTTTGTTGTCCCGGTTGTTGGAGGGGCTACCTCCATTGTCGTTGCTGGCGTTGGGACGCTTCCCCTTGTTCTCTCCCTCTGATATATGTAACCCCAGTTGGCGAGCTTTCTTCAATCGTTCCTCGGCACTTGTAGCGCTGATGATAAAGGCCTTCCAGTCCTTGAATTGACTTTCGCCCATCCAGAGACTAATTGTTGGGAGTAGTCTCTTTTGGCAAATTTCAATCAAGGAAGAGTCCGGGTTGCCAGATGGTAACTTCATTGCGGTTTGACGAAACCGCTCAATGTAATTCCTTGTCAGCTCTTTCTCTCCTTGGACGACGTCCATGAGGGTAGACATCGTGACGTCCTGTCCTACCTCATAGAACCTCTCCAAGAACAAGCGCTTGAAGCCAGCGAAGGAGTGGATGCAATTATCTGGCAGGTTGCGGTACCAATCGAAGGCGACTCCTTCCAGTGCCCCAATGAATAACCGTGTGAGGATGGCGTCATCATGGGGCAGATGGTCGGTAGTGACCTCAAAGTAAGTGATATACCGGCTTGCTGATGTCTTACCATCATATGGGTTGATATTGAACGGCTTATATCTTGGAGGAAAGGGCACATCCCTCCATTCAGCAGGGTACGGTTGTCGTATTCTGAGGTCTTGAGAATATTCTCGGGCGTGGAACATCGCTCGAAGCTCCTGAACCTCTCTCATTACTTCTCGGGCCTCATCTGTCGCGGTAGGGGCCGTTATCTCAGGAGCATTATTGCCCGGGTTTGGTGCCGCTGAATTTGAATCTATGTTGTTCGCAGGACCCGTGCTTGTCTGACCAGGTGTCACTCCCTGTAGAGTAGGAACCGCTGCTTTGATCTCGTCTACAGACTTGACCAAGGCGTACAGTATGGCCTCCAAAGTGTCGATACGTTGGCGATCGTCGGAACCACCTTGGCTGTTGTCCGTCATGAATACCGTCCTCACGTGAGGAGTGACAGAAGGAGAGGTAGCGGACATGCCCTCCGAGTCATACTCATGCATCGAGAAATCATCAGGATATGTGGGGATGTTCTCTTCAGGTTCGGACTCGGAAGGAACAGTACCCCCAGCTTCAGAGCTTGCTTCGTTTAGGATGTCCTCGGGGACGTCGGTATCTGTTGTATCCGTCGGAGGATTTGCTTCCTCCAGTCCGTCTTCTTGGAATGTCGGGTTGTCGTGGAGGTTTGGAGGAGTGCTACCCCCAGTTCCGACGACCCCCAATGACGTAGACGACGAACTTCCTACTGCAGCAGTTTTCGTCTTTGAACGGGTGTGTTAGAATACTCCAGTAGAGGATAATCCTTTAGACGACGTCTTCTTAGCTGCAATAGTTGACACCTTTGGGCTGGAGATGCTTGTCTTCTTCCCTCTCCCCTCAACGGGGACTTTCCGCACGGAATTGCAGGAGGCAACGGGAGGTGCCTCGTCTTCCGAGCTCGGATGTTGTAATCTTTGGAAGACGGATGGCCGGTCTTCCGTTACTGCCGTGTTGTTGCAACAGCAGTTGACGATAATCTGGGTACAGTGACGTCCCTGTGAGGACCCTCTGCACGCTGAGGCTCCTTCTCTTTCCTTGTGTTTGTGGAGGATAGCTTCACGCAGGTCAGAGGAACCACTTTGTCCGTTTGCCGCCGGGGGCTGGACTCGAGTGGTTTTATACAACTTCCCGTCAGAGGCCCGCGTGATACTCAGCGGGACGCCCCGATAGTCAGAGGTTGGGGCAGCTGTCTGGACTTGATGAGCCCGCACTGCCCTAGACTTTTTCTTTTTAGCACTTGTGGGTGCGTAATAGGAAGAGTCCACATTAGGTATCACAGAGTCTGGATTTTCATCCAGAAAGTGATCAGAGTTAGGACCGCATGAGAGTCGGTCGAAAACTGATCGAGAGAAGTGTGGTAGAGACGCTATGCGGCTAGCGTTGGGTGCCGTGCAGGCTATCTGCATGCGACTGTCTTCTGTTGTGGGACGAGTTCTTATGCGGTTAGGAGTCACGGCCGTGCAGGCTGTTCGCATGCGGTTGGCATCTGTGGCCGCATGGGTTTTCTGCAAGCGGTTGACTTTACTAGCCGCATGAATCTCATCCATGCGGTTGGGAACTATAGCTGCATAAGTTATACGGCTGACAGAAGTGGCCGCAAGAATTTTCTTCATGTGGTTGACGGTTGTGGCCGCATGGATTTTCTTTCTGCGCCTAATACCCCTCTGCGGTTCAGGTTGAACAGAGACCCTCTTTGCCCCTGCAAGTCCAGCATTATAGTATTTTCTTCTGCCGGACTTGGGGACAGCAGAGGTGTCTGCGATCTGAAGTGGGGCCGCAGGAGAGTCTTTCTCGCCGTCTTGAGCGACCGAGGGTATCCCATCGAGGGCTTGGAGAGGAGCAAATGACTTTGGCCTCCACTCTTTACGAGCCTTCGTGGTGCGGGTGCATTTCTAGACCGGGCCAGCGCTGCCTTCAGAGAGCATCTCTTCGAACGCCTGTTGGTCGAAGCGGACGACCATCTTCTGTTGTGTGGAGCCAAGTTTGGCTGCATCCGATTGCGTCACCAACTCCTCAGCCGTGGAGAAGTTAGTCCCCAGCAGAGTCGCCATCGTGTTTGCCATTGATTGTAAAAGAACAGAACAATTATCGGAGAACTGAACTTAGACTCACAATACAAACTCGCTCGTACAAAGAAAGCCTAGGGACGAAAACCTAGGTACAGCAGACTAAGTACGATTGTTTATTTTTGATTCTGGGGGGTGACGATAGAGGCTCGGGAAAGCGACGGCCGCTCTGCCTTACTCCTTGGACGATCGGTATGCAGCCTTGGCTCGGGGAAGATCTGCTCGACGTTGACGAAGAAAGGCTCTTCTTACTCTCCTCGGGTTGCTCTCCTGGCTTCTCTCTCTCTGTGATTATCAAAAAAAGGGAGAACTCTCTCTGTGTATATCTCTCTCTTCTTCTTTTTTTTATTCTTTTTGTTGCCGGCCTCTTTTACATGGGAATGATGCTGGCTATTTATAAGAGTGGGGTGGGATCATTAGGGTTTGCTGATGATTATCTGTTTGGAATGTCGGCGCTCCTTCATTCTATCTGAACCCTTGATCCTGATCATAATGAATCTCGGCCACTAATGCGGATAGCACCAAATCTTATGAGCAGTTAATGCTGACTGCTTTAAATCTTCGTGATTGATTATGCCAATATTTGATTGCTCGCCACGTGTCCTATTGGCTTGATGATAAATGATATGCCCTGATCTCGGCAATTATGATGATGATGTCGAATATTCTCGTTGGGATTCTGTTGCATCTTCAGTGCCACGTTTTTTTAATTGAAGATCCTGCCAGGGTCGCATAGGGTGACCAACACTTGAACCGCAGGGGGATACTCCTCGTGAGCCGCATGAGTCAATGCCTCATCGAGCCGCAGGGGACGAACTTTCCGTGAGCCGCATATGCATAATCTTTGCGAGCCGCAGGGGACGATCTCTCCATGAGCCGCATATGCATAGTTTCTGTGGGCCGCATGAATTAGCGTGGTGTTTGTTTTCCATAAATAAATTCACTTTATTTATTTTGTATCTGAGAAAATTATAACTGTAGGAATCTAATCTAGAAGACGATTACTTTATCCCTTGGACGAT
The DNA here is from genome assembly GCA_029216955.1 of Iris pallida. NCBI lineage: Eukaryota > Viridiplantae > Streptophyta > Magnoliopsida > Asparagales > Iridaceae > Iris > Iris pallida. The sequence goes on along the minus strand of JANAVB010022997.1, from coordinate 545,119 downwards.
GCGATGAAGAAAACTCGAACTTCGAAGAACTTGGACAGCAACTGGACAATCTCTCTGTTCTCTCTGAAAAATGACCTGTCTTCATGAAGGTGAAGAAACTCTCTTTTATAGAGTTCTGGATAACTGTCCTGAACCATACGCTCAGGTAGTTACTTGACGTGTACAAAACTGCAGGGACGCGTGGCAAATTCTGACGAAGACACGTTGGCGTGCGGTTGAGAGTAGTGGAGCATATTCAGGAGAGATTGATGGCATGAAGGCCACATTGCATAACTTCTGAATAAATGAGTAACTGAGTACAGGACACGTGAGAACGTGTGTTGACTGTACGTTGAAAATCATCCTGGATACAACTGCTGTAGAGTCATACGCTAGCTTTTGAAGAGGAGTCATACGCTGATTTGGACAGCGTAGTGCCATAGGAAATCCATACGCTCACTTTATGGGCAAGGAGTCGTATGAAGATCATACGCTCGCTTGGTTAGCAAGGAATCATGTGAGGTCTATACGCTCACTTGGCTGGGTGAAGAAGGAGTCATGTGAGGTCGATACGCTCACTGGAGAAGTGGCCACGTGGCTATCATCAATCTTCTTTGGTACACCATATCTTCCCATAACTGACAAAATCTTCTCGAGCGTCGTGACTGCGGATTTGACGGCTGACAGACTGTCAAAACTGACAGTAATGATGGCTTTTGTATTTATGAAGGCTGCTGAGTTGTCCTCGTAAAAGACAAAACCGACTCTTCGAAAACCTATACGACGGTTACTTTTCTCGTGACAGCTGTCTTTGCACGAAAGATGAAGTGTCAGATTCATTCCTCATTTAAACATATGCTGTGCTGTCACTTCAGTAAATAATAAAATATTTACTGAGCGTATGGCTTTTGAATGAGCGTACAACTCTGAACTGAACGTATGGCTCTTAACTGAGCGTATAGCCTTGAGCGTATGACTTCTGTTTGAGCGTATGGCTTCAAATGACATCTGTCTTTAAGCGTATGGATGAAAATGACAGCGTGTCATAATTTTCCACATCCTACAAGACCCCCTTCAAAGTTTTCAAACTTTATGAGTTTCAAAAGTTCGAAATTACTTTGAACAGAAAGTGGGAATGAGTCCTGACACGCTGGCATGAAGTTCATTAAATGTCATGATGACTCTTCATTTTTCGAGATTGATTGAATCTGATGGAAGAATATGAACAGCCAGCAAGCTCTATTATATAAACCGAGAGAATTCAATTTTTGACTTTCATCTTTTGAGACCATGACTCCAAAGGAAGCCGCTGAAGAAGAAGCACGTAAGTTGGGATTCTGTTCCCATGGTGACCCCACTTTTGGGGGCCAAGAACCCGAACCTGTCGTCATCGAGCTCAAGGACGACCCTACGCATTTAGCCAAGAATTTCTTGGGCTACTTTGGTCTGGACGGCTTCTCTTCTTCTGATGGGCAGAGCCTCGCAGAGAAGCGTAAAATGTTCGTTGCTCTGTTACACCGCATGGGGGTCCAAAGCGTAGAAGAGTTAGGCGTCAAGCTTAGTCACTCTGGAAAATAGAGCGTGACTTTATTGCACTCCTTTCCTTTTCCTCCCTCTTTTTTTTTGTAAGGCCATCAGTGCCTTAATGAAAAATGAATATTCAAGAATCCTCTGTTTAGTCCAAATCTGTGTTGAAAACCAACGTGCACCGATGAATAACTGTAGAATACGCTGTCTTCCAAGTTGTAAGTTACGCTAGATAGCGTATGCCAATGAAATAGCGTATATTACGCTATTTTCCAATGTTTTGTGAATTTCGCTGAATAGCGTATGTCAGCGTATGTTACGCTATAAATTACGCTGTCCTTTAACGTTGTGAATTACGCTAAATAACGTACGCCAATAAATAGCGTGCACCAATAAATAGCCCGTAAGTTACGCTATCTTCCAACATTGTGGAAAGCACTCTTTGAATATTTTCAAGGCTGTGTTGGTTTCCAAAGTACACGTGTCATTCATTCCACGTTTACGAGCGCTATTCATGCGGATCCTTTCCAAGAATAGGTTCATGCTCCATACTTTAAATAGATAGAATAGTTTCACAGAACTCATTTCCATCTTCCTTTTCTCTTTCTTTTCTCTGAGAACCAACGTGAGATTTCAATCTCAAATCAGAAAGCAAATGCTCCAAAACATTCGAATTCTGAGCAATATGTCAGACATCAGTTTGCCAATTCTCAATGTCAATCCTGAAGGTAAATCCAGTGTAATACACATACTGTTTTCGTTGTTTTGGAAAATAGGCTTTCTGTTTCTGAGCGTATATGGCATTTTTGTTGATTTAATTCTTTTCCTCTTGCTGTTTTCTGCAGAAACTTGGCTAAGTCTTTTCTTCAACTTCAGAACTGGCATTGGCGATATGGATGCTATGGAGAATGTCCTTCTGACATCTACATCAGAGAGCTCATACACTTTTGACGCGTAAATCAAACAACTCAGAACTCTCCATGAGATATAATGGCCTTCCTCTGTTGGTAGGAAGAGCCTTTATACATGGAGAGTTGGACGGTGGAGTCAACTCTTACCCGAGAGATTGGGTAGTAGAGTTCCTTTCACGGCAGAACTAGGAATTGTATTCCAAGGTTTGGATACATTCCTATCTGCTTGAGGTGCCGCCGTTCCTCCACGCGCTGTATTGGCAGCAACACGCCATCGTGTTGCCATACTCTGTGGTTCTCCTCTCGTCTGAGAGATAAGACCAGAGTTTGATTCCTGTTGATCTGGTCGTGACTGAGACCCAGACAGTCAGGAATTGCCACAAACAACGAGATTGCCGAAGAAGATCCAAGAAGAAATAGATCTCAGTTGTACATAGAATGAAAATCCAAGATTTGTAATAGATTTCCATTATGATTTGTAGGAAAGTCCAAGAAATGTAATAGACTTTTTATGAAAATATGATAATGGAAATGATAAATCTTCTTTATCTGAAGTAATTTTGTATCTCTCTGGATGTAAAAAGAACATGATAAATAGAAATCTTGATTTCTGTTTTTAGAGTATACAATACCATCAGAGGTAATATGGACGTGATAGGATGTAAAGACTCAAAAAAGAAAGTCAGATTTGTATTTATACAGAGGTCAAAGGTTATGAAAATGTGAAAGATAACGAATTCCAATCGATAGAAGATTATGAACAGACGAACCATCGGATGAATATAATAAATGCACGGATGAACCGTCAAGTATTAATGAATGAATATCGGGAAAAGACACGTTCCTTTAATTCTGGCAAATATATGCCTATAAATAGAGCATCTCTTTGAGTAGAAGGATCACACATTATTCTCTTTTATTCAAAATATCTTCCGAAGAGAACACAAAGAAAGCCGAAGTCGTCTCCAAAGTTGATGAAAATGCTAAAGAGCACTCGACTCCACAAAAGAAGGAGACGGGCGAAAGCTCGTCTGCTCCCAAGCTGCCGAAAGATATCTTGGATTTCCTGGTCGAACAAGGAGAAACCGAAGAAGAAGAAGCAATGAGGCTGGCTGCCTGTCAGTTCTTGGTGCGGTCAGGAAAGGATGTATTCAATTCTTTTGCTAATTATGTATGCGGTCCTCGTCCCAAGTACGAAAGGGATACCAGTGATCTTCCATGATGATGTATTTCTTGAAGAATTTGTCTCAAATAAACTCTGTTTAAGGAAATTTTGTTTATGATGTATCCTTCCTGCTTTATATTATTTTTCCTTTATTCACTGATCTTTAGACTCAGAAATTAAAAGGACGAGATATCATTTTCATAGGATATGGTACATACTGAGATAGAAAATTCAGAGGTGATATGGACATGATTTTCTATACAAGATCTTTATTAAATCCACTGGAAATCTAATAAGACAAAATATCAAATTCTCTGGGAAAATGATACATGGTAGAATATCAGTTTCCGCTGGGGATAACGACATCGAAATAGCTTTTGTAGAGAAGAATAAATTTTTGATTTTACACTTGCTGGGGGGTAATGAAAATATTATATATATTGATAAAATTTATACATAATATTTCTTTAAGAATTTGCCATTGATAGGCATCATCATGACTTTCCCGTCCATAGAGGCAAGCTGATATGCTCCATTAAAGAAGACTTTGTTTACTACGAATGGGCCTTCCCATTTCGCGTCAAATTTGCCTTTGCTCATATGTGTCATGGTCATCGGACGTCTGACAGTAAGGACCAATTCTCCCTTCTGATATGTTCTGACTTTGACTTTCCGATTAAAAGCTTTTGAGATTCGGGCTTGATATAGCTCGATATTTTGTTGCGCATACAATCGCTTTTCATCTAGAGCTTCCAGCTCTTGAAGTCAAAGTCGATCATTATTCTCTGTTGTAAATTTATTGGAGATTGCAACTCTCAAAGAAGGAATTTGTATCTCGAGGGGAAGAACAGCTTCACACCCATATACCAAAGAGAAAGGTGTACATCCGGTCGCATTGCGAACTGTGGTGCGATAAGCCCATAAACATTCACCAAGCTTCTCACTCCAGTTACGTTTATTGGAAGAAACGAACTTTTTCAAGAGTTTGATGATTGTTTTGTTGAAAGCTTCTGCTAGTCCATTGGCTGCTGGATTATATGCTGTAGAAGCCAGATTATTAATCCGATGATCATCACAGAATCGAGTAAATTTCTGGCTGACGAACTGTGGTCCATTATCATGGATAATACGTCGAGGAACACCAAATCGATAGATGACATGATGTTTGACAAAGTTGATAACATTAGAAGTCTTGACTTCAGATAACGGGATTGCTTCAGCCCATTTAGAAAAGTAATCAGTTATTGCTAGAATAAACCGATGTCCTTTTGATGATGGTGGATTGACAGGACCGATGACGTCCATGCCCCAAGCTTCAAAGGGCCATGATGCCGCTGTTGGGTGTAAGAACTCCGATGGTTGATGGATAAAGTCTGCATGAATTTGACAGGCTTTACATTTTCGAGCATATTGAATGGTATCAGCTACCATCGTGGGCCAATAATAACCCATACGTCGGATACGATCTTGAAGTTTTGGACCTGGCTGGTGAGCTCCGCAGACGCCATCATGTGCTTCACGGATTATCTGTTGTGCTTCTTCACCAGCGATGCATCGAAGGAGAAGACCATCATAGGCTCGACGATATAGTGTCTTCGTAGTATGATTATAATAGAATCTGAGAGACCGGCGCCGGATAGATGCTGCTTCACTCGGGTTATCAGGAAGTATGTCATACAACACAAAGTCCAGAAACGGACGTCTCCAGTCTTCAGTTGCGGTGTCTATTTTGTTAGAAAAGACATATTCCATAGTAGAATCGGAAGAAGATAAGGATACTTTGTCAAACTTTAATTCAGCATCAAAGTTGAGAGAATCTTCGTCTGGATTATGGGGAAAAGCCAAAGCCAGATTATTTTCAACGCAGAATAGTTCTCGGTTATAAACCACTATCACTTGCTGACGTCTGATTGGTATGGCTAATACAGCAGCAAGATTAGCCAAAGCATCAGCTTCTGCATTATAGGCTCGTCGAACATGTTCAATAAAGAAACCTTCAAAAGAGGAGGCCATAGAGAGTGCTGTTCGATGATAAGGTATCAAATCTTGATGACGAACTTCATACGTTCCTCTGATCTGATTGATGATAAGCTTAGAGTCTCCATAAACTTCTAAATATTGAACATCCAGATGTTTAGCGAGTTGAAGACCAATGAGCAACGCATTGTATTCTGCAACATTATTTGAACATGATTGATCCAGAGAATAAGCCCTCTGAATAGTTAATCCCTCTGGGGATACAAGAACAATTCCAACTCCAGCGACAATATCGCCGTTAGGACCTATTCTAGATGCTCCATCAAAGAATAGACGCCAGGTAGGAACTTCTTCAGAAACCATATTTGAATCCAGAACTTCATCGGGAATCTCATCATATAATTTAGAATCTTCTGGGACTGCATGAGCTGCTAGAAAATCAGCAAGAGCCTGTCCTTTAACCGACTTCTGAGGAATATAATGCATGTCGTATTGGGCTAACAAGATTCCCTAATTAGCAAGTCTAGAGTTGAGAATACCGGGTTTCTTCATCATAATCCTGAGTGGATTCACTCTGGAAATGACGTGAATCGTCTGACCGATAATATAATGTCGCGTTTTCTGAACAGCAAACATTAATGCTAGGCATTCTTTCTCGATTGGAGAATAACGCGGTTCAGCGCCTGTCATTGTGCGACTGAGATAATAAATGGCCTGTTCATGACCACCTTTATTTTTCTAGGCAAGTAATGCACCAAGAGAATGATCCATAGCTCGAACATATAGGAGAAATGGTATTCCCGAGACGGGAGGTACCAAAACTGGAGGGTTCATGAGGTATTGTTTGATGTCGTCAAATGCTTTTTGACATTCTTCGTTCCAGATGAAAGATACACCTTTCTTCAGAAGTTTGTGGAATGGTCTGCAGCGTCCTGATAAGTTGGAAATGAATCTCCTGATATAAGCAATCCTTCCTTGAAATTCTCGTAGCTCTTTTAAGGTGCGTGGAGGACGCATCTCTTGGATGGCTTTGATCTTCTCGGGATCTACATGTATACCTTTAGCGGTAATGACGAAGCTGAGAAATTTGCCACTAGAGACGCCTAGGAAGGACTTAGTAGGGTTCATTTTAAGTTGATGCTGACGCATTAAATCAAATATAGTCTTCAAATCTTGGATATGATCCTCCTTTCGTCGACTTTTGACTGCAATATCATCAACATAGCATTCGACTATTTTCCGGAGATGTTCACGGAATATAGTGCTCATTGCTCGTTGATATGTTGCTCCTGCATTTTTGAGACCAAACGGCATCACTGTATAACAATATGTACCGATCGGTGTTCTGAAAGAAGTATGTCTCTCGTCATCTGGAAACATCTTGATTTGATTATACCCCGAATACCCATCCATGAATGACATTCGTTCGAAACCACATGTGTTATCAATCATTACATCTGTAATTGGAAGAGGAAACTCGTCTTTAGGACAAGCAGCATTGAGATCACGAAAGTCTATACAGACTCGGATCTTGCCGGTCTTCTTGAGGACAGGAACGATGTTGGCCACCCATTCAGGATGTTGTTCCTCTCTGATAAATCCGGAAGCTATAAGCTTGTTGACTTCAGCTTCAATTGCATCCATAATGTCTGGACGAAATCGTCGCTGTTGCTGTTTGACCGGTTTAGCATTTGGCATAATATTAAGCTTGTGCATTGCAATCTTCGGATCTAGTCCTGGCATATCCTCGTAGCTCCAGGCGAAGACATCGATGTAATCACGAATAAGCTTGATCATATCTTGCTTATCTGTTTCTGAAAGACTCTCACTGATGAATATTGGTTTAGGGGAACCTTCTTCACCAACATCAATTTGGATCAGTTTATCTTCAGTAGGAGGTTCCCTCTGTTCGAACCTGAATTTCCATTGATTATCTAATCTTTGAGCCCATTGTTCTGATTCAGGTGATATTTCAAAATCATCCTCATCTTCACCATTTTCTTGTGGGCCATCAACAGAGACCATATTGATGGATAGAATAGAGCGATGAAGATCGCCAACACTCGTATCAGAATCCCAAGAAAGGGAATCAGAAGACTCAGATCGTTCATCTTCAGATTGTTCGTCTTTATTGAATTTTGACTCTTCATGAACTATGTTGATAAAAGGGGTGGGAGCAATGTAACCTAAACCACATTTTGTCCTTCCGTATTTTAATGGAGGAATTCGAACAGGCATTCTTCTTCCTTTTCCATTAAGACTGGTTCTGAAATCATAACCCATATTCTTGATGATATTTTTGGATTGCTGACTGTAGCGACGTAGCTGTAATCTTCCAGTATCGTCATTTATATCATCCTCCTCCAGATTAGGAGGATTCTGAGGTCCTTTATAGAAAAATATTGGATTTTCTTCCTTCTTTCGACTGGGGACCACAAAGTATGATTTCTGTATAGAGTCTAATGATACGTCTGTATGAAGAGCTTGAACAACCCCTATAGTTAGTGGCTCTAAGCTATCTAGCAATTGTAAATAACTTTGTACATAACTACAAACATCAATATACTGCAAAGAAGATGCTTCATTAATACTAGATGCTGTATTTACAACAGAAGGCTGAGCCTTATCAGACTTAGTCAGATTAATGACAAAGGGGGAAGAAGAAGAACAGTTAGAATTTTTGTTTCAATTAAGATCGATAACAAAAGGCTCAGAAGAGGTGAGCTCCCTTGAAGAAGACCGTGGATAAGTAATGCGTCCACTGACTGGAATGACTAGAGTATCTGATCTAGCCTGAGAAGATAGAGGGGGAGTGATACGTCCACTGACAGGAATGATCAGCGAACTTTGTGAAGCTTGGGAAGATGGTACAGTAGTGCGTCCACTGACAGGAATTATCAGTGATCCTTGGGCGGATGATGAAGTAGTACATCCACTGACCGGAATTATCAGTGAGCCTTCTTCAGATGTTTTAACAAACTGTGGAGGAGTAGTACGCCCTTTTACAGGAATAATAAAGGTGTCAACTTTGGATGTCTCATCTTCATTATCCATAGCTTGCAAGACTTTCGAGTATTTATCTTTGTACATGCGAGCGTCATTGAAGTAAGCTTCGACTCCTTTGAATGGGTAAAGATCTGCCACTTCTTTTTGAACCTCTCCATTATCATCAACATATTTGAAGCACTGATGAAGAGTTGAAGGAACAATATTATGTTCATGCAAGAAAGGTCTCCCCAATAGAGCATTGTACGAGCAACCATGATTGTCGATGATGTAAAAAGTAACTTTAGTACGAAGATCGCCTATTTGAAATTTAAGGCAAATCTTGCCTAAAGGCTCACTTTTTCCTTGATTGAATCCCAAGATGGTAGTGATAGTGCTGGAAAGACCATACACAGGTATCTTCAATGCATCTAACATAGCCTTTGGCATAATACTGAGAGCGGATCCTGGATCAATCAGTAAACGATCAACCTTCATAGAATCAATATATCATGTATGATATAAAGGATGATCATGTCGATTATCCTCTAGCAACATATCGTCCTGCGTAAAGGTAATGTTTGGAATAAATTCCAATACATTATGGCAGTGAGAGACAGGTTCTGTTTCCAATTTCTTGAGGAGAGTTAAGCAAATTTCTGCTTGTAACAGTGCTTCACTCAAAGTTTCTCGAGTCTCTTTAGAGAGACGTAAGAGTTCGAAGATTGACAATTTAGCTGGTGTATTGGCTAGTTGAGCCAATATATCAAAATTATAAGGCTTTTCAAGTCCTGTAGGGGATGATTTCTTCAATGGTTTGTCGAAGCAGACTTGTTGTTTGCCCTTGTCAGCTGTTGTTGGTTTAGATGGAACTGTCTCGACAGGAACATTTGAAGGTTCTTCAGTAGAGACTGGTGTTGGGGCTGTAGCCGGAGGGACATCAGAGGTTTCTCCAGAAGTGTCAGCATAATCTTTGAGATATATTTTTCCTGACCGAGTTCCAGCATGAACTTCAACTTCAGATTTTGGTTCAGGATCTATCGAAACCATGTTGCAATTCTTCATCTTGCTTTTGGTTCTTTTATGCTTGATGAGAGCTTCGTCCCAGAAGCCGAGACCAACACGAGATTGATTATGTCTCATAGTGAGGGCAAAAGGTGCTCGGAATCCTTTGCCTGAGTTTAGACCAGGAGCAGTGGCTAGATCATAGCCCATCTTTGCCATTAATTCACGAGATTGTGAACTGTATAGATGGAATGCAGGCTTGTACTTATCTTCAAATTGAGGTACAGTTTTTACCTCAGTAGGGAGTGAATTTCCTGCCAAGATGAAAGTAGAGGTTAGATAAAAATCGGGTGTAGTACTAGAAGTCACATTGCATGACTTAATTTTCCCGAGTTTCTTTTTAGATGAAGGAGTCTTCCGAGGAGAAGAGGAAGGTGTCTCAAACTCTGTCTTTAAGTCTGGGTGGATCCACATGATTTCTCCCTTCTTAGTTGTGACAGGAACAAGTCCTTCATTCAGTGCTGGTGGGATATTCACCACCTCGAGAGTTGCTTTGGGAATAGGAACAATCCCACTTTCCACCATTAAAGGAGGGAAATCACCAAACTGCATTGAAATCACATTTGCTGTGACTGTCTTGTCTTTGGGTGTTAGTGTCACAGCTCCTGATTTAATCATCTCCTGGATCTTTCCTTTTAATACATAGCAAGACCGGATTGTGTGACCCAGCATTCTATGGTATGGACAGTATTTTGGATGATCTGTTTTATTGGCTTCATCAGGCTTTTTAATTTCTGGCAATTGTATTTTATTACCTTTGAGCAAGCATTCAAAGATACCCTGAACATCGTCATCATCGAAAGAATATTCTTCTTTCGGCCGAGGAGATCTCTGTTGTTGATTTGTTGGAGCTGAAGTAGCTTGGGTAGTCTTTACTTCTTGACTACTGCTTTGGAGATTGACTTCAAGAGCTTCTTTCCCTTTGCGATTGTTGGGTCGAGTACTATTGCTAGCACTCTGATTTGATTCTTTGGGAGCCATTTGTACCCCCAGACCTTTGAAGGTCTCAGTACTGACTTCGGCAGCTTTGGCACTGACGATGAATGAAGGCCAATCTTGGAACTGAGTGGACCCTGTTCACATGCTGATAATTGGTAAGAGGTTCGACTTGCAAGTGTCGATCGTAACAGCATCGGGAGTTCCAAGAGGCATTTTGAGGGCTTCTCTTCTGAATCTCTCAATGAATTCCTCAGTGGTCTCATTATTCTTCTGTTTGATTCTTATGAGTGCCGACATGGTCATATCATTGAGCCCTTCGTAGAATCGTTCAAGGAACATTTGTTTAAAACCGGCAAATAAAGTAATACACCCGTCAGGGAGACTTCTGTACCATTCATAAGCCGTTCCTTTGAGACATCCAACAAACACCCGAGTAAGGAGGGCATCGCTTGGTTGCAATTGATCAGTCATTACTTCAAAGTGATTAATGAACTGACTTGGGGAAGTAGTCCCATCAAAGAAGGAGATAGTCGGAGGCTTGTATTTAGGAGGATATGATACTTGCTTCCACTCTATCGGGTAAGGTTGCTTGATACCTAACCTTTGTAAACCATCCTTCTGTTTGAATGCCTCAAACTGAGTTTTGAGATTCTTTAACTCTTCTGTAACAATTCCAGAGGATTGTGGAGTTGTGACTTGTTGAGTGTAATTGGGAGGAGGGACTGCAGCATATGTACCACCCCCAGCTCCAGAGTGACTTGGGGTGGTTTGTACAGGAACATTAGATTGTACCCCCGGAATAGTAGAGGGTTCGGGGTTTGGAACAACAGGGGTATTCAATACCACTGGTGGTGCTGTCTGTTGTTGAGCCTGCATTAGAGTGTGTATAGCACTCAATGTATCTGCCATAGCTCGCAATTGTTGTTCTAAAGAAGAAATCCTCTGTTCATGAGCCTCATTGCTAGTCGAAGGTTCATGATCACCTTCTGCCATGTAAGTGGTAATCATTCGAGGGATCGACTCTGAATCATCGCTGTAAGAATCAGTATCTTTCCTGGGACTGTTTACAGGAGTTAATGCCGGAAAGTTGGACTCTCCAAGGAAATCTTCCGTGATCTCCGAATTATTACTTGGATGAGAAGAAGAAGAGATTCTGGCCAAGGCTCCGGTCCTGGATCGGGTGCCAAGATAAACACCATCTTCAGAATCTGATATAGCGTCAGACCGAATTCTACCCCCAATATTTCTGGAGGTCATGTTGACAAAAGCATAAAGAGGTTCATCTTCATCTGATGTTGGTTCATATTGAATCCGTTCGAAAATAGACCGTCTTTTCGGTGAACAACAACATTGGATGACAACCCGAGGTTGGAAGTCACAACCATACTTTTCATGGCGAATATGGGCAATGTCATAGCCAGATGGAGTGTCGATTCTCCGTTTGTTTTGTAAATATTCCCGGAGATCTGTAGGGATAGATTGGGAAGTACTGGAAGATAGTTTCTGTGTAGAAACTTGTCTTTTGTTCTTCTGTCTTCTTGGTTCTTGAGTGTATAGAGACCGATTAATTTGAGCCACATAGTTCCTGGCATATTCAACATCAGGGTCTAGTACACTTGTCTCAATTTGATAAGACTTTTTAATACCAGAAGCATAACTGTGGTGATTTTGATTAAGCTTGTTACGAAGATCCGTGGAAGATATGACTTTGGTATCAGTCTTGGATACTTGTAACTTGCCTTTCTCAGATCCAGAAATTTTGAGAGAAGGGAGATGAGTATTATTCCGACTAGGAGTCGGTAATAATCCATCTTTAGAGGAATTAGCCAAAAGGCGTTTTCCTTTGTTTGAGCTAGTAAAAGTACTAGTCAAATTAACTCCAGAGGTAAAGACCTCAGAAGTAGAGGAATCGACTAAAGAGTCTTTCTCCTTAGTTGGCACAAGATGCACAAGTTGTGGGGGAATCATTTGTAGGTTCTGTGAAAGAGAACCCCCAGTCTGATTTTGAGAATCAGTCAAAGGACTGTATCTGTCAGCATACGCCGACTTCTTGTTAGCATATGCTGGCTTTTGCTTAGCGTACGCTGCCTTTACCGCATGCTCCCCTCTGACTGCTGTACGCACAGAGTCATCAATAGCTAAAGAGCCGACTGCTGTCGTAAGAGCAGAAGGAGAAGGGACTTTGACATGTCCAGAGATGGTTTTCCTTGGACACACTGACTTGGTTAAAGAACCAATTTTGTCAGCGTGACTAGGGGAAACCATTGTTGCTGTGTTCAGGGAAGCAGAAGTGTGCTTTGTTGAAGTTGAAGATGTGTTCTTGTCAACGTGAGAAGTGACAGGAACATCTCGGGCTGTCGAAGAAGACTTGGGGACATAGACAGAATGTCCCGTCTTCTTGGCAACAGGAAGAGCGGAGGAAGCAGTTCGGCCCTCCTTCGCCTTGAGCATTTCTTCGTAAGCAGATTGGTCGAATTGTACGACCATCGTCTTCTTCGTCGAGCCGATCGACGAAGTATCGTATTGAGTTGTTGCTATCTCGTTGGAGGAGACAGCTTTCCCCAGCAGAGTCGCCAATTTGTTTTCCATAAATAAATTCACTTTATTTATTTTGTATCTGAGAAAATTACAACTGTAGGAATCTAATCTAGAAGACGATTACTTTATCCCTTGGACGATGCGATGAAGAAAACTCGAACTTCGAAGAACTTGGACAGCAACTGGGCAATCTCTCTGTTCTCTCTGAAAAATGACCTGTCTTCATGAAGGTGAAGAAACTCTCTTTTATAGAGTTCTGGATAACTGTCCTGAACCATACGCTCAGGTAGTTACTTGACGTGTGCAAAACTGCAGGGACGCGTGGCAAATTCTGACGAAGATACGTTGGCGTGCGGTTGAGAGTAGTGGAGCACATTCAGGAGAGATTGATGGCATGAAGGCCACATTGCATAACTTCTGAATAAATGAGTAACTGAGTACAGGACACGTGAGAACGTGTGTTGACTGTACGTTGAAAATCATCCTGGATACAACTGCTGTAGAGTCATACGCTAGCTTTTGAAGAGGAGTCTTACGCTGATTTGGACAGCGTAGTGCCATAGGAAATCCATATGCTCACTTTATGGGCAAGGAGTCGTATGGAGATCATACGCTCGCTTGGTTAGCAAGGAATCATGTGAGGTCCATACGCTCACTTGGCTGGGTGAAGAAGGAGTCATGTGAGGTCGATACGCTCACTGGAGAAGTGGCCACGTGGCTATCATCAATCTTCTTTGGTACACCATATCTTCCCATAACTGACAAAATCTTCTCGAGCGTCGTGACTGCGGATTTGATGGCTGACAGACTGTCAAAACTGACAGTAATGATGGCTTTTGTATTTATGAAGGCTGCTGAGTTGTCCTCGTAAAAGACAAAACCGACTCTTCGAAAACCTATACGACGGTTATTTTTCTCGTGACAGCTGTCTTTGCACGAAAGATGAAGTGTCAGATTCATTCCTCATTTAAACATATGCTGTGCTGTCACTTCAGTAAATAATAAAATATTTACTGAGCGTATGGCTTTTGAATGAGCGTACAACTCTGAACTGAACGTATGGCTCTTAACTGAGCGTATAGCCTTGAGCGTATGACTTCTGTTTGAGCGTATGGCTTCAACTGACATCTGTCTTTAAGCGTATGGATGAAAATGACAGCGTGTCATAATTTTCCACATCCTACAGTGTTGAGCCGCATAGACCGGGCTATGGGTGGACCGCATATGGCGGATTTTTGTTAATCATATTAGAGTGACTCCTCAATGAGCCGCATGAAGTTGTTCTCTATCCGAGCCGCATGAGACTTTTGCCACGTGGCAATCTAGGATTTTTTGTCAGATCGGGTCAGAGATTTTCTTCTTTTCCCGAAGAGTCTGTCATTATGGCAGAGCCATTATGATACTTTATGTCAGAGACAGCCGTCGAGTCGTGTCAGAGCATTAAATGAGGCCATTACTCCAGTGGCCAACTGTGGGGGGGTCACACGTGTCGTCAATTGAGCCGCATATTCCTGCTGAACCGCATTCATCCCCGAGCCGCATGAGTCTGAGGGTCTTCTTTTGGGCCGCATAGGGCAACTCCAGTATGAGCCGCATAGACTTGCTACCCAAAACCGCATGGGCCATTTATGCCTTTATTCTAATATTTTCCATGCTTCTACAATAGAGACTCGTGAGAGTTGAGACTTCTATTTTCAGGGGAAAGCAATTCACATACCCTTAATGGAGCACCACTTTCCCTTATCCGGTTTTAAAATGGTACCTTTTGAGAGTAAGATGTCGAGTTCTCTAACTCTGGATCAGTAGGGGATCTTTGTGGGCCATATCCATTTTAACTACCCTACGAGGTCAGTGGTCGCAGTAAAGGAATCAATGAGCTACTCCGTTATTGGGCTGGCTCCTAGCAGTCTCATCAACGAGCTGAAGCCCAATATGCTTTTCTCTGAAGCTGACACCTTTTTGAATCAGATTGCTCACAAAAGGTCATACCATGTAGGGAGATTGTCCTTACTGAACTGGCATCATCATTTCCCTCCATGGGTTAACCTGATTTCTTGGATCCTGGCGAAGTATGAGGGCATCCTACGACAGATTGGCCTTTATTACGCCATTAGGGGCTCCTGCTATGGCTTGTTTATGAACCCAAAATTATTTATGGCATTGCTTGAGATGTACAACTGCCAGACGGAGACCTTTTTTACTCCAGGTGGAGAGATAGGGCTTGCTCTTCATGAGATGCATGGTGTGTCCAGATTGCCCTGGGGCGATGAAGCTTATGAGGAGTATACCCCGACAAACAAAGAATTCGAAAAGCTAGAACGGCGGTATCATGGGTTCCTAACCATATATCAGGAATTGCTATGTCACCATAGCACCTGTCAACAAATATCCAAAAAAAATGATGATAGTTCAGAAGGGAACCTTCCTCATATCACGGCTTGGATTGGCTATCTTTTTAGCCTTAGCGCATCCAATCGAGTTGCTGTTAGGAGTCCCCAATCTCTGGAGCAGGTGTATGTTCAGGTGCAAAGTACTAAGAGGGCCCGTGCTGCTGGTGACAGATTTGGGAGCCTGAGTGACACTTTTAGCTATTATTATCATGATACTAAACCTCTGTCTGCTAAGGCTATCTTGGCTGGATACCTGATGATATGGTTGAGGGTTTGCGTCGTTTCGGCGGGTTCTGGTACGATCAAAAGGATTAGCCGCAACCTGATCCTTCCAGCGGTGAAACTGGTTTTTGGGGGTGAGTTGGCTCTGCTTCCTGCTATGGTATGCAACATCCATAGGGGTCTTCGTTCCTTTACGTCAAAAGTCATCGCTCGTGATCTTACGAAACCCTTCAACAGAATCGAGCTGTCGTATCATTATTTAATGGGGTGGTTGTTGATGCATTGCCCCTCTCTGATGCAACCTGGTCCGAAAGGCAATGCGACAAGTGACGATGCCTTCATCTACCACTACCGCGACATGCCCTGGAGCTGTACCAGCTTTCCTGATTGCCGAGCCGCTCTCGCGTGGGTGGATAGATTTTTTTTGTCAGTTCCGCCTTTTACTGAGGAGAAGATGGGACGCGTTCACCTTGATAGTGTTGTTGCGCCCCAGTCTTTATCTGAAAAATTATTTCGGTGGTTGCAGAGTATCCGTCCCTCCCATCTAGTGTACCGTAACCGCAATGTTGTATACTTAGAGCCATACCTACCTAGCCGGTATTCTCGACAATTTGGATATAGCCAATTATATTTGGATAGCCCTAACCCTTGCCTGGGTTTCGAGGGGAGCGCCTTGGATGGTATCCGAGCCTGACACTATTATTCGGCGATCCATACCCAGGCCAGCTTCGTCTAACCTGATGCCGAGACTTCGGGGCGTATCGCATATATGGCGGCTCTTCGTCACGTATATGTGAATGTTCCTCCTAACGACTTTGATCCCCATACCAGTTTTATTGTTGGTACGAAATTGGAGGAGCGACTGAGGGACTCTCGAAAAAGGATGAGGAAGGGAAAGAGAAAAGCTTCTGATTCTGACTCTGACAGCACGGCGGAGGAGGAAGATGACTATGAAGATCTCCAGCCCTCTACAATTCCTTTGGCTATACGTGTGCCTTCACCTGTGTCGAATCCTCCGTGTACACAAAGCAGGCCCGAACCTCTTGTCGCTAATAGACCTCGTTATCAGAAGTGAATTGCGGCTAGATTCCGTAGGCTTGGTATCGAGGAAACGGGTACTGGTACTGAAGTTGATATGGGGGTAAGTTCTTTCACGACAAGCCCCAATATTGTCCTTGCGATGTTATTTGAAGGCTCTCCTTCACAGGCGTCGGAGGAGACAAACCTTTTATCACCAGATGTCGCCCATGCAGTTTCCTTTTTGGTACCCGACCCTGAAGTTGCGGAGTCCTCACAGGCTGGTGCTGATATCATTACGTCTGTACCCGAAGCAACAAGGGCAAAAAGGACAAGCCTTGATGGTTCAGGTGCCGCCGCTGACCTCACTAGAGTTGTGGAAACGGTGGGAGGAGCTAAGACAACTCCGGCTAAGCCTCAGCCTTTGCCCTTCTCCTCTGGTAAGCTATATTGCTTTTTTACCAATGAGGAGAGATTTTTTTTCTTCAACTCCATCTTCTTCGTGTCAAGCTGACTGCTGGTTGTGCTGGACCTACAGGACCTGCCTTGCCGCTACCAGTGGTGGATGTGGCCGCGGAGGAGGATAACTGGACCACCGTGCTTGGCAATGGCCAAGTCGATCGGTGATGACGATAACTGGACCACCGTTGCTTGGTGAGAGCCGCAAAAACTACGACGGAGGGCCTTGTGAGGGGTCCGCACGAAGGTTGCTTGAAAACATCAAACGAGGGGCTTCCGAAACCACGGAACAGTCGAATCCACGACCAAGAAAATAAGAGAACAAATCTCAAACTTTAAAGAAGAATTTTATTGATTAAAAGTTGTTCTCAATTGCATACAAAAGGTGCCTATTTATAGGACTTTTGTGACAACCTAATCCTAATAAAATAAAGATAAAATCTATCCTAATAAAAGATAAAGTCAAAATAAGAATCCTATCATAATTAGGATTATAAAAAAGTAAAGAAAAGAAAAAGGAATCCAAGAGGGAAGAGAAAAAGAAAAGAAATCCTAGAGGGACTAGGATTCTACGCTACATCACATTTACTTTAGATGAGATTCATATCGTCATCACTTCCTTTATTAATGGAAAAATCCGTGGCCCCGATAATTTACAATGAATTCTATAAAATTTATTGGAATATGAACGTAAATTCTTTTATTCTTGCCATAAAATTTTTTTTTACTATACCAAAATCCTTAACAAAGATTGAACCAGTACTTACATCATTTCCATTCCCAAAATCCCTACCCAATTATCGTTGTTAATTACCTTCCTATTCTCGGAAATGTTAATTACAACACATCCTTTCTAAAGTCCTGGCTAACCATCTTAAGCTTTGTATCCCAACTTTTATATCGTTAGAATAATTTGCCTTCACTAAACACAGAAGCATCCAAAATAACGAGAAATTATTAGGTGCTCCCGGCTCACCACTGGATGTGCTGAGTGGTGAGCCCGGTCCAATGAACAATGGACACTTGGCAATAACCATTTTACTCAACACTTTCCATGTCAGAACATGATAGAAAAATATAACGAAAAAAGCTAACAAAATAAAATATATTAATATTAACATTAAAATTAAAATTAACATTAATATTGCCAGTGTAATTAATGTTAACAATAATATTAATATTATATTTAAATTAATGTTAACATTAATATTAACTTTAAGATTAACATTAATATTAAGATAACATTAACATTAATATTAACAGTAATATTAAGATTAACATTAATATTAACGTTAAATATTAACATTAACATTAACATTAACAATAATATAAATATTAATATTAACATTAACATTAACATTAACAGTAAAATTAATATTAACAATAATATTAATATTATATTATATTTATATTAATATTAAAATTAAAATTAGTATTAATATTAACAGTAATATTAATATTAATATTAATATTAATATTAATATTAATATTAAACTAATTTATGAGGTGGAAAGTGTTGAGTAAAATGGTTATTTCGAAGTGTCCATTGTTCATTGGACCGGACTCACCACTCAGCACTTCCAGTGGTGAGCCGGGAGCACCTAATAATTTCTCCAAAATAACATTATGCTTGCCTTATATTGTGCATTGTAGTTTGAGAATGAAGGCCAAAAATCCTTAACGTCGTAATTAAAGTCGACATTGAAAAAGATTTTGATAAATATCTTGGCAGGATATACATCATGCTATTTATGCTCTACACATTCCCAACCATTTACATCCATTATATTTATTTTGTCATGGCATGTGTGTCCTCCTCCAACTTCTCATATCTCATCAACGGGCAACCTTTCCATGACTTTAGCAGCCAATCGATACTATACAACAGACAAATGTTAAGAGTACTACAAGAGCTATTAGGATGCAACACACTTTTGGCAATTATGTGTATATTTATAACTTCCAAAAAATCAGTACTTGCTATTTTTGGACTGACAAATTTTGGTAGTCCTGATTTTATATGGACTGTCAAAATTTTGGCAGTCCTAGATATGTACAAGAGTGTCAAAAACTGTGTTGTTCCTTAGTAAGTTTTTTAAGTATCCTTGACATATGTCAATACAAAGTGATCCAATATTGTCTTATCTCTATATTATTGTTGCACAAATTTTCACTTTCATGCTTAATGAAGCTTCTGTTGACAAGCTTATCATCATTTTCAATATCAACGGAACTAGTAAAAGGTCGTATGTCATGTATGCTAACGATAATCTTTAGTGTTTTCAAAGCCAAGGAAGAGTCTTATATCAACATTAGCAGAGTCTTAATTTCATACTTTGAAGCCTTAACTAATCTTAAAATTAACAGGAATAAGACTAATATTAACTTCTCTCAGCACACTTCCTCCACCATTAAAAGTATGATTTTTTATCATCTTCATGTGAAAGTATGCACTTTTTCTCATCAACACCATTTCTATTGTACTCGTTATAGCTGGCAAGCTAAGCAACGATCTCCAGGCTGACTGCACTAATGTTATCAAATTTGTGATCTCCTTTACACCTATCTTTAGTTTAGGAGTGACTTGGATTAATCCGTAAACACCATCAACAAAATCATAAAATCCATTTTTTGGAACCACAACAACCGTCAAACCGTTCACTCTACTCGCTTACTCTCCCCAAAAACAAAGTGGCCTTTTTTTTGAAATCACACGCATACACACAATTGGGGGGCTCGAACCTTGCCGGCCCCTCCGGATGTCCGTTCTAATACCACTAGGCTAAAGAGCTCGGACAAAACAAAGTGGCCTTGGTATTAAGAATCTTACTATCGGTAAGCTTGCTGCTAAGTGAATCCACGTCTATCTGAACAACCAAGACTATTTAGAACAACATTGTTAAGATCAACTTTGGTAGAAGACTTAGTTCACACAGGGCCGGCCCTGAGCTATTGGGGGCCCTAGGCAAAATTTTCTAAATGGACCCCATACATAACGTAAAAAAAATATAAATAAAATAAAATTTTGTTGTAGTCAAGATTTGAACCAATGACCTCTTAAATACAAGTCTAGCATTGTAACCACCACACCACAATACATTTTTTTAAAAAATAGGCACATGAGACATACTATTTCGATTATAAACAGTTCTATGTTGATGCCCCCTTTCGTCAGGGGGTCCTAGGCCGTCGCCCGGCCTGCCCTGGGCCAGGGCCGCCCCGGAGTTCACATCATCGACAAGCTAAAAAAAATCGACATGGCATATTTCCACTATCATCTTGGATGTCCGTCATTTTTTTGGTTCATTTATCAAAAGGGTTTTATATCCCACACATATAAAGAGGAAAAATATGATAGCTCATTAGGCCTTTGGTTTTATGAAAGAAAACAATTAATGAGTTCCTCATAAAGGACAATCCGTCTCATGACATGGTTTGTATTGTGTAGTAAATTTTGTTATTCCCGAAACAGATCTTAGATGAAAATTCTGATCTCTTAGTGAGACACGGAGATGAATACTCGTTCTCTTTGTGAGATACGAGTTTGATGACTTGGTCGCTTTGTGAGAATCGGAGTTAATAAAGACAACTTTGCTGGGGTGATGAAGATCACCGTTACTCAAAGCAAGATTCGTCATACTGTGATCTACTCTCAGGGACTAGCAAGTTCTTTCCAGGGACTAGTAAGTTCGAAAGAACTTTTGGAACGCTCGATGTCACCTCCTTTCACGAACTCACTGAACTCTAATGAACTCCAATGGCAGCGGCGGCGCACCTCTCTTTGTCTCTTAATTTCTGAGTAGTTCTCAACAAAGACACAAAGAGAGCATTTATAGAGTTTGGCCGAAATCTTAATCTCTAATGCTGGTCATAACTGATTGTGAAAAGATAGGAGCAAATAATGGAAAGGTTTGAATGAATTAAATTCAAATCCTATAAAATATGGACTTGAATAATTGACTCGATCTTTCCATAACTGCTCAAATCTTCCAATCAGCCACATCATATGCCACATGCGCCCACTCAGCCCGTTCACCTACGCGCAACTGCACAACAGCACAGACGCGCAGCACCGCAAGCGCACAATAGCATAGCAACGCAGCCCCGCATGTGCGCATACCTGCGCATCATGCGTCAATGCAAAGTGCAAAGTGCGCCATTAAAGTGTTATTTTGCGCCATTGAGCCCGAGTCGCTTCGAGGCTTAGCTCAATAGAAAAATAATCCCATGAGCATGACAAAAAGCATGAATGCTTCTTTTGTGGAGTTGGCCTTCTTTCCACTAGAAAAATACCTCCACATGGCACCCATGTTCCTCTCCACACCTCATGTGATTCTTTCAACACAATCAAAACTTTATATAGAGATACAATCCATTTGGCCTAGGCAATGTGGGACTATCTTTCTAGCCTCTAAGGCAAAACACCAACAAATTTAACAATCACACTACTTAAACTACTATCAAGGTAGGTCCAGGGATAAGTCCGATAAGACTTCGGACGTGGATGACCATTCTCCATAGGACAACTCCTTAAGTCATTTGTTTCTCTTAGGGCTAACATAGCCCAATTCCAACTTAAACTTATATTTATATCTCAATACAGAACCTATGGTTCGGCTAGAAACGATTGGTTGGCCGACAACTATTAGAAAATGTTTTCTTCCATATTTCAATATTTCTTTACAAGGTAAAGTGCAATTCCTCATCATTCTAAGATCATGTAGATATGTTTGGCCACTGTCAGATCTATCAAGTACCACACTAACCAATAAGTGCCCCCTATCAAATCTTGATGTTAGATCATTCATAGTCACATCTACAGTGACAAGTACTCACTTATAGATTGATCACAGTTTCTAATCAAGAATAAGATGTGCATTTTTAACAGACTAGTGCACCGAAGTTCCAATGATTGATGCCCTCTCTCGCTTGACCAATAATATCATGTCTCGTCCAATGAATGATATATACTACTGCCATCTTTAGGTTAAGTAACCTTCTTCACATGAAATATGTGGACAGTTTCATTTCAGTCTCGTCACAACCTTCTCAATTCTCTGTTTGCAATCTTTGTTGGACTATATATATCGGACAATGAGATTGTACACTTACAACTTTGACAAATTCGCGACTAACATGTTAGGGATCTACTTGGTATGATCACATCTTGATGAAGGTGTCAACTTAAATTGACATGATTGGTCACTAGCCTCGTCCGATCTCGGAATCCTTGCTTATGTGCCGAAGATCTTGGCTCCATTATTTTGTCGGTGAGCAAGAAAAATATTAATTAGGATTATTTACACTAACTACTCATATATTTTTTATTTATAATACGGGGTACTCCTACTTTTAAATTATTTATACTGATCATCCCTACTTTTTTTGGTTTATTACACGGGATATCCCTACTTTAAGGTAAAAATAAAAAATTATAACACTAACTACCCCTATTTTTATTTTATTTTTCTAAAGGGATGGGTGGTTAGTATAATTTTTTTAAAACTAGGAGTACCTTTTGTTATAAACCAAAAATATAGGGGTGGTTAATGTAAATAACTCTACTAACTACTATAGCGGTTTAGGGTTTTAGTGTTTCAATTATGTGAATTACATTAAAAAAGAAAGATTATGTGAATTACTTGATATGGCTCCTACAAGTAAATATTGAGAAAAAAATGCTTTCCTTTTTGCTGCGTCTATTTGGAAGATATATATTATATGGAAAGACGGAATATGAGTCAAAGCTAATGCTCTTAAATGAGCCATTCCACATAGCTTCCATGTGGACCAATAAAAATATAGTGACTCGAAAAAAAAAATTTAATAGATAGAAATAAAAGATCTCGTAAAAAAATTTGATAAATAATAACTTACCATATCTTTGTCTACGAACAACTTACCAAATATGTTTGCCTATAAATTTAAATAGACAGAAATATGTTTGCCTAAGAATTTAGATAGATAGAAATATGTTTACTTAGCCAAATATGTTTGCCTAAGAATTTAAAATCAACATTAGTATTAATATTAAAATTAATATTAATATTAACATTAAAATTAACATTAAAGGTTAAAATTAAAATTAAAATTAACATTAATATTAATATTAATACTAACATTAATATTTAAATTAAAATAATATTAAAATTAAAAGTAAAGGTTACGGTTAAAGTTAAAATTAACATTAACATTAACGTTAACGTTAACGTCAACGTTAACATTAACATTCAATTTAATATTGATATTAATATTAATATTAATATTAATATTAGTATCAATATTAATATTAATATAATTAACATTCACATTCACATTATTAACAATTTAATTTAAATTTAAAACTAATATTATTCATTAAATCTTTTGTGGGATCTTTTATTTGTAACAAAATATATTTGGCAAGTTGTTCCTAAACAAAGATATGGTAAGTTATTATTTGTCAAATCTTTTTGGAGATCTTCTATTTATATCTATTTAAAAAAAAAAAATTTACCATGATATTTTTATTGGCCCACGTGGGATGGCTCATATAAGAATACAAACATATGGCTCATATATATATATATATATATATATATATATATATATATATATATATATATATATGCAAATGACCTCTAGCCTAGTGGCTAAGAGAGATGCATGCGGCCCGAGTGGTCAGGAGATCGATTTCCGGTGGGAGCGTTTACCATAATTACCTTCTTTCATATATATATATATATATATATATATATATATATATATATATATATATATATATATATATATATATATATATATATTGGCTTCCTCGGACCCGTGGTACGGCCACCCAGCCAGCGAACCCGAGCGGAGAGGGGTTTACAACCCAGAGTGCTCGATAGAGAGCCCCCCCTCCATCCGAGTAGGCTTGGCATGTCCGTGGCATATAGCCACCCAGCGGGCGCACAAGAGAGGACTCGAACCGGGACCTCTTTTCTTATATATATATATATATATATATATATATATATATATATATATATATATATATATATATATATATATAACTTTTTATGTACTTGAAATAAACAAAAGGTACAAAAAGAACAAATTATATTTTTCTTAAAAAAATTCTATACATAAACTAAGTTGATGTCGTTAAATTTAACAAACAATTTTAATTAGTAAAGCTAGGTAAAGATATATTTGGAAGAAAAAATTTATGATGAAATCAACTTTTTTATATACCGTTGTATAAATTTGACCAAGTAATTTACCATCTTTAGCCAGAGAAAAAAATGACTTGATGAGCACAAAATGGTCACCTTTGAATAATCGATCAAATTCCTATTAAAATAAAAAGGGAAAAAGACTTAATTTTCCTAGTGTACAAGTTATATGCAAACCAAAAAACTTGCATGTCCATGGGCTTGCGGACTGAGTCATTTGAACAATCAGTTCCCATAGGCTTTCTTCTCTAATGGAAGCAAGGCCATTTAAAGTGGGTCATTAGTAGTGATTGCATGTTGAAGAAATTTGGCCTAAAAAAGTTCTACATATTTACATAAATAAACAATGTAGTTGGAATAGACTACTGATGGCCAGGTTTGCTAACCTCGTTTGATACACTGTAATGTAATCGCAATGTAATCAAATCAAATTAAAAAAAAATAGCGCAAAATAATCAAATAAAAATAATTTTTTTTATTTGATTACATTGTGATTATAATTACATAACAGTGAAACAAACGGGTCTAATTTTCAAAAGTTATTTTCATCAGAATTGGACATCTTCAACGGCACCAATGTTTGTAGGTGGGATTCTTAGAAACCATGCTGGTTTTGAGGTGGAGACAGTCTAGAATGTCGGTAAGTCATCAGTGAAAGTTACAGCAAAGCTGGCGGACCGGTTGCAGTGAGACCCAACTGTTGGTGCTTTATTTACATGGAGAGAGCTTGTTCTCAATATGCCTTGTAAAATTTTAGTCCCACATTGGAAAAGCACCATGAATTATCTCAACATATATACTTGGGTGTGTTGTTGAGAGATGCACATGGGATGGTGACCCTAAGGAGGGAACCATGTGGGTGATTTTACTAGGAGGTAAGAATAAGGCTCCAAGGATTAAGCATTAATTCTTTTGTCATTCTCTTGGATTAAATCACTCGGACTCGGGCTCGGGCTCATGGGCTCATGAGGCGTAATGTGGCATTTTGTTGGCGCACTTTGCACTTAGCACGTCAGCAGTCATGCGGCCATGCGGTCTTATGCGGCATGCGGCTCATATGCGGCCTCATGCGGCTCATGCGGCCATGCGGCTCATGCGGCTCATGCGGTAGTCCCACATTGGAAAAGCACCATGAGTTATCTCAACATATATACTTGGGTGTGTTGTTGAGAGATGCATATGGGATGGTGACCCTAAGGAGGGAACCATGTGGGTGATTTTACTAGGAGGTAAGAATAAGGCTCCAAGGATTAAGCATTAATGCTTTTGTCATTCTCTTGGATTAATTCCACTTGGAGCTAAGCCCCAAAGGGGCTTAGCGACTCGGACTCGGGCTCGGGCTCATGGGCTCATGGGCTCATGAGGCGTAATGTGGCATTTTGTTGGCGCACTTTGCACTTAGCACGTCAGCAGTCATGCGGCCATGCGGTCTTATGCGGCATGCTGCTCATATGCGGCCTCATGCGGCTCATGCGGCCATGCGGTTCATGCGGCCATGCGGCTCATGCGGCTCATGCGGTCCATGCGGTCCATGCGGCTCATGCGGTCCATGCGGCTCATGCGGTTCATGCGGTCCATGCGGCTCATGCGGCACATGCGGTCCATGCGGTCCATGCGGCCAGGCTGCTGCTGCTGCCGCATGGAGGGCTACGCTGACTGTACAGATTTCAAATCGGTTATGGAAAGGGTGAATCAATGCGATTAATTCAGATCCTATCTTTGTGGGATTTGAATTAATTTCGTTACTATATTTGTGGGATTTGAATTAATTCAGTTCCTATCTTTGTGGGATTAGAATTAATTCATTGCTATCTTTTTGTGATTTGATTCAATCTTTCCATAACTGAAGAGGCGGCTAGGATTTCCACCCTCTCTCTATATATACTCTCTTCTGGCCTCCTTTGTGACTACTACGAAAATACAAGTCAGAAAAGGAGAAAGAGAGAGAGAGAGTTGCTGCCGCCATTGCAAGTCCATCCGAGGAGTCAGAACAGAGGTGACATCGAGCGTTCCACAAGTTATTCAACTTGCTGGTTCCTGGAAGCAGATCGTGTGGGGCGAATCTTGCTTTGAGCAACGGTGTTTTGACACCCCAGCATTGTTCTTCTTCTCATCTCTCTCTAGTTTTATTGTAACTCGTTTTGTCCCAATTGCAACACGTTTGCAAGGAAGAACGAGAGATCTTCTCTTCTCTTTTTTCCTCCTTCAGATTGTAATTTGGCTATTTGATTTTTTATACCATCGTAGATCTTGAGTTTGCTCTCTGCAAAGTTTTGTGGGACATCTCAGATCTCGATTGCATCTGTTTTTCCATCTTTGATCAAGCCCCGGGAATAACAATCTCAAAGCAAGATCCGTATAGATGGAAAACATTAATGCTTCGCTCCTCCAATCGGACTTCTGCAAGTTGGAAAAGTTCGATGGAGAGCATTATCAAGTCTGGAAGAGAAAGGTTTACCTAACTCTTCAACTGAAAGACGTGGATCATGTTCTGTTGGAGAAAGAACCCTCTGTTCCAGACACTGGATCTACTGCCGCAATCAACACGGCTACCAAACTCCAGGCCAAATGGAGAAGAGAAAATAGCATATGCAGGCTTCTCATCCTGAATGCTATGGAGGACTCCCTGGCAGAATCCTACTCAAAGAAGGAACTTGCCAGAGACATATGGGAGTCTGTGGAAAATCTGTATGAAGAAGATAAGAACAGGAGCAAAATGTTTGTGGTTGAAAAATATCACAAATTGCTCTTTGAGGACGAAAGTCCATGCTGCCACAGGTGAAGGAATTTCTGAAGCTGCGTCAGAAACTGAAAGACGAAGAGATGCCCCTTCCCGACAAGTTTGTCGTCGGAGGGATCGTCTCAAAACTTTCTGCAGGATGGAGTACCTTCTATACAAGGATGCACAGAAAGAAGCTAGACATTAGCTTGGGAGATCTACTTCAAGAGATCCATGTTGAGGACGAGATGCGTTCTCAACAGAAGGTGGACACTCTGTCCAAACAGTTGGCTAAAGCCAATCTTGTGCAGACGAGAGATTCCAAGGGGAAGCAGGCGGCTTCTCATCCCAAGAAGAAGGACTTCGCTAATCTAAAAGTGAAGGGTCCTTCTTTCAAGCAACAGAAGACTAAGTCCCACGTGACTTGTTATAATTGTGGCAAGAAAGGCCACTACAAGAGTGAATGCAGATCTAAGCCTAAACAATCAGAGAAAGGTGAGCCTAATAAGGTTTCATTGGTTTCTAACGTTGTTGCTATGATCGGACAGGTCACAACTGTGGGGGTTGACTCTGACTGGTGGATAGACACTGGTGCGACTTGCCATGTCTGTTCAGGCAAGGAATGGTTCGTCACGTACCAGCCGATATCTGAGAAGGTTGTCATGGCGAACCAGGCCCAAGCTGAAGTTCTGGGGATCGGGACCGTGGAACTGAAACTCACTTCTGGGAACACTCTGACGCTTCAAGGTGTGAAGCATGTTCCGGCGATTGCCAAGAACCTGATCTCTGGGAGCCTGCTCTGCAACGCAGGCTTGAGGATGGACATCAACGCTGGTCAGATGGTTATGTCCAAGAAAGGAACATACTTCGGGAAGGCTTATCAAACCGAAGGAATGTTTAAAATTCAGCTTGTCAACTAGTTTGATGACATTAATGCAGTTGCATTTTCTGATTATTCTCTTGAGTTATGGCATAATAGACTAGGACATGTTCATAGTAAAAGAATCAACAAAATATCTAGTCTAGGACTTATCTCCAAATGTGGGGGTAAGGTGGAGAAGTGTGAAGTGTCTGCTCAGACGAAGATCACAAGGAAACCCTTTCATCGGGTCAATCGAAGCACAGATCTTCTGGAGTTGGTGCACTCCGATATCTGTGACTTCAAACATTTCTCCACGAAGGCCGGAATGAAGTATTTCATAACCTTCATCGACGACTTCTCAAAATACGCGTTCGTCTACTTGCTCAAGTCCAAAGACGAAGCTTTCGAGAAGTTCAGAGAGTTCAGGGCCGAGGCTGAACGGCAGACTGGACAACAACTCAAGAGGTTGAGAAGTGATCGAGGTGGGGAGTACAGGTCTCATGAATTCGCATCGTTCTGCAAAGAACATGGAATCATATGCGAGACTACTGCTCCATATTCTCCTCAATCCAACGGAGTAGCAGAGAGGAAGAACCGAACATTAACAGAAATGATGAATTCTATGCTGCTCACTGCAGGTCTTCCAAAATGCTACTGGGGAGAAGCTGCATTAACGGCCACTTTCATTCTGAATAGAGTGCCATATGCAACTTCGGACGTAACTCCTCATGAACTCTGGTTCAAAGTCAGACCAAACTTGAATGTCATTCGAGTGTGGGGGTGTCTGGCGTATGTGAAGCTTCCAGATCTGAAGATTCAGAAGCTGGGGACAAGGACTACGAAGGCGATCTTCTTGGGGTATGCCGAGAAGAGTGATGCTCGGAGATTTCTTGATATTGAATCAAATCATATCATCGAATCTCGCGATGCTGAATTCTTTGAAGAAAAGTTTGCAAAAGATAAAAACATTGTTCTTTCAGACATTCCGGAAAATAATGTAGGTGCAAATGAGACTGAAATCTCATATGAGCCAGTAGTCCAAGAAGAAGCTGTTGTTGATGAAACAACTCTTGCACCAGAACTCGCCGAGCCGTCAGCTAAGCGAGCGAGGAGACCGAAAGATTTCGGAGATGACTTTGTCACCTATCATGTGGAAGCAGATCCGCTTACCTATGATGAGGCGATGAAGACCAGAGATGCTATCTTCTGGAAGGAGGCAGTGAATGACGAGTTTGACTCTATCACCTCCAATAACACATGGGTGTTGGTAGATCTACCTGAAGGAGAAAAGCCTATTGGATGTAAATGGATCTTCAAGAAGAAGATGAAGGCAGATGGAACTATTGACAAGTTCAAGGCCAGGCTGGTCGCCAAGGGATTTTCTCAGAAACAGGGGATAGACTACTTCGACACGTACGCTCCAGTAGCTCGGATGACCACCATTAGGATGTTAATCACTCTAGCAGCTATACATAAGTTGGTGATACATCAGATGGATGTAAAGACAGCATTCCTGAATGGGGAGCTGACCGAAGAGATTTACATGCAACAGCCAGATGGATTTATCGTCAAAGGTCTTGAAGACAAAGTCTGCAAGTTGGTGAAATCATTATATGATTTGAAGCAAGCTCCCAAGATGTGGCATGAGAAGTTTGACAAAGTTATTAGGTCAAACGGCTACAGAGTCAGCGAGACGGACAAATATGTTTACACAAAGTTCGCTGATGGAAGAGGAGTCATCGTTTGTCTGTACGTGGACGACATGCTAATCCTAGGTACGGATATAGGCAGTGTCACAGAGACAAAGAAGTTCCTCTCAACCAAGTTCAGTATGAAGGACT
Source organism: Iris pallida (assembly GCA_029216955.1). Taxonomy (NCBI): domain Eukaryota; kingdom Viridiplantae; phylum Streptophyta; class Magnoliopsida; order Asparagales; family Iridaceae; genus Iris; species Iris pallida. Next base: position 515,330 of record JANAVB010022997.1, on the reverse strand, counting down.
TGGGGGATGCAGATGTCATCTTGGGCATAAAGATCATCCGGACAGACACTGGAGTAGCACTGTCACAATCTCACTATATTGAGAAGATGCTCACACACTATGGGTATAAGGATCTTCCAGGGATCGATACGCCATACAGGTGTGATCAGAAGCTGAAGCCAAACTCGAGGGAAAGCGTCAGGCAGCTGGAGTATTCTAGCGTTATCGGAAGTTAGATGTACGCAACTACTGCCACAAGGCCTGACATAGCTTTCGCCGTGGGAATGCTGAGTCGGTTCACAAGCAACCCAGGGGTTGAGCACTGGAAAGCTGTGAAGCGAGTAATGAGATATCTCAAGAAGACTCAGACATATGCACTGCACTACAACGGATATCCGACAGTAGTGGAAGGCTTCAGTGATGCTAGCTGGTGTTCAGAAGTGGAAAGCGAGAGATCCACAGGTGGATATGTCTTTTTCTTGGGTGGAGCTGCTATATCGTGGAAGTCGAAGAAGCAGACAATACTCTCTCGTTCCTCCATGGAATCTGAATTCTATGCACTTGAAACTGCAGCAGATGAAGCAGAATGGCTTCGGGAGCTCATGTATGATCTTCCAGTGGTTGGAGCTCAGATACCGGCGATACCGATATACTTTGACAACCAGGCGACTGCGGCGGTGGCATCAAATGACCTCTTCAACGGAAAGAAGAGGACTGTGCGGTTGAAGCACAGGGCAGTACACGATCTTATCAAAAGAGGTGTAATTGCAGTGGTTGATGTTCGGAGTCAGGAGAACCTGGCAGATCCGTTCACAAAGGGCCTCAAGCGCCAGCTGGTCGATGACACAGCTTGTAAAATGGGCTTGAAGGCATTCTGATAGTGTGTCTTTGTAATCCTACCATAAAGTTTTATGCTATTAGTTCAAAGAGAAATCTACTAGGCATCTAACTTTGGGTTCAAAGGAAGATCACTGACTGGAAAACTATCAGGTAACGGTGGGTACTTGTTCTATGGAACATGGAAGGGATACGGACCCATAACCACTGTTGTCTACTATGTATTTTTCTGCAGAAAAATAGATCCTGTGGAAGGTTGGCTTAAACGCCTTAATGAGTTCTCAGGCAGAGTGAATGTCTGGTGTGCTTTACAGGAAGCACGGTAGAGCAGCACTACAAGGAGTGAAACTCCATGCTACAGTGGGATGACTCCACCATGAGGTTCCCAGGTAGGAGTAATGCCTCGGCTTTGCAAGCCAAGTTATAGCGGCGTAGCACCGCAAATAGGCAGGTAGCCTAATGCTGTATGACATAATTAAAGAGTTGTAGATAGTACTACAAAGGGAGGATGGCCCCATGTTACAGTGGCACGACACCACGATGAGGTACCCAGGTAGGGATAAAGCCTCGGCATTGCAAGCCATGTCGTTGCGGCGTAACACCGCAAGGAAGCCTTAGGCTTCATGCTGGGTAGTTTGGCACTACAAAGAGGCTTGTGACCTCATGCTACAGTAGTATGACACTACGATGAGGTTCCCAGGTAGGGGTAATGCCTCGGCTTCAGGCCATGTCATAGCGGCGTAGCACCGCAAGGAAGCGCAAGGCTTCATGCCATATCTCTTTAATAAAGAACTCACCTATAGTGTGTGAAAAGAGATATCAGGCCGTCTCTTGAGGGTAAACTTGTAGACGTCCAAAAATTATACACTGAAACCAGGCTGGCACAGGGCCTTTAATGTGCAGCCAGAAGCACACGTAACTACACTTTGTGAGTGGGAAGAATTACAATTGTGGTGCAGAATTCAAGGCGTAGTCCATTCTTGTATCACATTGTTATTTAACCCATGCGGGAAGATTCAAGTCGTCAGCGACATCTATCCTAATGCAAAATGGACAGTTACTGTGGGGAACGCTCAACCCTGGACACATATATATGTTGTGATATGTGGGGGATTGTTGGTACTTTATTTACATGGAGAGAGCTTGCTCTCAACATGCCTTATAAAATTTTAGTCCCACATTGGAAAAGCACCATGAGTTATCTCAACATATATACTTGGGTGTGTTGTTGAGAGATGCACATGGGATGGTGACCCTAAGGAGGGAACCATGTGGGTGATTTTACTAGGAGGTAAGAATAAGGCTCCAAGGATTAAGCATTAATGCTTTTGTCATTCTCTTGGATTAATTCCACTTGGAGCTAAGCCCCAAAGGGGCTTAGCGACTCGGACTCGGACTCGGACTCGGACTCGGACTCGGGCTCGGGCTCATGGGCTCATGAGGCGTAATGTGGCATTTTGTTGGCGCACTTTGCACTTAGCACGTCAGCAGTCATGCGGTCTTTATGCGGCTCATATGCGGCCATGCGGTCTTATGCGGCATGCAGCTCATATGCGGCCTCATGCGGCTCATGCGACCATGCGGTTCATGCGGCCATACGGCTCATGCGGTCCATGCGGTCCATGCGGCTCATGCGGCTCATGCGGTCCATGCGGTCCATGCGGTCCATGCGGCTCATGCGGTCCATGCGGCTCATGCTGTTCATGCGGTCCATGCGGCTCATGCGGCACATGCGGTCCATGCGGCCCAAGCGGTCCATGCGGCCAGGCTGCTGCTGCTGCTGCCGCATGGAGGGCAACGCTGACTGTGCAGATTTTAAATCGGTTATGGAAAGGGTGAATCAATACGATTAATTCAGATCCTATCTTTGTGGGATTTGAATTAATTTCGTTACTATATTTATGGGATTTGAATTAATTCAGTTCCTATCTTTGTGGAATTAGAATTAATTCGTTGCTATCTTTTTGTAATTTGATTCAATCTTTCCATAACTGAAGAGGCGGCTAGGGTTTCCACCCTCTCTCTATATATACTCTCTTCTGGCCTCCTTTGTGGCTACTATAAAAATACAAGTCAGAAAAGGAGAAAGAGAGAGAGAGTTGCTGCCGCCATTGCAAGTCCATCCGAGGAGTCAGAACAGAGGTGACATCGAGAGTTCCACAAGTTATTCAACTTGCTGGTTCCTGGAAGCAGATCGTGTGGGGCGAATCTTGTTTTGAGCAACGGTGTTTTGACACCCCAGCATTGTTCTTCTTCTCATCTCTCTCTAGTTTTATTGTAACTCGTTCTGTCCCAATTGCAACACGTTTGCAAGGAAGAACGAGAGATCTTCTCTTCTCTTTTTTCCTCCTTCAGATTGTAATTTGGCTATTTGATTTTTTATACCATCGTAGATCTTGAGTTTGCTCTCTGCAAAGTTTTGTGGGACATCTCAGATCTCGATTGCATCTGTTTTTCCATCTTTGATCAAGCCCCGGGAATAACACCAACTCGATTGGAGCCAAAGCAACAACATGATATAACGATACTGCAAGAACTTTCCAGCAACTTTTTGCACAATTTGTGCTCATCAGACAACATTAGCATAGCAGCGGTATGCCGATCCGTGTAGTTTTGTGCAGTTTGGAATTTCAGTATATTTTGGATCATTGGATCTACCTTCGGACTGTCCAGATTGGTGCTGGCTAGCATAGATCGATGCTAAACTAGGATTTCTAGGCCTATCAAAAGAGCCAAGGGAGCTCTTTCTTGGTGGTCTCATTTGAGAAGATTCAAGGAGAGTCCAAAGCCACCTTACGAGGAGATCTATATTAGCTCGTAGGTCTTACTCTTCAAAATAAAAGCAGCTATTAATCGGAGTATCGTCAACTCTATCAGGAAGATTTGGTGACGATTAGGTAGGCAGCGGTGCTAGGTACGAAGTTTAGCCCGGGTTGATGGTTTTCTTTATCTCATTTGTAAATCGATTTTTTAAGTTTAGCCCGGGTTGATGGTTTTCTTTATCTCATTTGTAAATCCATTTTTTTCCTTCTTGAGAAGCTGTAAGGTAGGGGTCAAATTTTGGGACAAAGGGTTTGGTGGCCTGTATTTAATCTTTTTATTGTCGTACAAGAGATTAGAATTTTTTTCGGGCGACGATGCCACCACATATACACTTCTATTATATTTGCTGGACTTTTGCATAGCATGTTGTGGTCTATTATCTTCTTTGTTGTAGAATTTCAGTGGTCAAGACTTCTCGTGAAATCCACTTCGCACATCTATGAATTCCAACAAAGTGGTATCATAGTTCTCGAATCAAGAGGACAAAGGTACAACCATGACTACAGAGAATATCAACTCGCATATGATTATCCTCATAGGAAAAAGTTGGAGGATCTAGAAGCCAAGGGTGGCATATCTTCTTTATTGCATGGATTTGCATGGTCCATTGGATGGCGACAACACCAAGCCAAAGAAGAAGTCTGTTGATGACTTCAAAAAGACGGATAGGAAGATAATTAGATCATCTGCCAATGCTTGGCCGATTCAGTATTTCACCATGTCTCCATGGAAAGATCTGTAAATGAAGTATGGAAACATCCATTGTACGAACGAAAGACAATTGGGAACAAAACATTCCTTATTTGCTACCTCATCAACTGGAAATACACAAAGGATGCCTCAGTGGTGCAACATCTGAATGACATTCAAGGTATCATCAATCAGATATTTGTAATGAAGATGGTGAATTCAAGCCCTATTACTGATGTGTTCTCTATATGAAGCTAGATGAGTTTGGTAGTATTGGTGGGCAACTATGCACCGAAAGGAGTTGTCATGATGGAATGGTCAAAAGCAGCATGTTGAATGAAGATATCCGACATAACTAATAGAATCATTGAAGAAGCTCGCTTGGTTGCTTCCGATAGGAAGGGGTGGTCCAAGTCATAAGCGAGAATAGAAGGAGGCTATCGAGAAATAGTGAGGGTGGATTGTAAGGACGCCTTCCATCACTGTGACAAGAGGGATAACTATAAGCAAGACTACAAGAAGCTCAAAGATGAGAATGCCGGAGACAAGATGGACGATCATATGGCTCTTCCGATAATGGAAGATCTCTTCATTGTCACGCCCTGATTCCGTAAAATCGATAAGTCTCCATCGGACGTGATGTCATACAAGTCTAAGTTACACTTGTATAAGGCATGTGCTCGTACATTTGAACATATAACGAGGTTCAATAAATATTTACAACAGAGATTAAGCAGCGAAATTGAATAACAGGGCTTGCACATAAATGATAATTTTTATTCATAATATATATCGTTATGGAGATTGAAAAGCTGCTGGTAAAGGGTATGCTTTACTTACATTCGAGACACATTGTTCCATACATCACATCCATTTACTAAAACGAAACATATAAACACATTCTACTACGGTCTCTTAGTATAACTGGAGCAGGGGTCGTCAAAAGAGTATGAACAAAGCCTTCAGCTTCGAGTAAGGCTTCAAAATAGAAGGTAAGCTTCGATACGCCTAAGTGTCGACTTCAGCCCTTTGATTCACCTCCTTGGTCCACGGCACCTGTGGATACGTGGGTCGGTACATTTTCATATACTGGTGAGTAGCTAATTAAATTCCACATCATCGATATTTATTATAAAAATTAGGTGAAACATGCAGTATTATAAGTGGTTTTTCTAGCCATTCCTTAGTTTAGTTTACAAAACATACGATAAAACATGAAAACGTAAATACGATAATTCTTACTCATAATAGAGTCTTCTTCCCTGCAATAAAACTTATAATGTTCTTCCTTGTGAACTAGATATTGTTAGCAGAATAGTTTATATAGATAAAGGTCACTAGTGACACACATTTTGGACCTTAGCTTGGTTAGACGGGGATCCTTTCAGCACGGGTAACGAGCCCCATTGAAAGTTTATGAATTACCTATGCTAGTAAATCAACACAGCTAAATTGTTCCTCCTGGGATGAATCGGTCTCGTGGTCTCGACAAGCATTTAAGGAACTAAATCCTTGTACACAAGTTGTCCATGACTATGTAAGACTAAGAAACTTAGCTATTCAAGCATAGTCTACGAGATTATAGAAAACTTGTTATTCTTGGTGCATTTTACTTATCATTCGAGCAATTGATAGACATATCACATGTTTCGATGCAACTTCATTCATTGATTCAATCCCTACCTAGCATAGTTCTATAGCAGGCATATTATCAGTAAGTGTAAAATCTAGAAATTGGAATTTATTGATAAATGGATTTTTGCAATATTTGATTATTTGCTAGTAATTATAGAATAGTTATTATTATTATTATTATTATTATTATTATTATTATTATTATTATTATTATTATTATTATTATTATTATTATTAGTCGGTTAAATAGGAAAAACAATTTTAGTTATAAAAGATTAATTAATCGATTGATCGTAAATTGTTAATTATTAATTGATTGATTTTAGCGGGGTATTAGAATTATTTAGCTAATTATTTAAAGCCTTTTCCTACCCAAGTCCATTCCCTATCCAAATCCATCTACCCATTCAACTCACTCCTTCTAGTCGCCCGACTATCCCGACTCCTCACCCTTATTCTCGGTTCTACCAACCACTCTTCCTCGTACAAACAAGGCAAAAACTCACAGAAATATCAGAAGCTTTTCCCCAAATCTTCACAATGCCTCTCTCATCTTCTTCTACCTTCACCATCTTTCAAACCCGACCGCACCACCACGCTCCCCACATCGTCCCGCTTGATCCGACACCCCTATTGGGGGCATTTCTGACGCTTCCGCCCGCCGTGCGCTGCTGCCTGCCCGCCCGCCGGCTGCCGCGCTTCCCCGCCGCATGTTGCTGCATCCCGTCGCCGTGCCGTCGCCCGCCAGCAAGCGGTCCACCCACGCGCGTTGTTCCCTCGTACGTGCCCCGCCGTGCCCCCCCTCCCCCCACGCGCGTCGTGCGTCGTCCTTCAACATTTCTTCATTGTCCGGCGCGTCACCATGTCCCGATCCGAAGCCGAAGCTATACTTTGGTTCTCCTTCTTTAGCTATCCGGTATGTTTTTATGTCAGAAGACTCTGTTCATTTCTAGAATAAGAATTAAACAAAAACCCATAATCTTGTCCAACCAAAATTGACAAAATAAAGCTATGTCAACTTTGGGGTAATTAGTTTCCTATTATCTTAATTATTAGTTATTTTAATGTAGTTAATTAATTAGATGGAAATTAATGGTTAATTAATTATTAGCAAATTGCTAGTAATTATTTGGGCCATCGTAAAATTGTTGGATTATTATATAATTTTATTAGAATAAATATTTTACGTAAAATGGTTAATTAGTAATAAATATTACTATTGTCTTATCAGAATATAATTTTTAAAATAATATTTAATTACTGTCCTTAGTAAATATTCTTAAAAATAAAATGATTACTAAATAAATGATTATCGTAATAATCATGGTGTTTTAAATTTAAAAGTATTTATTAAATATGTTACGGTTATTTTACATAAATAAAATACTATTTAGTTTCAAAAATATTTCCATTACCAAAAAGGTTATTTTTAATATGAGTAAATCTAATTAAAGTACTAGTTCTATTTATTAAAATAAAAACCTGTTTATTACTTATTTTAAATAAAAATATAGTAATTTTCTATTTTATTATAATAAATAGATTTTATTAAGAAGATCATTTTATCCACTATTTGCTAATTATGTGTATTATATTAAAAGTATTAAAAAATAGAGATAGTTTTACATTTTCTATAAAATTATAAGTTTTATTAATAGAATCGAGCGTTAGAGTTAATCGTTAGCATTAGTAATAAATCAATTAAGACCCTTAGAATGGTTTCTAAATCGGACTATTAATTAATGTAGGTTTTAAGGCCTAAGTCTGAGGTCGTATTTCCTGTCTCCACCTACAGCATCGAAAACCAAGGCAAGTTTTATAATATTCAAAACTCGTATTTTAAATGATGATTAAATGTATTACATCATTAGGAATATTGTATTGATACTTGATTCACGGGATCCCTCTCGGATTCAAATTGATTGCTAGATTGACTCATTGACTTGAGATTGGGGAGTAGTCTTAGTACCTGTGGTCAGAGCCCCCTTATTGTCTTATTTTGGATAGCTGAAGCCCCACCTCACTCGGACTGAAGCTTAACCGTGTTCATTAGAACCCATATTGCCTCCAACTCCAGTTGGCCACGAGATGCTACACACTCAAAACACTACAAGAAAAATACCATTTTATAATGCTTGTAAAAATATTTTTATAACGTTTTTTTTTAAATATCACAAAGATTCATAAACGTCTCTTAATATAACGGTTTAAAAGAGTATTTTACTCATCATAACATTTTTTAGATATAAATGTTATTTATAGTATGTACTTTTACAACAGTTCTGTATTCGGACGTCATAACAGGTTTCAAAAAAAATTTCTTCTCTGCCTCAGCTCCCGATCTTTTTTCGTTCTGGTTGAAATTTTTTGATCCCATTCAAATGCACACCCACTCCTCTCTCTCTCTCTCTTTCTCCTTCTCATCTTCTCCCGTGCGAGGACCCAAATCCCTCCCACGTGAGAACACCAAATTTCAAACCTTAACCCATCATCTTCTTTTCCCCAGATCGTCCATCCTTATTCCAAATCCCAAATCCTAACCCTAACCATTGAAAGTTTTCTCACAACCACCAGATAAGGAAGGGAAGGAGCGATCGACTCCTCCAACAGTGACTCTACGACCACCGACGCCACCGGAGATGACCGGACCAACCATCGCCGCCGTCGGGACCCTCCTCCTCTTTCGTCGACTGGGCCCTCCTCAAATATACATCCTTATCCTCTACGCCTGAATGTACCACCTCCTTCCGCCGTTGCGCTGGTACCGGCTGCACACGAGGGAGGAGGAGGGAACTTGATGCCATTGTTGCCGTCGGTGGTCAGGGGAGTTCTCCTCCAGTAGTTGGTTCAGGCCATAGTCGCAAGAGTTCTTTTTTTGGTTAGTTAAACTCGTCCATTGCTGCAAATATTAGTTTGATCAAAATTAGTTGTTTTGTTTGTCAATTTGTAGGCTAGGGTTTATGTTGGTGCCGTCCACATTTCGGTTGGCACCGCACTTTGTTTGTAAATTAAATGGATGTTAAATTAAAGCTCAGATTAGGGGTTTTGTTTTGGTAGAAGCTGGTATGGGATTTTTTTTTTTTTGTTAGCTAGTGTGGAATTAGGCTTTTGTTGCTTAATTGGCAGGCTAGGCTTTCTATCGATGCGATCTACATTTTGGTTGGCGCCATTAATGGTTTGTAAATTGAAAGGGATCCTAACGAGGGTTCAGAATTGGATGGTTTTGCTTATTTGATGTTGGCAACTGCAAAATTAGAGGTTTTTTAATTGTTAACCTAGGGTTTACATTGGTGTGATTCACATTTTGGTTGGCTCCATTCTTGGTTTCTAAATAGGCAGGTTTCTGAATGGAAACTGAGATTAGTTTTTTTTAATCTTACTAAGAGTTTTTTATTTGAATTGAAGCTGGAAGAAGATTTTTTAGGTTATTTGATGCTGGCGAGTGGAAAATTAGGGTTTTTTGTAGCTTTATGTGCAGGTTAGGGTGTTATACTAGTGTGATCTACGCTTATATTGGCACCATTGTTAGTTTGTAACTTGAAAAGGTATGAGATTAAAGCTCATATTAGGGTCTCATCCTGTTAGGGGTTCCTTTTATTCTCCTTTGAATCCTAAACTATTTTACAAGCTATGGATTAGTGTGGTACTTTCTTAAGTAGTTCTAATTTAGTTTTGTTAGAAATAGGATTTGTAGTAGTTTGACATCAGTTCTTTCATGTTTTTACTTTTTATTGCCCTTTGTTTATTATAAAAAAAAAGTTGATTACTAATCCAAAGGGCAAACTAGGGAAAACTTGTTTTTTTTAGTTCGAGAAGTTATTTTATGTTTCATATCTGCTTCGTGGTGTTTTTTTTTGCAGACTGAAAATCCATCTCCCCGAAATGACATCAGAAAGCGAGAAAGAGCCAGACATAGATAAATGGAAAGGCTGAAGAAGCAAAAGATTCAAGATATACTGAATGCCAAAATGCTTCCATTGAGGCAGATATGGTAGCGAAACCCTTGGATTGACCGTAGTGGAGAGAATATCTAAAAGTTAGTAATACTTTGTGCAATGTTTTGTTTGAGATGGAGGCTAGCTACTGCATTTTTATGTCACATCAGACACCATGTTCAATCAGGAGAGTAAAGGTCTCCATGACACTAGATGGGAGAATTATGGACCTGTTCTTTATCACTAACACCAGGTTCAATTATATATCCTCCTTCTCCCTTTTCTTTTATTTTTATTATTTATTTGTATTAGAAAGTTTGTATTAGTCTGATCATAATTGTCAATATTTGTTACTAATGATTGCTTGAAGCTTATATTTCTAAATTTGATGCATCTCTCAATTTGTCACGCCCCAGAACCAGAATAATGGAGAGCGAGGGACAGACACAGCTAGCTACGTATATTAAAGTGCAATCCACCTCGAAATACGGTCATGGCTATCTAGATGCATGAGGGTTTATCTACAAACCAACGTTCTCTTATGGTCAAGAACAAGCCTAGTGTCTCAATCTCAAACAAGCAAATAATTGTTACAAGATGTTAGATCATCAGAAATATAAAGTAAGGCATCCCAAACATTATATATTCAGATAATCATGAAACTAGTCATACAAAATGCGAGACTAGCAAAAGTTAAGTCATACATGATCAATCCTATGATTTGTCAATCATGTTACAGCCCTTAGGCAGACAGAAATAAAATTTCAATACAAGCTAACACGTGCTTGGCAGCTAAACGCCTCAAAAGAATAAGTTACAGTAGAGTGGAAAAGCAAAATAAGAAAACCTACTCGTTGCCACGGTTACGCCTGGTGTTCACCATCTGGCTGGAAGGCAGGTAGATCCTCGGGTATCACTCCGAAATTTGGCCATACAAAACTAGTTGGGTCAGACCCCAGAAAGTGCAAGTGCCACAAGGGAGGTTCCACTTAGGAACTAAAACCAGCATAAACGGAATATATAGAAGAACTGAAAAAAGAACATAATTAAATAACACAAAAGACATGCTTTAAAGAACATACTAGCTTGTACTAAGAAAACAAGAGGTGGAATATAATTCATATGTTAATCATGAGACAATCATTCAGGCACGACAAATCAAGTCTTACGGCTTGCTATCATTAGCTAACTAGGGTTGCCACAGGCCTAGTTACTAATAAGATGCAATGAGATGTTCCTACAGTCACAAGTCCTGTAGACTATCCAGGTTATCCAGGTGGGATTAGAAGAGTTACAAGATTGCTGTTATACTTTAGTACTTATGATTCAAGAAGTGCAACACATGACATTTTACGCACACGCATTTGCGTGCCAGCGTACTCCGTTCTACGTCGAGTTCATTCGAATTTTACGCTCGGGGCCCTCCCGCTCGCGTAAAATCGTGCTCGCGTAAAACCCTGGCTCGAGCAGACTCTCGCGTGCGTAAAGTCTCGCTCGATGTTTCACTCGCGTAGAGTTTCACTCGCGTAGAGCCTCGCTTGCCTACGGCTTGCTAGCGTAAAGCCCTGGCTCGCGTAAAACCTCACCCGCATGCACCCTTGCTCGCGTAGAGCTATCTCACCTTACTCTTGCTAGCGTAAGCCACTCTACGTTTGAGGCCCCTTGGTCTAGCGTAGAGGTACGCGCGTAGACCTTTTGTCATGAACTAGATAATCACGAATTTATTTAATATGTTTGAAATGATAATTGTACACGGCATGGTATGAAGTTAGCATGACATGACATGAGATGACAAGCAAGCCTGATAGAAACTATTGAAAGCTGTTGCGACGGCTAGCATGGCATGATAAGAATGACATGACAGAAATGAATGACCTGGACACCGTGGACGATTGTGTTTGTACCAGTGAACCCGTATGGTCTTGCATCATATCTAGGACAGGAAATCCTGAGTATCACGGTCAAGGGTACCTACTTAAACTGATTAAGGCTAATAACTAGAATAATCCAGTAGTCATAAAGAGATTTCCCAGCTACAGGCAATCTCGTTATCTGGGCGCCCCATCATGGGATCTGTAGCCTGCCGTCGAGTATGACACATTTCCAGCACACTGTCATGTGTTGCATCCTTCAAGCTACCTAAGGGTACATGTGTTCCTTGGACAATGTACCCACATGAATTCAACCCCTAATTTGCGTCCGAATAACCTGGATGGTCTGCAGGGCTTGTGGCTGTTGGAATAATCTTATTGCATCTTTCTAGCAACTAGGCCTGTGATAACCCTAGTTAGTTAAAGTATCAAGCCGTACTTGTTTGCTTGGCCGTGAATGTTGAATGGAGTCTAAGTCTTGCCCTGTTCTGGTACCTTGTTACTTCAATAATATGATTATTTATTCTTACCTTAACAATAATGATCAGGGGCCAAGTTCTGTTCAGACGAAGGGTTACAATTTCGGTCCTTGTTTGGTTTAAGGGTTGTAACCTGGCTCCCGAAGCAGTTTTGTGTCCTCTCTTCGTTTATTGTCTTATTGCACCCTATGTCATGCTCGTCATGTTTTACTTACAAACAATAATTTGAGAAGGATTTCTATTCAGGTGAAGGGTTACAATCCCGGTCCTTGTTTGGTTTAAGGGTTGCGATCTGACTACCTGAATGGTTTTTTCGTACTCAATTTTCTGTTGTTGGCTCTGTTATTATCAGTTTTATTTATATATAATTATATTTAATACTCATTTATTATATGTTGGTTTTAGTTCCTAAGTGAAGCCTCCTTTTTGGCACTTGCTCTTTCTGGGATCTGACCCAGCTGATTTTGTATGGCCAGATATCAGAGCAGCTCCAGAGGATCTACCTATCTTCCAGCCAGATGGTGACCACCAGGCGTAACCCTGGCAACGAGTGGGTTCCTTTTGTTCTCCCACTTTATTGTATAAATATTTTTTTAAGGCGTTTAGCCGGCGAGCACGTGTTAGCTCGTATTGTACCTTTACTTACTGTCTACATACGGACTGTAACATGATTGACAAATCCTAGGGTTGATCATGTATGACTGAAACTCTTGCTAGTCTAGACATTTTGTACGACTAGCTTCATGATCATCCAAATATGTAATGTATGGGACGCCTTACTATTGTATATTTGGTGCTCTGATATCTTGTAACTGTTATTACTTGCTTGAGATTGAGACAATAGGCTTGTTCGTGACCTTAAGAGACTGATGGCTTGTAGTTAAACCCTCATGTATCTAGACAGCCGTGACCGTATAGCGAGGTGGGTTGCACTTCAATATACGTAGCTGGCTATGTTCGCCTCCGCTCTCTAGTATTCTAGTTCTGGGGCGTTACAGGGGGTCAAGAGCCACCGGTTCAGCCCGTCCAGCCTGCAGAGCCCGACAATGGAACCCTGGTAGGTCTCATCAGGGAATTGCTTACATTTCAAAATCGTCGGGGCGATGCCCTGTACCAGACAGTACAAAATGCCATGGGTAGAGTTGGTTACCAAGGGAACAATACGGCCAACAGCTTCAAGCGTCTGAACCCTCCTTTCTTTGACGGTACTGAAGATGGTATTGATGCTGATGCATGGCTTCAGGACACAGAGGTTATCCTGAAAGAAGCTAGGATTCCTGAGGAAGAGAAGGTGGCCGTTGTGCGCCTACAGTTATTGGACTTAGCCCGCAGCTGGTGGACGATGCTAGCAGTTGGATTACCGACGCCTGTCTCGTGGGCGGTATTCAGCAACAAGTTCCAGACCAAGTACTTCGACGCAGTAGCTCGGTATGATCTGCAGAAGAGATTCACCAATCTTAAGCAGATGGGCAGGACGGTCGATGGATATGCGTTCGAGTTTTCTAGACTCAGTCGGTTTGCTCCTTCCTTGGTGGCAACCGAATTGGATCGAGCCCAGCGATTCCAACAGGGGCACCACCTAGAGATTATCATATTAGTAGAGCAGTTTGAGCACCAGACGTTTGATGTCGTCTTACGAGCAGCGAAGAGGCGTGAGTATACTTCGCAGAGGATTGTAGATAGAAGCAGAGGACGGAAGAGGTCTCATGGGCAGATGTCCCAGTCTTCAACACCAGCCCCGGCAGCTAGGGCTTTGACTATTGGAAATCCTAGGCGGGCGACCATAATTTCGTCGGTTCAGCACTCGACGTCGGCGTATCCTCAGCAACAGAAGCAGAAGCAGTCTTCCGTAATCGGCTGCACTCATTGTGAAAAGCCAGGACACGTAGTATCAGAGTGTCGCAGAGCACATGGATTGTGCTTGGCTTATGGGGCACCGGATCACAAGATAGGGTCATGTCCGAATAGAGCCAGTCCATCGTCATCAAATCTAACCAGTCCATCGGTTAGGGGTCCAGCACAGTGCAGTAGCAGTATCAGCCTTCGAGGCTATTGTCGCCTTAGTCTCAACAGTATGCCCAAGCTCAGATTTAGAACCAGCAGAGAGGTCACCAGCATAGGGGACCAGCACCAAGAAGGCAAGGTCAGGCTATGGCTCTGACCGTGGAGAAAGAGTTAGCTTCAGGTGAGGTGGTGGCAGGTACCATTCTCGTCAACTCTTTTCCAGCACCAGTATTATTTGATTCGGGTGCATCGTATTCATTTATGTCTGTACGATTCGCTACACGGATAGGACTGGAGCCCGAGTCATTATCAGTAAGGCTCAATATACCTACTGGTAATGGCCTTGTGGGAGTAGATAGAGTATTTTCCTCGTGTCGAATCGTAGTTAGCGGTAGAGAGTTTCCCGCTAGGTTGATAGATTTCCCGATGGCCGATTATGATGTGGTCCTAGGAATGGATTGGTTGAAGGAGCAATACGCAAGAATAGACTGCCATTTTGGCAGGATTATTTTTGGTATTCCCGGTGAGGCAGAGTTTTCATTTTCCAGAGGCGAAGTAGAACCTTCTCCACTAGTATTGCGGATGGCAGTAGCAGTGGCAGTTCAGTTTCCCAGAGTTGTTGAAGAGTTTCCTGATGTATTTCTCGAAGAGCTTCTAGGCATGCCCCCAGAGAGAGATAGAGTTTACCATTGATTTGCTTCCATGGACGGCACCAGTGTCAGGGGAAGACTACAGGATGGCACCTTCAGAGTTAGAGATTTTGTACAAGATGATTGAAGAACTCAGAACTAATAGATTCATTCATGCTATTGGATCACCTTGGGGAGCCCCGATACTTCTTGTGAAAAAGAAGGATGGTACGTCAAGATTATGTGTTAATTATCGTACCTTAAACTCTGTAACAGTCAAGAACAGATATCCTCTACCAAGGATAGATGATTTATTTGATCAACTCAGAGGAGTGGCAGTATTTTTGAAGATTGACTTACGGTCAGGGTACCATCAGATCAGAGTTAAAGAGCAAGACGTTCCGAAGACAGCATTCAGATCCAGATATGGGCATTGGGAGTTCCTTGTTATGCCATTTGGAGCGACCAATGCGCCAGCCGTATTCATGGACCTCATGAATCGTATCTTCATGCCCTATTTGGACCAGTTCGTGATAGTGTTTATAGACGACATCTTAGTCTATAGCAAGAATGAGGCAGATCATGAGCAGTATCTTCGTATAGTTCTTCAGATTCTCAGAGAGCACCAGTTGTACGCGAAGTTTAGTAAGTATGAGTTTTGGCTCGATCGTATCTCGTACTTAGGTCATATTATCACCAGAGGTGGAGTGGAAGTGGACCCCCAGAAGATAGTGGCTATAGAGTCATGGCCTGTTCCTAGTACCGTCGCAGAAGTTCGGAGTTTCCTAGGATTTGCTGGCTATTACCGGCTGTTTGTATCAGACTTCGCTCAAATTTCAGCGCCATTGATGCAGTTGGGATATACAGTTTGCTTGGACAGCAGAGTGTCGTAGTTCATTTGAGAAGTTGAAGCATAGATTGATGACGGCTCCCATTCTCACGCTTCCAGATGGGACAGGAGGATTTTCAGTTTATTGTGATGCTTCCGGTAGAGGATTGGGATGTGTCTTGATGCAGCATGGTAAGGTAGTCGCTTATGCGTCATGTCAGCTTTGTGACCATGAGAGGAATTATCCTACCCATGACTTGGAATGAGCAGCAGTAGTTTTTGCATTGAAGCTTTGGAGGCATTATTTATATGAAGATCGGGTGGACATTTTTACCGACCACAAGAGTCTGAAGTATGTGTTTACCCAGAAGGATCTTAATATGCGTCAGAGAAGATGGCTAGAGCTACTTGTCGATTATGACATCAACTTGCAGTATCATCCTGGGAAGGCAAACGTTGTTGCAGATGCATTGAGCAGGAAAGCTGGAGTTTATTTTCTAACAGCACAGCCAGAATTGTTAGCCGATCTTCAGAAGATGGGTATTGAAGTTGTTCTTCCTACCAATGTGGAATTGATGGCCAGTATGCAAGTTCAGTCCAGTATAGTTGAGAGGATTAAGTTAGCTCAGTCGACGGATTCTAAGCTTCAGCGACTTATGACAGAATGTGTAGCAGGACGGAGACCAGAGTTATGTGTTCACGAAGATGGTACTCTCCGACATGGGAGACGTCTTTGTGTACCCAGTGGTGATATCAGACAGGAGATCATGGCAGAGGCTCACAGTTCTCAGTATTCAATTCATTCCGGTGGCACGAAGATGTACCGAGACATCCGTTAGCATTTTTGGTAGAATGGTATGAAAAGGGAGATAGCCCGGTTTGTCTCTCGTTGTTTAGTTTGTCAATAAGTTAAGGCTGAACATCAGAGACCAACTAGAATTTTTCAACCTTTATCGATCCCAAAATGGAAATGGGAGCACATTACCATGGATTTTGTAACTGGGTTACCTAAATTCCCAACTGGAAGAGATGCTATCTGGGTTATAGTTGATCGACTCACCAAGGTAGCTCATTTTCTCTCCTTCAGAATTGGTCAGTCGACGGATCAGCTTGCAGAGATGTACCTCAGGCAGATTGTCAGATTGCATGGAGTGCAAGTTAGTATCATATCAGATAGAGATTCAAGATTCACATCGCACTCTTGGCAGAGTCTTCAAGAGAGCTTGGGGACTCGTCTCAAGTTCAGTTCAGCTTATCATCCGCAGATAGATGGTAAGTTAGAACGCACGATTCAGACTCTCGAAGATATGTTGCGATCTTGTATACTCGACTTCGGTGGTTCGTGGGAAAATCACCTGTATCTCGTGGAGTTCTTCTATAACAACAGTTTTCAGGCTAGTATCCAGATGGCACCCTTTGAAGCACTGTATGGCAGAAAGTGCATATCACCTTTAGCTTGGGATGATGTCGACGAGAGACAGATGCTTGGTTCAGAGATGATTACGCATACAATCGAGGTGGTCAGACAAGTCAGAGATCATCTTCGAGTTTTCCAAGATCGCCAGCGCCATTGGGCCGATTCTCATCGGCGTCCCCTTAAGTTTTCAGTCGACAACCACGTGTTCTTTAGGATCTCGCCTACCCGTGGCGTCATTCGATTCAGCGTGCGGGGAAAGCTTAGTCCTAGGTACATAGGGCCATTCGATATCCTTGAGCGAGTAGGTGATGTGTTCTATCGTCTCGCTCTTCTGTCGTCGTTATGTGAGGTACATGACGTATTCCATGTATCCCAATTACGACGGTATATTTCGGATCCGAGTCATGTCCTTGATCATTCGGAATTGGTTATTGGTACCAACCTTTTGTATGAGAAAAGACCAGTATCCATTGTGGACCGAAGAGAGAAAGTGCTCAAGAACAAGACTATTAGTTTAGTCCGTGTTGCTTGGGGTCATCACTCTTTGGGCGAGTCAACATGGAAGCATGAGGATGATATTCGTTCGCGATATCTACACCTGTTTGACTCATAAGGTATAATGTCTTCCTTATACCTTATGCTTTTAATTCCTTGCTTGCATGAATGATTGCTTGATTAACTGCTAGTCATAGCTTGCTTATGATTAATATAGCTTGTTCCGACATCTCTAGCCTCTTAATTAAATTCTGAGGACGGAATTCTTTTAAGGTGAGTAGAGTTGTCACTTCCGTTTCTCGTTATACGTATTTTCGTATGCATATACGAGATTTCTGGTATTTATCAGGTAGACTGTAGTTAGACTTGTTTTACTTAGCCTAGTCTTGGTTTAATCTTGACTTGATTTATTTGATCGGTTCGGTTCAATTTGACTTGGTTTGACTTGGCTTGGCTTGGTTTGAGATGGAGAGGGTTGATATATAACCCAACTCCTTCTCTCTCTTTCTTCATTCACTTCTTCATTTATTTCTTCATCTTCTTCATTTACTCCTCCCACCTACCAAGTCCTAGGCAAGTGCAACTTGCTTCATGAGGGATCTCAAGTTTTATTGTTCCATTTTCTTCTTTACTTGATTTTAAGCCACTTTAGAACTTGGCATTTTTTATTTTGGTGGATGGATTCATGTAGATCTAAGTTTATATTATTTTCGGTTTTCTTGGGTTTTGATCTATTAAACTTCATTATTTTCAAGTTTAGATTGTTCTATGTTGTAGAGAATTCAATTTTACCTAAAATGGATCTTTGAAAAGTTAGATTTCGACTTGTTTTGAGGAAGTTATTGCCAAAATAAGATTTGAGCATTTTCTAGTTCATCTGTGCTGAATTTTGCAGGAACGAATAGTACCGCATGAATAGTGCCGCAGCCGCAGGAATGAATAGTACCGTATGAATAGTATCGCAACCGTAGGAATGAATAGTGCTGTATAGTGCAGCCTGCCGCATAGTGTCGTATGGTGTAGCTCCCCTTCCCGAAAATATTAAATTTTTTTTTATGTTATTAATTATTTTATTTGAATGGTAATTTTTAGATTTTTATAATATATATATTAGAAGTTGTGAATAAATATAATATAACTAAGTTTTAATTAAAGTAGTGATAAGGTTGCATATTAGAGTTTTTTTTTTTTTTTTTTTTGATGGGAATGCTAATTTTTATTGCTGAATTGCACTAGGATCAGTCAGAGAGGCAGTACAATCTTCCTCCAAAGAGGCAATAATGCACTCCGGAGGGGTTACATAAAATTCTAAAGCAGAATTGTGTAAAGCAAAGGAGGCTAATGAGTGAGCCACCTGATTCCCTTGACGTCTGACAAACTCGAAAATCGGCCGTTTAGGTAGATTGTCCATGTCGTCATGAATACGACAGTGAAGATCATGCATCCTCCAAGGAAGGAGGTCTAGTTCACCATTAAAGATCCTGATTACCGATAGTGAGTCGCCCTCAATGATGAAATCAGTTGCCTTAATATGCTGTGCTAGAAGAATGCCAAGATGGACAGCTTCCAACTCTGCCCAAAAGCTGCGATCGTCGACAAAGAGTTGGGGTAGGACGCGAGACTTGGCCGCTATAAAAGACCCCTCCGAGTCTCTCGCTACTGCAGCCATTGCAATGGATGTGGAAGAAGTAGCTCCATCAATGTTAATTTTAATGAGCCCTCTCATAGGTAATTTCCATTTCCTTGACATGGCTGATGTAACACTCAAGTTATGCAGATTAATGACATGATCTTGGCTTCTACAGAGATGGTCCGCCTGTAGCAAATGCGCAAAATTGATAATACGAAGGACGTCTGGAGCCACGTGTCGAAACACACAGTTGCATCGAGCCTTCCAAATGGACCAAACGTGGGAAGCACCAATATGGAAGGCCTCTTTCGACCCTTTCTCCCTTAACCATTCGGACAGGAGAGTATAAATCGACATATTATCTTCCACTTTCAAGCCGAGGCAGCTTGCAAACCAGACGTTCTTGGCCACATAACAATGGAGAAAGAGATGATTGACGTCTTCCTCGAACGATAAGCATAAAGGACAAAGCGAGCTAACGTTTGGGACACGCTGTTTTATGCTCGAGAGGGTCGGCAACGCGTTATTGAGCAAACGCCAAATGAAGTATTGGATCCTTGGGTACATTCCCCTTATTCCCCAGAGATTAGTCCACAAAATCTGATTCTGTCCATAACTAGAGCAGCTGGGCGCTTGTCTTCTGATCGATTCGTACAGCGACTTCGACGTGAACCTACCATTTTTGGCGCCCGTCCAAATGACACTGTCCTCCCCATCAGCATCCCGTAATGGGATATCCATGATGGCATTAGCTTCAAAAGGCTCGAACAGCTCGTCAATAAGCTCCTTGTTCCAGGCACGGGATGATGGGATCATTAGATCCCTTACCTTCTTGATGTAGTCGGGTAAAACAACTTTAGGTGTAACTCTGTAACCCGGCAGTTTCGGAACCCAAGGTTCATTAAGTATATCCATCCATCCTCCCTTCGTCTTCCACAGTATGTTGTTAGCCATCACAGGTCTGATATTCAATATACTCGCCCAAGTAGGGGAGTCCCGATTGGAGCGTTTAGCCGTCCATAATGACATGTTCTGGAGGTAGAGGCCTTTGAGCAAACGAACCCAGAGATGATGTGGGTTGTTCAAGAATCGCCAAAGTAATTTCCCAATCAGAGCGTCATTAACCCAAGCCAGTTTTCTGAAGCCCAGACCACCATGGCTTTTTGGCTGATTAAGTTTATCCCAAGCCAGGAAGTGAAGTTTTTTCTCTGTAGTATTGTGCCCCCACCAGAAAGCCCGTTGTATCTTTGTTAATGAATCTGTAACTGCACAAGGGATCTTATATGCTGACATATGGTAAACAGGTAAAGAGCCAAGTGTGGATTTAATCAGTACCGATCTCCCTGCATGAGAGAGTAGATGCGCCTTCCAGCCTTGGAGACGAGTTCTACATTTCTCAATCAAGGTATCATAAGTAGCTATCCTTCCTTTAGGCTTCAGTAGCTCATGTCCGAGATATTTATCCGAGCATCTCATAGCAGTCACCTGGAGCAATTGCGCGAGGCTTAGCCGATCATTGGGAGTCACCATGTTACTGAAGTGAATACAAGATTTGCTATAGTTTATTTGCTGACCACTCCAAGAAGAGAAAGTATGGAGGATGTTCTTCACAGCGGTAAGAGCGGTTGGATTAGCCTGTCCAAACACCAGTATATCATCAGCAAAAAGGAGATGAGAAATGGTTGGAACATACCGGTTTAATCGGATTCCTCTGAAGAGATCATCCTGTTCAGCTTTAAGGAAGAGGCGGGATAGGACATCAGTGCATAATATGAAAATATAAGGTGATAGCGGGCATCCTTGTCTAATCCCCCTGGCCGGTCTGAAGTACCCGTGCGGCACCCCGTTAATGAGGACAGAAAATGAGGAGGACGTGATGCATTCCATAATAAGATCATTCGTACGTCCTCTAATACCTCTGTTGTGCAGCACACTTTTGATAAATGGCCATGATAACCGATCATACGCCTTGGACAGATCGATCTTGAGAGCAAAGGAATTTTTCTTTGTTGGAAATCTCTTCATAGCATGAAAGATCTCGTGGCCAATGATGAGATTGTCTGTAATTTGTCTGCCAGGAACGAAGGCGTTTTGGTACATCGAGATGCTCCTGTCAATGAGAGGACGAAGGCGATTTGTGAGGATTTTGGTAATTATTTTGTAAGCAACATTACACAAAGCGATGGGACGGAAATCACTCGGTTTGGAAGCCATGGTTGTCTTGGGTATCAGTGCAAGATGAGTATGATTTAGCTTTGATGGCATCACCCTGCTATTGAAGAATTGATTTATAGTAGAACAGAGATCGCCTCCAACCAATGGCCAGTTCTTTTGGAAGAAGATGGCCGGATACCCATCCGGCCCCGGAGCTTTCGTAGGTCCCATCCTCATAGTGGTGTTATGGATCTCGTCAAGGTCAGGGGGGTTGCCCAGGGAGCAGTTTTCGTCCTCCGTAATGGCCGGAGTGCTATAAATGGATCCCAAGTCGGGAACAGCCGTTGCAACAGTGCTGAAGATCGCCTGAAAATGGTCCACCATCGTCGCCGAGATGATCTTCTGATCCGACGTCCAGGTACCGTTATCGAGTTGGAGAGCACGGATTTCATTCCGCCTTTTCCTATTCGTTGCCTTCACATGGAAGTATTTGGTGTTTTTGTCGCCTTCATTAATCCATTGGCACTTTGCACGTTGTTTCCAATAGCATTCCTCTAGCAATAGGAGGTCGTTGAGCTCTCGGCGAATCGCTTTGTCTTCCTCCAAATTGGCCTCCGTAGTCGGCCGAGATTGTACTGTTAAGAGCTCTTGTTGAAGCTTGCCTATCCGCTCTTTGAAATTGCCAAAGACTTCCCGCCCCCACCTGTGAAGTTTAGGAAGAGAAACTTTAAGTTTATGGGATAAGGAAGTAACACCATTACCTTCCGTCTCTTTCCAGATGGAGTCAAGTTTTTCGATGAATAAGTTACTGCTCAACCAATGTAATTCGAATCTTCTTGGTCTCCTTCTATGCTTCAGCATGTTCTTTGTGTTTAGAAGAATGGGCGCGTGATCGCTGTTGATCCGCGGAAGAGTAGAAACAGTTGAATGGGGGAAGAGACTACACCACTCCGCCGTTGCCATAGCCCGATCGAGTCGTTCCCTGATGTGGTGATCCGAAGTTCTACCGTTCGACCAAGTGAAGGCAGGGCCAATGAGCCCAAGGTCAATAAGCCCGCACTGATTCACCAGCTTGCGAAACGGGGCCACCATCCTGTAGTTAAAGGCCC
Organism: Iris pallida; assembly: GCA_029216955.1. Taxonomy (NCBI): domain Eukaryota; kingdom Viridiplantae; phylum Streptophyta; class Magnoliopsida; order Asparagales; family Iridaceae; genus Iris; species Iris pallida. The sequence continues at coordinate 492,814 of JANAVB010022997.1, read as the reverse complement.
TGCCGCCTTCCTTCTCACCTGGCCGGAGGATATCATTGAAGTCGCCTATGCAGCACCATGGGCCAAGAAAGGAGTCAGAAAGATTCTTGATGGTCGACCATAATTTAGTTCTCTCGCGTCTCTGTGGGCAACCATAGACGCAAACAAGATTCCAAGCCAGAGATGTGGGCGAGGCCTCGATGGCAATGATGATAAGGTTGTCGGATGAGAAGGTCACATTGGCCTGGATGGAATCATCCCAGCCAACCCATAGGCCCCCTGACAAGCCTCGCGGTGGGACCGAGAAATAGTTACTGAAACCTAAGGAGGGGAGAGTTTGAGATGAGTGAAGAGGAGAGGACATGGTTTCGGAGAGGAAGAAGATGGAGGGGCGCGTGGCGGAGAGGAATGATCTGAATGTTGAAACTGTCGAGACATTCCTCGCACCTCGACAGTTCCAAGCTAGGATTTTCATTGGATTTGCGGCTGAGAAGGCTCAGCCGCGTCAGTTTCAGTCGGGGTGGGAGGACGAGGAGGATTCTTTGTCCTGCGTTTGGAGGCTCTTAAATCTTCGAGGATGCCACTCGACCTCTTTTTAGAGTCGCTGGTAAGTTCCACCGGAGGAAAGGAGAGATTCTTCATACGAGCAAGCCGCTTCCATGAGTGGCTCTGGGTGCTAGTTTGCCGGATAATGCATCCATTATTTCGGATAGGGGAGATGTCATCAGTGTTAATAATCAGATTGTGCTTCTCAAAGGTAGTGGTGAAGTTGCCTGGGAGGAGTTGATTAGAGGGGAGAGGATTAGAGATTCCAGGGGCTTCAGTAATGGAGATGGGAGGGGTCATAGAAGGGATGCTTCTATTAATACAATTGATATTCCAAGCGCTCATGTCCCACAGATCACGTGGTATATCAACAATGATAGTATTCTTATCCATGTCAGTATCCATAGACACAGGAGTTGATTGATGCCATGATTGAGGTGAATCCGGTCTTACGAGCGCGCTGGCCGGGTTGGATGGAAGAATTGTCTCAGTATCCGAAACATGAATAGAGATTCCTGGGTTGGTGGGGATCATCCTTCTGTGGGGCGGCTGATAGACACCTGACTGGATTCGAGTATCTTCACGTCGAGGCGGCTGGAGGGTTCCTACAGCCAGGTGTGAAGCACTCAAGTCTTCGGCCGGGGAACTGGATACCGGATTCAATTGATGGCCAGATGGGCGATTGCTCCCTCCCAGAGTCGAACGTCTAGAAGACGGGTGATGATAATCTGCCAGATACTCCTCCTCCTTTATTCTTGGTTTGAGTAATTCCTCCATACGCGAGCGTTCATCGTCCGACCAGTCGTCCCCTATCAATGAGATAAAGGATTCGCGCTCACTACAATTGGAGAGGAGATGTCCCACCCTGGCACAAAAGAGGCACATTTTTGGCAACCTTTCATATTTCACTCGAACTTGTCCGATAGAAGTCCCGTCAATGGATGTCGATATACATTTTTTGAGAGGTTTGGAGATATCTATCAACACCTTGATACGAGCGAAGGTTGTCCACTGAGCGGCTTCTTCTTCCGAGCAACCCCTGGGGGAACCCAGGGACTCCGCAATTCTGGTTATAGCTTGGCGGTTCAAAAACTTTGGTGGGATCTTGTGTAGTTGGATCCATAAATCCGCAAATTGAAATAGATATTCCTCCGGAAGTTTCCCTGGATCACACCGCTCAATGGCGAGAAGGTCGTCGTTGATGCTCCAAGGAGCCTCAAGAAGAACTCTGTTCACCGTATTCACGCTATCTAGCCTCGCTATGAAAGTTCCTCCTTCAGTATCAAGATCCGATACATGAATCGGAGTAGGGATCTTCCATAACTTGGCTAAAATCATAGCTAAGATAGGCCTGGTAAATCTTCTTGTGGAGAAAGGTTTAACAGCAAGCGAGGATGCCCAATGACTTGCGACCGCACTGTCTCTCGCCGATAACGTGACAGTATCGGCAGGGCCCTGTAGGGAGAATAAGGAGGCCATCTTCTCCACTACTTCTTTGTAAGATGCCATGGATGCCTCTCTGATACGAAGGAAGCGCCACGAGAGTAGATGAGATGGGAAGAGGAAGGGGTAGAGCTAGGGAGGGGGGAGAAGTAACAGTCGATCAATGCCAGGATTGAGAGGAAGGAGTAGGCGCAGGAGTAGCCGGAAGAAGGAGAATATCCATGGGGAAGGATGAAGTTTGGGTGTCGGCGCAAACCCTAGGCTTGGGGAAGCAGCGCTCAGCGGAAAAAATTTGCATATTAGAGTTGAACAAATGCAATAATAACAATTATATATATGTTAAACTATCTGTATCAATAATGAACCATAATCTAAGTGAACTTAGTAAACGACAAGACCTACTTATATATATTATATTATTTAGGATGGAGAGGTCATCTCTTTCCATCCCAAGTTTTCGGGAGCTTATAGAAGCCCATTAGAGCTGTACTTACCCGACCCATTCTAAACACATATATATATATAGATGCAATGATGCAAAAGAAAAACCCTAGCCGCAGTGCCATTCCATCTTCTTCATTTTCATCGACCTTGGGCCACACTGGTGTGCATGCAACCCTCGTCGACTTCTCAACAACCCCTCGCGACGTCGAGCCTACCATGATCCTCCTGGACTTCATGTTGGGGCTGACTATTCCAACCCGAGGCCGCAGCCGATGGCCGTTCGACTCGAGCCCGACCATTGTTCACGCAACTCGCTAATCTTGCATGCGACCAGGATCCGCCCTTGTCTCTGTCGACAGCAACATGAGTCTTGCTGGCCGCTTCTAAGCGTTTGTACGACGTTGGACGACGTGACCGAGGAACCACGACAACCCCCTTTCCAGCGGCATCGCACATGGTCGAGCGCTCTGACATCAAGCGACCACCTAGCCTACCTCGACAACCCAGGCTATGACCATGACACCTGGCTCGTGCGACAGTGAACCGATCTTTCTGGCCGATCTCCATGGTTGGGGTTCGATGACAGCGCACCCACTACCGTGATGCCGACTTCGACCCAGTTCTATGGTGAATTTGGAGACGAGCCTTCCCTCGAGTCATCATCTTCGACTGTGGCGCATATCCATCGTAGCAGACGTCGACGACCGGAAGATGCCGGCCAAGATCCAACGCCAAACCGCACACGAGTTCCCCATGGCAGCACCCTCCCACCAAGTCAATGTCGTACCGCATGGGACCCCCTTGTTGAGCTTCTGTTCCAGCTATATTCTAAGAAGCATATTCAAATGTATAGGTAACTCTCTAACATTTCTTCTATAGTTCCTCCAATGGGTTAGCATCTTTTCAAACTCGAATAGGAAGAAGAAGAAGAAGAAGAAGAAGAAGAATTAGTAGTAAAATAGTATAGTAGAAAGAAAACTCATGCACAGTGTGCACGTTAAGAAAGGTATAGGTGGTCCAACAATGTTCAGTGCAAATATATGGTAGTATATCAACTTTAGCTTAAAAACAAATTAAATAATAAGTAAAAAGTCTACCTACTATTCAAGTGGGCATAAGAAAACAAGTAATGACATTTTCTAAATAAACCCATGTCATTTTCTTTATCCAAAAAGCTATGGATTGTTGCTGCTACATCATTTATGACAATTATAAGCATTTAGACCCTTCCCAAATCCTATAACACAAAACAAGCCTTATTGTGTTAGTACTGTGATTCATTATAACAGTAAGATGGCCCCTCACATTGGTACATATTGTAAAATATTATGTTTAATCTAATAGTTAGATTCAACTCTAGGTAGGCTTATTCAATATTAGTTCCAGAACATGGCTATTCCCCTCTCTGTTGTTTGAACAAACATAAGGAATTAATACAAAGTAGAATATTGACAAACATAAATATTTTCAAGTTCGATAAAAAATAAATAGAAACCCACCCATACGACGTGCGTCCCGTCAATCCGGACGACGTGGTCGCGAACCGAAAGCATCGAAAGCTGCGTAATGGCTTCGTGGTCGTGTGGGCTTTGACGGAATTCAAATTGGTCGCGTGTGCGCGACGAATTTGATGCGTATCCGTCGAAATTCTCCGTATCGTGCACGTTGCAAATTTCTCAATTACGTTGTGCACGTTCGTCGGATCGAGACGAAACTTGCGCCAACAGGACCGTATCGTTTTTCTGGTCCTGTATGCCAAGTTTGGTCCAATTCTGAGACTGTTGACAAAATTACCGTTTTGCGGGCCCCACGGTCCCACTCAACGGGCGATTTTGTGCACGGCCCGCCGGAATCCAACTATGGACATACGGTTGGGTTCGTATCGGAAAACCGGATCCGTAGACATATAGTTTGACGACTTTAGAGACCATTGACTCTGGCACGTTTTTCGGTGCAAAGCGGGTCCAACGGCGGACATCGTTTTTGTCCGAAATTACCGTTTTGCCCCTGTGTCCAGAATTGGACTTAAGGACAGGCAATCCTAGCTAATTTGACTATTCTGAGATCATTGGTATTGTTTATTTCAGCTTCCGGGGACGGTTGTATGGGCTTTGACCATTGTGGCATAATTAGTGGTACAGATTGTCGGTTTCACCAGCAGAGGACCACAGGCGAGTACAGTTTATTGTTTGTATTTCGATATTGATCTTTACTATATTTCATTGATTAGTCATTAGTTATGTGATTATTTTCTATTATAAATTGTTGAGTCGGGAATGAGAAGTACCAAGGATGTGTGATCTGACCTTAGACCGTGTAGACCGTGTAGACCGTGTTGCATTTATTTCTTGTAGACCGTGTAGACAGTGTTTTATTTATTTCTTGTAGACAGTGTAGACAGTGTTTTATTTATTGCATTTAAATTGTGTAGTTAATGATTATTATTCTGTAGATAGTGTTTCTTTACTGCAATATTAACTGTAGACCGTGTAACTGTAGACCGTGTAACTTTAGACCGTGTAACTGTAGACCGTGTAACTGTAGACCGTGTAACTTTAGACCGTGTAACTGTAGACCGTGTAACTTTAGACCGTGTAGACCGTGTCGCATAATTGTCCCGAGACCGATCACATATCAAAGGTACTTCTAACAGTCGGGGAGAGTATTTTGTGTCTATTTACTTACTATTGGTTTTTATATTTCATGTTTATTTTCAAACCCATGATTGATGTCTAACCTTTGTTTTATAGTCATTTTCTTTATTTGAAATTGCATTCAGTGGATTGTGCTCGTTCCATTCCTGACTGGAAACCAACATTTTCAGGTTAGCCGTGGATTCACTTAGCTTGGGGAGTGACGGGATCACTTGCAGACAAAGCCTAGAAACTAGCTAGATAGCGGAGTTGTAGTCATTCCAATAGTTGTACAAGTTTATATTTTTCCGCAAATGTAAATCTTGTGATTATTGTAAGTTAAATTAATTTTTGTGATTGAGCAGTATTTGTGATTTTGATCTTCATGGCCGTGACAGCGTTCTACCGCCGACACTGCGGCGTAGGCTGGCTTGGACACGTCTCGTATCCGTTTAAAAAAAAATGGGTGCGGGTCGTGACAAGTTTTTGTGGTGGCCCATGCAGGTCAGTCTTCGCAAATCACGCGAACTCGTGATGGTACTTAAGTTAGTTGTACTATTGCGAGCCTGCGGCAAGGAAATGCTCATTCACGAATTATGATTAATTTAATTTAAGTGAATGACTAGGACTAGGAGTCCCTTATACAAATTTACCGATGGGTAGTCTAGGCCATGCAATTTAGGATGAGGGTCATTAATTTTGATACCATGTCAGATCCCCATAGTTACACTATTACCTCTTGATAGGACGATATGATCCAATGTGGATAGATTATTCACTTGGTGAGGCAGAGTTTCCTAGAGTAATGATCTAACCTTGATGAATTATTCAATTCATTCTCCTTGCCTCTAAGATATCATCCCCATATCCTAGCCGAATTATCTATATAATTGCTAGTTGTCCTAAGAATCATTATTTTACAAAGTTCTGATTTTGTTATCCATATACGGACCTTGAGTTAGTTTCGATTCAAATTTGTCCCTCAGAGGCTTGAATACACATGGAAGAGTTAGAATATTTGTATTTCTTTTGTCCTCAGTTATTTCCCCATGTGCAATCTTTTATCTTAAGGGTTGTGACTGGTAGGACAAATGCTTACGCTTTATTTCATAGGCAATTTGTTTGAATCTCTAGGAGCTCATAGGTTTTTTTTTACGGATGTAGTTAAGAGAATATTAGTTGACTCATGATGGCAGGACAGCAGCGCACTGTCGCCATTATTTGAATTATAGAGACCATAGATTTACTGCAGCCAGCAGCGCACTGGCGAGACACGACTCCTAGAATTGAAATTAGTCTAAGAAAATATAGGATTATAGAATATTTCTAAAACTATGGCTAGTGGTCCTCTTTGATCGTAGTTACCCTTGTGACAGGTAGAGTATCTGATAGGATATCACATCTGAGCCACGGAACCAAGGGTTTACCATCGTACGATTTTACGGGCGAGGCGTAGTCCTCGGTGAAACAACTTCAGACGTGATTACAAATTAGGGATGCCATAGAGGATATAGGACAGTGCCCTGTATGTTCTATAAGACCCGAAGCCAATAGTAGTGGAAGTTTTGTAAGTTGGGTAGCATGTCTCCCTACCTAGCGTCCTGAAGTCCTTGTGACTTATTGACGAGGAAATTGATTAACGCTAATAGGTTTACCTGGAAAATAGAAAATAAAGGTCCATAACCCATTAGTCAACCAAGTCTTTGTGGATAAGAAGATAGTAGGAAGACCGTATAAGCAAGACCACCGGGTAAGGTTTGATTCTCACAAAACTCGAAATACTTGTGCCTTCTTTCAAAAATCTCGCATAATTGTATTCGACTAACTTAACAAACGCTACTGTTACAGCTTAGTTTTGCAAGCTTACTCTTTTATCGAGCTTGATCCAAGACATATGTTTATTGGGGACGCCCACTAACATATCGTCTAATCAGAATTGATATATTACGGTCTGATCAGCCGTAGTACACTCAGTTCGCTCTCCCTCTTATTAACCTACGTGGATTGAGATGTAGATGTCTATAGGATCTCATCCGCGACTGCTTTGACAATTCCTCTTGAATTATACATTCGCCTTTGAATCACGAATTTGTATTCAGTGATATCTTTATTGAACTCTTTATTCGTTTTTGTCTTTCACTAATTTGGAAAGACGGAAGCTCGTGAGTGGCAGAAAGATACCGAGTATCCCCATGGCTATGGTAGTTGTATACACAAGGGTAGTTATCGTCAACCAGCCATGTGATCGAGTTACTCGTTCTCCTCTCGACCCTAAACTGTTATCGGGACTTTCAAGCCATCTGAATTTAAGAATGATTAGGGTTTTATCCTTAGTCGTAATGCCAACCCAGGAGACTATCTATTCTCGAGAAACAATTCATTGTGTCTCTAAATATTTCTTGAATATTGCCTTTACTTTCAAACCTTAAGCCTTGAACCAACCCTTCCTCGATCGAAGCCACAGTTAGACATAAGATGAGTAGACAATAGGGTAATTATTTACCGTGACACTCATCCCGAGATTGGTTTCCAACAAATATTACTCTAGTTATGTAAATTTTATTATTAAGACCTAATTAGTGTTGGAACGCCACAGTCACTAGCTTAGCCAATGCCATAGCTTAAACACCCTGTCTATCAGTTGTCAACAGCAATACACGATCACTACGACTCTTGTGACGATAGTCTAGCAGGTTGACACAAATGGAAATTCACGACTCAGTTGAAGAAATCTTGTGCCTTAGAGTTGGTTACCCCGTCGATAACTCTAATATACTATAGACGAGTAGATCATCATATTTTATCGACCATGTGTCATTATACACACTCGTTCTCCATTTATTGAGGAACGATCCTTGACTTGACTTATATCTACCGTATTCCGATACGTCGTGCCTTATTCCCTATTAACAAAGGGTCGAGGTACAGTATCCGGACTTTGGAAACCCTCTAACCTCGATATTCCTAAGACCATGTCCTATTTCTAAGGTGGGTAGACTGTAAGCCTCCTAAGGTTTTAGGATATACGAAGATCACCGATTGATTAGAACAAATTTTTATTTAGAATGATAGTTAGTGCTCTATGGACTCTCACTTTCCATTTAGATCATTTTGTGTCCCCGGCCGTGTCATTAATATTCGGAGCACGAGACCAACTGTTATCTTCCGACAAACTGCATATACAAGATCTAGACAAGCCCACCTTCATCTAGGTATATCATGTCCCACTAAAACCCGTCCCCTTGTACTCTATTTTTGGGGTACGACCTTCAGGTTAAAAGGACTAGTTATAACCTTTACCATAGTACCGGTATACTTCCCGACTTCCACTAGAGCCTCAACCTTGACTCAATTCCTTCGACCCAATATATGGTGGTGATCTACTCGAAGCCCACTACGCACATACCACTAGTGTGCCACTCGATAGAGGCCTCTTGTGCTACTTAAACACTAGGGTCACCAAAGGCACATTTTGGACTTTAGGGACTTAGCTAACCAACCCGAATGGCAATTAGCTCAACCATTTGGGAGAAAACCTATTCCAGGTTACCATAACCTGGTAGAAATAGTTTATGATTGGACTCTTGTCTAGTCAATATAGATTAAAATTCAAGATTCTTCCAACCAACGATTGATGTCCAATCAAGGAACCCTTTAAGACCCAGTAAAACTCCTCCATACATACCACCATACTTGGACTATGACACATAACTATTTGAAATAGGTCCCTACCCCTATTTCGCTATCTCCACCTTTTAGAATGTGAAGTCATTCGTAACCTTATTCCATCTACCTGGAAGTCGCGACACGATCTTGTGTTGCATTATATCCCTTGCTCGTGTGTTTAGACAACCACGGGAAAGATCAAAATCTCGATTTCTCAAATTCTGTCCTATTATAGAACCTTGTTTAGATTAATTTCGAGAACAGAATCTTCGTGTTGCATGGATTGCAAGACCCTCTAGGAAATGAAGGTGCTTCGATTTAGCAATTGACTAGACCAGAGTAGCCCACCTAGCAAATAAGTCATTGGCTCATAGACTTTCTTTCTACCGGCATCATTAGAAATTTCTCTACCGTCTTTGAAACTTCGTATTCGTTCACGGTTATTCTTCCTTGCTTTCTTGTACCATTAATTCTCATCCCTTCCTATTCCGGGGTGACGAATGATCGTGCTGTCTAGAATTCATCAAAAATTCTTAGATTATAGTATAATATTGCTTGACTATTGAATGTTTGGTTGTTTATACATATGAGGGATTATAGATACCATATGCCTAGATACCTGCCAGTAGAATTGTTATCAACTAGTTAGAAGACCATAAGGTTTTAGGAGGGAGTAGTGTGACCAAAGGTGGGTAGAAGTCCTCAAGTATTCAGAGTTATAAAATGACTAGAGAATGTCATAAAATATTTTGAGAGATTAAATTTGAGGAGATTAAGGTAATAGTAGACTTTGAATTTTAAGGGATAATAATTAGAATTTCGATGACGAAATTATTTTTAAGATGGGTAGATTTGTAGCTCCCCTTCCCGAAAATATTAAATTTTTTTTTATGTTATTAATTATTTTATTTGAATGGTAATTTTTAGATTTTTATAATATATATATTAGAAGTTGTGAATAAATATAATATAACTAAGTTTTAATTAAAGTAGTGATAAGGTTGCATATTAGAGTTGAACAAATGCAATAATAACAATTATATATATGTTAAACTATCTGTATCAATAATGAACCATAATCTAAGTGAACTTAGTAAACGACAAGACCTACTTATATATATTATATTATTTAGGATGGAGAGGTCATCTCTTTCCATCCCAAGTTTTCGGGAGCTTATAGAAGCCCATTAGAGCTGTACTTACCCGACCCATTCTAAACACATATATATATAGATGCAATGATGCAAAAGAAAAACCCTAGCCGCAGTGCCATTCCATCTTCTTCATTTTCATCGACCTTGGGCCACACTGGTGTGCATGCAACCCTCGTCGACTTCTCAACAACCCCTCGCGACGTCGAGCCTACCATGATCCTCCTGGACTTCATGTTGGGGCTGACTATTCCAACCCGAGGCCGCAGCCGATGGCCGTTCGACTCGAGCCCGACCATTGTTCACGCAACTCGCTAATCTTGCATGCGACCAGGATCCGCCCTTGTCTCTGTCGACAGCAACATGAGTCTTGCTGGCCGCTTCTAAGCGTTTGTACGACGTTGGACGACGTGACCGAGGAACCACGACAACCCCCTTTCCAGCGGCATCGCACATGGTCGAGCGCTCTGACATCAAGCGACCACCTAGCCTACCTCGACAACCCAGGCTATGACCATGACACCTGGCTCGTGCGACAGTGAACCGATCTTTCTGGCCGATCTCCATGGTTGGGGTTCGATGACAGCGCACCCACTACCGTGATGCCGACTTCGACCCAGTTCTATGGTGAATTTGGAGACGAGCCTTCCCTCGAGTCATCATCTTCGACTGTGGCGCATATCCATCGTAGCAGACGTCGACGACCGGAAGATGCCGGCCAAGATCCAACGCCAAACCGCACACGAGTTCCCCATGGCAGCACCCTCCCACCAAGTCAATGTCGTACCGCATGGGACCCCCTTGTTGAGCTTCTGTTCCAGCTATATTCTAAGAAGCATATTCAAATGTATAGGTAACTCTCTAACATTTCTTCTATAGTTCCTCCAATGGGTTAGCATCTTTTCAAACTCGAATAGGAAGAAGAAGAAGAAGAAGAAGAAGAAGAAGAATTAGTAGTAAAATAGTATAGTAGAAAGAAAACTCATGCACAGTGTGCACGTTAAGAAAGGTATAGGTGGTCCAACAATGTTCAGTGCAAATATATGGTAGTATATCAACTTTAGCTTAAAAACAAATTAAATAATAAGTAAAAAGTCTACCTACTATTCAAGTGGGCATAAGAAAACAAGTAATGACATTTTCTAAATAAACCCATCTCATTTTCTTTATCCAAAAAGCTATGGATTGTTGCTGCTACATCATTTATGACAATTATAAGCATTTAGACCCTTCCCAAATCCTATAACACAAAACAAGCCTTATTGTGTTAGTACTGTGATTCATTATAACAGTAAGATGGCCCCTCACATTGGTACATATTGTAAAATATTATGTTTAATCTAATAGTTAGATTCAACTCTAGGTAGGCTTATTCAATATTAGTTCCAGAACATGGCTATTCCCCTCTCTGTTGTTTGAACAAACATAAGGAATTAATACAAAGTAGAATATTGACAAACATAAATATTTTCAAGTTCGATAAAAATAAATAGAAACCCACCCATACGACGTGCGTCCCGTCAATCCGGACGACGTGGTCGCGAACCGAAAGCATCGAAAGCTGCGTAATGGCTTCGTGGTCGTGTGGGCTTTGACGGAATTCAAATTGGTCGCGTGTGCGCGACGAATTTGATGCGTATCCGTCGAAATTCTCCGTATCGTGCACGTTGCAAATTTCTCAATTACGTTGTGCACGTTCGTCGGATCGAGACGAAACTTGCGCCAACAGGACCGTATCGTTTTTCTGGTCCTGTATGCCAAGTTTGGTCCAATTCTGAGACTGTTGACAAAATTACCGTTTTGCGGGCCCCACGGTCCCACTCAACGGGCGATTTTGTGCACGGCCCGCCGGAATCCAACTATGGACATACGGTTGGGTTCATATCGGAAAACCTGATCCGTAGACATATAGTTTGACGACTTTAGAGACCGTTGACTCTGGCACGCTTTTCGGTGCAAAGCGGGTCCAACGGCGGACATCGTTTTTGCCCGAAATTACCGTTTTGCCCCTGTGTCCAGAATTGGACTTAAGGACAGGCAATCCTAGCTAATTTGACTATTCTGAGATCATTGGTATTGTTTATTTCAGCTTCCGGGGACGGTTGTATGGGCTTTGACCATTGTGGCATAATTAGTGGTACAGATTGTCGGTTTCACCAGCAGAGGACCACAGGCGAGTACAGTTTATTGTTTGCATTTCGATATTGATCTTTACTATATTTCATTGATTAGTCATTAGTTATGTGATTATTTTCTATTATAAATTGTTGAGTCGGGAATGAGAAGTACCAAGGATGTGTGATCTGACCTTAGACCGTGTAGACCGTGTAGACCGTGTTGCATTTATTTCTTGTAGACCGTGTAGACAGTGTTTTATTTATTTCTTGTAGACAGTGTAGACAGTGTTTTATTTATTGCATTTAAATTGTGTAGTTAATGATTATTATTCTGTAGATAGTGTTTCTTTACTGCAATATTAACTGTAGACCGTGTAACTGTAGACCGTGTAACTTTAGACCGTGTAACTGTAGACCGTGTAACTGTAGACCGTGTAACTTTAGACCGTGTAACTGTAGACCGTGTAACTTTAGACCGTGTAGACCGTGTCGCATAATTGTCCCGAGACCGATCACATATCAAAGGTACTTCTAACAGTCGGGGAGAGTATTTTGTGTCTATTTACTTACTATTGGTTTTTATATTTCATGTTTATTTTCAAACCCATGATTGATGTCTAACCTTTGTTTTATAGTCATTTTCTTTATTTGAAATTGCATTCAGTGGATTGTGCTCGTTCCATTCCTGACTGGAAACCAACATTTTCAGGTTAGCCGTGGATTCACTTAGCTTGGGGAGTGACGGGATCACTTGCAGACAAAGCCTAGAAACTAGCTAGATAGCGGAGTTGTAGTCATTCCAATAGTTGTACAAGTTTATATTTTTCCGCAAATGTAAATCTTGTGATTATTGTAAGTTAAATTAATTTTTGTGATTGAGCAGTATTTGTGATTTTGATCTTCATGGCCGTGACAGCGTTCTACCGCCGACACTGCGGCGTAGGCTGGCTTGGACACGTCTCGTATCCGTTTAAAAAAAAACGGGTGCGGGTCGTGACAAGTTTTTGTGGTGGCCCATGCAGGTCAGTCTTCGTAAATCACGCGAACTCGTGATGGTACTTAAGTTAGTTGTACTATTGCGAGCCTGCGGCAAGGAAATGCTCATTCACGAATTATGATTAATTTAATTTAAGTGAATGACTAGGACTAGGAGTCCCTTATACAAATTTACCGATGGGTAGTCTAGGCCATGCAATTTAGGATGAGGGTCATTAATTTTGATACCATGTCAGATCCCCATAGTTACACTATTACCTCTTGATAGGACGATATGATCCAATGTGGATAGATTATTCACTTGGTGAGGCAGAGTTTCCTAGAGTAATGATCTAACCTTGATGAATTATTCAATTCATTCTCCTTGCCTCTAAGATATCATCCCCATATCCTAGCCGAATTATCTATATAATTGCTAGTTGTCCTAAGAATCATTATTTTACAAAGTTCTGATTTTGTTATCCATATACGGACCTTGAGTTAGTTTCGATTCAAGTTTGTCCCTCAGAGGCTTGAATACACATGGAAGAGTTAGAATATTTGTATTTCTTTTGTCCTCAGTTATTTCCCCATGTGCAATCTTTTATCTTAAGGGTTGTGACTGGTAGGACAAATGCTTACGCTTTATTTCATAGGCAATTTGTTTGAATCTCTAGGAGCTCATAGGTTTTTTTTTACGGATGTAGTTAAGAGAATATTAGTTGACTCATGATGGCAGGACAGCAGCGCACTGTCGCCATTATTTGAATTATAGAGACCATAGATTTACTGCAGCCAGCAGCGCACTGGCGAGACACGACTCCTAGAATTGAAATTAGTCTAAGAAAATATAGGATTATAGAATATTTCTAAAACTATGGCTAGTGGTCCTCTTTGATCGTAGTTACCCTTGTGACAGGTAGAGTATCTGATAGGATATCACATCTGAGCCACGGAACCAAGGGTTTACCATCGTACGATTTTACGGGCGAGGCGTAGTCCTCGGTGAAACAACTTCAGACGTGATTACAAATTAGGGATGCCATAGAGGATATAGGACAGTGCCCTGTATGTTCTATAAGACCCGAAGCCAATAGTAGTGGAAGTTTTGTAAGTTGGGTAGCATGTCTCCCTACATAGCGTCCTGAAGTCCTTGTGACTTATTGACGAGGAAATTGATTAACGCTAATAGGTTTACCTGGAAAATAGAAAATAAAGGTCCATAACCCATTAGTCAACCAAGTCTTTGTGGATAAGAAGATAGTAGGAAGACCGTATAAGCAAGACCACCGGGTAAGGTTTGATTCTCACAAAACTCGAAATACTTGTGCCTTCTTTCAAAAATCTCGCATAATTGTATTCGACTAACTTAACAAACGCTACTGTTACAGCTTAGTTTTGCAAGCTTACTCTTTTATCGAGCTTGATCCAAGACATATATTTATTGGGGACGCCCACTAACATATCGTCTAATCAGAATTGATATATTACGGTCTGATCAGCCGTAGTACACTCAGTTCGCTCTCCCTCTTATTAACCTACGTGGATTGAGATGTAGATGTCTATAGGATCTCATCCGATACTGCTTTGACAATTCCTCTTGAATTATACATTCGCCTTTGAATCACGAATTTGTATTCAGTGATATCTTTATTGAACTCTTTATTCGTTTTTGTCTTTCACTAATTTGGAAAGACGGAAGCTCGTGAGTGGCAGAAAGATACCGAGTATCCCCATGGCTATGGTAGTTGTATACAGAAGGGTAGTTATCGTCAACCAGCCATGTGATCGAGTTACTCGTTCTCCTCTCGACCCTAAACTGTTATCGGGACTTTCAAGCCATCTGAATTTAAGAATGATTAGGGTTTTATCCTTAGTCGTAATGCCAACCCAGGAGACTATCTATTCTCGAGAAACAATTCATTGTGTCTCTAAATATTTCTTGAATATTGCCTTTACTTTCAAACCTTAAGCCTTGAACCAACCCTTCCTCGATCGAAGCCACAGTTAGACATAAGATGAGTAGACAATAGGGTAATTATTTACCGTGACACTCATCCCGAGATTGGTTTCCAACAAATATTACTCTAGTTATGTAAATTTTATTATTAAGACCTAATTAGTGTTGGAACGCCACAGTCACTAGCTTAGCCAATGCCATAGCTTAAACACCCTGTCTATCAGTTGTCAACAGCAATACACGATCACTACGACTCTTGTGACGATAGTCTAGCAGGTTGACACAAATGGAAATTCACGACTCAGTTGAAGAAATCTTGTGCCTTAGAGTTGGTTACCCCGTCGATAACTCTAATATACTATAGACGAGTAGATCATCATATTTTATCGACCATGTGTCATTATACACACTCGTTCTCCATTTATTGAGGAACGATCCTTGACTTGACTTATATCTACCGTATTCCGATACGTCGTGCCTTATTCCCTATTAACAAAGGGTCGAGGTACAGTATCCGGACTTTGGAAACCCTCTAACCTCGATATTCCTAAGACTATGTCCTATTTCTAAGGTGGGTAGACTGTAAGCCTCCTAAGGTTTTAGGATATACGAAGATCACCGATTGATTAGAACAAATTTTTATTTAGAATGATAGTTAGTGCTCTATGGACTCTCACTTTCCATTTAGATCATTTTGTGTCCCCGGCCGTGTCATTAATATTCGGAGCACGAGACCAACTGTTATCTTCCGACAAACTGCATATACAAGATCTAGACAAGCCCACCTTCATCTAGGTATATCATGTCCCACTAAAACCCGTCCCCTTGTACTCTATTTTTGGGGTACGACCTTCAGGTTAAAAGGACTAGTTATAACCTTTACCATAGTACCGGTATACTTCCCGACTTCCACTAGAGCCTCAACCTTGACTCAATTCCTTCGACCCAATATATGGTGGTGATCTACTCGAAGCCCACTACGCACATACCACTAGTGTGCCACTCGATAGAGGCCTCTTGTGCTACTTAAACACTAGGGTCACCAAAGGCACATTTTGGACTTTAGGGACTTAGCTAACCAACCCGAATGGCAATTAGCTCAACCATTTGGGAGAAAACCTATTCCAGGTTACCATAACCTGGTAGAAATAGTTTATGATTGGACTCTTGTCTAGTCAATATAGATTAAAATTCAAGATTCTTCCAACCAACGATTGATGTCCAATCAAGGAACCCTTTAAGACCCAGTAAAACTCCTCCATACATACCACCATACTTGGACTATGACACATAACTATTTGAAATAGGTCCCTACCCCTATTTCGCTATCTCCACCTTTTAGAATGTGAAGTCATTCGTAACCTTATTCCATCTACCTGGAAGTCGCGACACGATCTTGTGTTGCATTATATCCCTTGCTCGTGTGTTTAGACAACCACGGGAAAGATCAAAATCTCGATTTCTCAAATTCTGTCCTATTATAGAACCTTGTTTAGATTAATTTCGAGAACAGAATCTTCGTGTTGCATGGATTGCAAGACCCTCTAGGAAATGAAGGTGCTTCGATTTAGCAATTGACTAGACCAGAGTAGCCCACCTAGCAAATAAGTCATTGGCTCATAGACTTTCTTTCTACCGGCATCATTAGAAATTTCTCTACCGTCTTTGAAACTTCGTATTCGTTCACGGTTATTCTTCCTTGCTTTCTTGTACCATTAATTCTCATCCCTTCCTATTCCGGGGTGACGAATGATCGTGCTGTCTAGAATTCATCAAAAATTCTTAGATTATAGTATAATATTGCTTGACTATTGAATGTTTGGTTGTTTATACATATGAGGGATTATAGATACCATATGCCTAGATACCTGCCAGTAGAATTGTTATCAACTAGTTAGAAGACCATAAGATTTTAGGAGGGAGTAGTGTGACCAAAGGTGGGTAGAAGTCCTCAAGTATTCAGAGTTATAAAATGACTAGAGAATGTCATAAAATATTTTGAGAGATTAAATTTGAGGAGATTAAGGTAATAGTAGACTTTGAATTTTAAGGGATAATAATTAGAATTTCGATGACGAAATTATTTTTAAGATGGGTAGATTTGTAGCTCCCCTTCCCGAAAATATTAAATTTTTTTTTATGTTATTAATTATTTTATTTGAATGGTAATTTTTAGATTTTTATAATATATATATTAGAAGTTGTGAATAAATATAATATAACTAAGTTTTAATTAAAGTAGTGATAAGGTTGCATATTAGAGTTGAACAAATGCAATAATAACAATTATATATATGTTAAACTATCTGTATCAATAATGAACCATAATCTAAGTGAACTTAGTAAACGACAAGACCTACTTATATATATTATATTATTTAGGATGGAGAGGTCATCTCTTTCCATCCCAAGTTTTCGGGAGCTTATAGAAGCCCATTAGAGCTGTACTTACCCGACCCATTCTAAACACATATATATATAGATGCAATGATGCAAAAGAAAAACCCTAGCCGCAGTGCCATTCCATCTTCTTCATTTTCATCGACCTTGGGCCACACTGGTGTGCATGCAACCCTCGTCGACTTCTCAACAACCCCTCGCGACGTCGAGCCTACCATGATCCTCCTGGACTTCATGTTGGGGCTGACTATTCCAACCCGAGGCCGCAGCCGATGGCCGTTCGACTCGAGCCCGACCATTGTTCACGCAACTCGCTAATCTTGCATGCGACCAGGATCCGCCCTTGTCTCTGTCGACAGCAACATGAGTCTTGCTGGCCGCTTCTAAGCGTTTGTACGACGTTGGACGACGTGACCGAGGAACCACGACAACCCCCTTTCCAGCGGCATCGCACATGGTCGAGCGCTCTGACATCAAGCGACCACCTAGCCTACCTCGACAACCCAGGCTATGACCATGACACCTGGCTCGTGCGACAGTGAACCGATCTTTCTGGCCGATCTCCATGGTTGGGGTTCGATGACAGCGCACCCACTACCGTGATGCCGACTTCGACCCAGTTCTATGGTGAATTTGGAGACGAGCCTTCCCTCGAGTCATCATCTTCGACTGTGGCGCATATCCATCGTAGCAGACGTCGACGACCGGAAGATGCCGGCCAAGATCCAACGCCAAACCGCACACGAGTTCCCCATGGCAGCACCCTCCCACCAAGTCAATGTCGTACCGCATGGGACCCCCCTTGTTGAGCTTCTGTTCCAGCTATATTCTAAGAAGCATATTCAAATGTATAGGTAACTCTCTAACATTTCTTCTATAGTTCCTCCAATGGGTTAGCATCTTTTCAAACTCGAATAGGAAGAAGAAGAAGAAGAAGAAGAAGAATTAGTAGTAAAATAGTATAGTAGAAAGAAAACTCATGCACAGTGTGCACGTTAAGAAAGGTATAGGTGGTCCAACAATGTTCAGTGCAAATATATGGTAGTATATCAACTTTAGCTTAAAAACAAATTAAATAATAAGTAAAAAGTCTACCTACTATTCAAGTGGGCATAAGAAAACAAGTAATGACATTTTCTAAATAAACCCATGTCATTTTCTTTATCCAAAAAGCTATGGATTGTTGCTGCTACATCATTTATGACAATTATAAGCATTTAGACCCTTCCCAAATCCTATAACACAAAACAAGCCTTATTGTGTTAGTACTGTGATTCATTATAACAGTAAGATGGCCCCTCACATTGGTACATATTGTAAAATATTATGTTTAATCTAATAGTTAGATTCAACTCTAGGTAGGCTTATTCAATATTAGTTCCAGAACATGGCTATTCCCCTCTCTGTTGTTTGAACAAACATAAGGAATTAATACAAAGTAGAATATTGACAAACATAAATATTTTCAAGTTCGATAAAAAATAAATAGAAACCCACCCATACGACGTGCGTCCCGTCAATCCGGACGACGTGGTCGCGAACCGAAAGCATCGAAAGCTGCGTAATGGCTTCGTGGTCGTGTGGGCTTTGACGGAATTCAAATTGGTCGCGTGTGCGCGACGAATTTGATGCGTATCCGTCGAAATTCTCCGTATCGTGCACGTTGCAAATTTCTCAATTACGTTGTGCACGTTCGTCGGATCGAGACGAAACTTGCGCCAACAGGACCGTATCGTTTTTCTGGTCCTGTATGCCAAGTTTGGTCCAATTCTGAGACTGTTGACAAAATTACCGTTTTGCGGGCCCCACGGTCCCACTCAACGGGCGATTTTGTGCACGGCCCGCCGGAATCCAACTATGGACATACGGTTGGGTTCGTATCGGAAAACCGGATCCGTAGACATATAGTTTGACGACTTTAGAGACCGTTGACTCTGGCACGCTTTTCGGTGCAAAGCGGGTCCAACGGCGGACATCGTTCTTGCCCGAAATTACCGTTTTGCCCCTGTGTCCAGAATTGGACTTAAGGACAGGCAATCCTAGCTAATTTGACTATTCTGAGATCATTGGTATTGTTTATTTCAGCTTCCGGGGACGGTTGTATGGGCTTTGACCATTGTGGCATAATTAGTGGTACAGATTGTCGGTTTCACCAGCAGAGGACCACAGGCGAGTACAATTTATTGTTTGTATTTCGATATTGATCTTTACTATATTTCATTGATTAGTCATTAGTTATGTGATTATTTTCTATTATAAATTGTTGAGTCGGGAATGAGAAGTACCAAGGATGTGTGATCTGACCTTAGACCGTGTAGACCGTGTAGACCGTGTTGCATTTATTTCTTGTAGACCGTGTAGACAGTGTTTTATTTATTTCTTGTAGACAGTGTAGACAGTGTTTTATTTATTGCATTTAAATTGTGTAGTTAATGATTATTATTCTGTAGATAGTGTTTCTTTACTGCAATATTAACTGTAGACCGTGTAACTTTAGACCGTGTAACTGTAGACCGTGTAACTGTAGACCGTGTAACTTTAGACCGTGTAACTGTAGACCGTGTAACTTTAGACCGTGTAACTTTAGACCGTGTAGACCGTGTCGCATAATTGTCCCGAGACCGATCACATATCAAAGGTACTTCTAACAGTCGGGGAGAGTATTTTGTGTCTATTTACTTACTATTGGTTTTTATATTTCATGTTTATTTTCAAACCCATGATTGATGTCTAACCTTTGTTTTATAGTCATTTTCTTTATTTGAAATTGCATTCAGTGGATTGTGCTCGTTCCATTCCTGACTGGAAACCAACATTTTCAGGTTAGCCGTGGATTCACTTAGCTTGGGGAGTGACGGGATCACTTGCAGACAAAGCCTAGAAACTAGCTAGATAGCGGAGTTGTAGTCATTCCAATAGTTGTACAAGTTTATATTTTTCCGCAAATGTAAATCTTGTGATTATTGTAAGTTAAATTAATTTTTGTGATTGAGCAGTATTTGTGATTTTGATCTTCATGGCCGTGACAGCGTTCTACCGCCGACACTGCGGCGTAGGCTGGCTTGGACACGTCTCGTATCCGTTTAAAAAAAAAATGGGTGCGGGTCGTGACAAGTTTTTGTGGTGGCCCATGCAGGTCAGTCTTCGCAAATCACGCGAACTCGTGATGGTACTTAAGTTAGTTGTACTATTGCGAGCCTGCGACAAGGAAATGCTCATTCACGAATTAAGATTAATTTAATTTAAGTGAATGACTAGGACTAGGAGTCCCTTATACAAATTTACCGATGGGTAGTCTAGGCCATGCAATTTAGGATGAGGGTCATTAATTTTGATACCATGTCAGATCCCCATAGTTACACTATTACCTCTTGATAGGACGATATGATCCAATGTGGATAGATTATTCACTTGGTGAGGCAGAGTTTCCTAGAGTAATGATCTAACCTTGATGAATTATTCAATTCATTCTCCTTGCCTCTAAGATATCATCCCCATATCCTAGCCGAATTATCTATATAATTGCTAGTTGTCCTAAGAATCATTATTTTACAAAGTTCTGATTTTGTTATCCATATACGGACCTTGAGTTAGTTTCGATTCAAGTTTGTCCCTCAGAGGCTTGAATACACATGGAAGAGTTAGAATATTTGTATTTCTTTTGTCCTCAGTTATTTCCCCATGTGCAATCTTTTATCTTAAGGGTTGTGACTGGTAGGACAAATGCTTATGCTTTATTTCATAGGCAATTTGTTTGAATCTCTAGGAGCTCATAGGTTTTTTTTTACGGATGTAGTTAAGAGAATATTAGTTGACTCATGATGGCAGGACAGCAGCGCACTGTCGCCATTATTTGAATTATAGAGACCATAGATTTACTGCAGCCAGCAGCGCACTGGCGAGACACGACTCCTAGAATTGAAATTAGTCTAAGAAAATATAGGATTATAGAATATTTCTAAAACTATGGCTAGTGGTCCTCTTTGATCGTAGTTACCCTTGTGACAGGTAGAGTATCTGATAGGATATCACATCTGAGCCACGGAACCAAGGGTTTACCATCGTACGATTTTACGGGCGAGGCGTAGTCCTCGGTGAAACAACTTCAGACGTGATTACAAATTAGGGATGCCATAGAGGATATAGGACAGTGCCCTGTATGTTCTATAAGACCCGAAGCCAATAATAGTGGAAGTTTTGTAAGTTGGGTAGCATGTCTCCCTACCTAGCGTCCTGAAGTCCTTGTGACTTATTGAGGAGGAAATTGATTAACGCTAATAGGTTTACCTGGAAAATAGAAAATAAAGGTCCATAACCCATTAGTCAACCAAGTCTTTGTGGATAAGAAGATAGTAGGAAGACCGTATAAGCAAGACCACCGGGTAAGGTTTGATTCTCACAAAACTCGAAATACTTGTGCCTTCTTTCAAAAATCTCGCATAATTGTATTCGACTAACTTAACAAACGCTACTGTTACAGCTTAGTTTTGCAAGCTTACTCTTTTATCGAGCTTGATCCAAGACATATGTTTATTGGGGACGCCCACTAACATATCGTCTAATCAGAATTGATATATTACGGTCTGATCAGCCGTAGTACACTCAGTTCGCTCTCCCTCTTATTAACCTACGTGGATTGAGATGTAGATGTCTATAGGATCTCATCCGCGACTGCTTTGACAATTCCTCTTGAATTATACATTCGCCTTTGAATCACGAATTTGTATTCAGTGATATCTTTATTGAACTCTTTATTCGTTTTCACTACCAAAATACAGTCAATTAGCGACGGATAATTAGCGACGGATTTTTTCGGTCGTCTTTAGCGACCGATTAGCGGCGGATTACCGACAGTATAACGACCAGAAAAAATATTTTTTTTTTATTTTTTTTAATGGTGAGAAAAGGTCGGTAATCCGTCGCTAAAGAGTCGGGAACATAATTGGAACATAGCGACGGAAAATTTTCCGTCGCTATACTGTCGACTATATGGCGGGAATTGTTGAGAGAAATGACGGGATTTATTTCGACTACATAGCGACGGATATCCCGTCGGTAACTATAAAATTAAGCGACGTACTAGCGACCGACTATATCCGTCGCTAGTCGGTCGCAAAAGTTAGGTTCCAGACTTAAATTGAAACGACGGGGGGAATTTTTCATTCCCCCCAAAATTCATTCCCTCTCTCTCTCTCTCTCTCCCGCGGTGCTCTCTCTCGACGGATCTTCTCTCTCTCCCAGGTAATCCCCTCTCCCCCTCTCTCTCTCTCTCTCTCTCTCTCTCTCTCTCCACCGCGCGCTTGCGCGGTGCTCGACTGTGGGGGGCGGCGTCGGCTGTGGTAGGACACCGCGGGGGAAAGGGGGTGGGGCGGATGGAGGCCGCGGGGGGGGGGGAGGGGGGGATGGGGCGGCAGATGGAGGCCCCGGGGGTAGGGGACGGAGGGGGCCAGGGGTTGGGGGAGGCCGCAGGGAGGGGGCAGAGGGGGGCCGGTGGTGTAGGGGGGAGAGGGGGGCCGGTGGTGTACAGGGGATGGGGATGGTGGAGTGGGGATCGCGGGAGGGGAGGGGCACGTTCAGTCAGAATCGTGTTCTGATATACGAGTCGTGTCCACTCTGGACATGCCTGTGTCATGTTTCCTGGACACGTGAGGACACATAAGACACGTGTACACATGCTTTATTAATTGCCAAACTTTAAATTGTGCTAAATTCTTGTATTTATTGATTAATTCAATGTGTCTATAATCTGTCTGATACGTGTAGTATCAGAGAGTTCTTCCCTATTTTTCTGAACTTCAAATTCATAACTAACGGCTAAATTTATGTTATTTAAACACTGCATTCTTCACTAAATCTGTGTCCTATTATCCTATATTCATAATTAAGCCATAGCATCTTATTTTTCAGGTTATTTAAGTAGTGTATCTTGTGACAATTATATCATTTGTCTCTAAGTTTCTACCATACCCATGTCGTACTTTTGTTGAATATATTTTAACATTACTGATAATGAGGTTGGAAGGATAGACTCGTGTAAGTTTCTCCACCTTATGATAGTAAATACCTTTTGTTTTGGAAAAATATTTGGCATTGTTATTGGTTAATCCGTACCAGGAGAGTGATGTATCAACATAGTTCTGGAATGATTCTAGGCGTTCCTTTTGATGATAGACGACATTTAAAAACTCTCCATGAGCTGACCATCTTTGTGAGTGGTTTTCTTGGGTCATTTTCTGAACTTAATATTAGTCTAGTAGGATGAGAACTTGCTTATTTTTTATAACAAGTTGTCTAAAATCTGTTGATCTTAATTACATGAGTGCCCTTCTGCTGCTGTAGGGTATGCATGAAACATTTAAGGTTTCGCTTCGTTGCTTAAAATTTATCTGGAAAACAGAGTATTGGGTACCCTGCGAAGTTGCCTGCCAAACACTCAGCTGTAGATTGAAACCTCAATTTTTGATTGGTACATTTAATGTTAAAAGATAGGGCGGACTCACTCTAACATCAGTTAAGCATTTAGATGGGTTTGCTTTCAACTTTTGTTTCTAGAAGATTATGCTTTTAGCATTTTTGGCCTGAGTGGTTTTGATTTATAGTTTATCTTGTTGTCTCAAGAAAATTATGGCTACCTAAGGTCTACTGGAAGGAATGAGTTTAAATATTGTTTTAAGTAAAATATTCACTTAAAACATCCTTAAGTGACTGGTCGACATGATGCTATGGCTATGGCTTCAAATTCACACATTGCCCTGCATACATTGCATAAACACTGCATTCTTCACTAAATCTTCATGCCTTGCATTCATTTTCATATGTTCTGTGCACTCTGATACTCATGTATCAGAGCATGTCAATGTTCACTGCTTCCAGTATTCACCATTCAGCTCACACACTTCACATTACACTCACACCCCTCAATTCCAGAAAACTAGTACATTGTTAACATGTTTACATTGTTGAATGAACTTTAATATGTAAATGTTAACCCTTAACCTTGTTATTAAATGCTAGTTAAATTTAGATTTCATATATGTGAACCACTATGCCATGTAACCCTCTCTAAATGATTTCCATGATGTATATAGATAATTGTAGGATGTAGATGCATGTTACTTATAACTTAGCTAGTCTATTCCCTTCCATGTACACCTCTTTGTTCACACACACAGATAGCTTACATGCTAGCTTCCTTTCTCTTATATATAATAAATATTTGCATGAATGTGATGGCGTGATGTGTTGGCTTGTATAGCCTTGGGATTGATGTGTGCTTGCTAGAATAGGCTTGGTTAGGCCTAGTGAGACTTATTAGACTTGTTTGGGCTAAATTTGACCTAGTTTGACTAGTGTAGTTGACCATGGTTGACCAAGATGTGACTTTGGCCTAGGCATTGCCGAACATTGGAAAGGAAAATTAATGGGAATTAAAGTTTTCCAAAGGAAAGGAAATGACAAGGAATTGATTTCCCTATCGGTATCGGACGATCCCTATCGGTATCGGACGATCGCTATCGGTATCGAACTATCGGTATCGATCGAACTATCGGTATCGGACTATCGGTATCGATCGAACTATCGGTATCGGACTGTCGCTATCGGTATCGGACTATCGCTATCGGTATCGACCGTATATACTTAGTATCGGGCGTAGCGGATTAGTATCATCAGTATATCGGTTTGGGTTAAGATCAAGGCTCAAAGTATCGGTATCGGAATAGTTGGCCGAGTAGGAGGCCGAGATAGTCGAATGAGAAGAAGGGAAGAAAGGAGGAGCAGATGGGTCCAGAGCCATGGTGGAGGAGGAGAAGTAACATGAGAGCAGTTTCCGTCGTAACATCTTCTGGCTCTGCTGGCAACTGAAGTCCAGATGCTACAAAGGACGATCCTTCGCTGAAATCGACTACAACACCCATCAGTTCAAGTTCATTCCTATATGAGTAGATTCCAATGCCATAGAAGCCATCAGTTTGTTGACCTTCCTCTATGGCATTGGAATATACTCATATAGGAATGAACTTGAATTGATGGGTGTTGTAGTCGATTTCAGCGAAGGATCGTCCTTTGTAGCATCTGGACTTCAGTTGCCAGCAGAGCCAGAAGATGTTACGACGGAAACTGCTCTCATGTTACTTCTCCTCCTCCACCATGGCTCTGGACCCATCTGCTCCTCCTTTCTTCCCTTCTTCTTATTCGACTATCTCGGCCTCCTACTCGGCCTACTATTCCGATATGCGTTTGATACGGTCTACCTAACCTATATACTGATACTAATCTGATACTCTCTGATATTAAGTACATTCGGCTTACTAGTTAGCGGATCCACCAATTACATGATTATATACTAATTATGTTAGATTGTGATACTAAGTAGCCTCGTCGTAGGCCTAGCGTGTTATCCACAAGTTTAGTTTTTCTTACGATATGAGTATCGGTATCGGGCTATTAATTCTTATGTTTAGTTTGTCTTACGATACAGATATTCACATCAAATCGAGCATGAATCGTTACTTTGTTGATCGTACATGGATGTACAAACGACAACACGAGAGCAGAATAGGTGTGAGTGACGATTTTCAGGCAGGCGTGGAAGTGTTTCTTAAGTATGCCATGAGCAAAGCTCAGTATATGGACGGTAACAAAATCAAGTGTCCATGTCGTAATTGTCGCAATAGACGTTACGAAGAAGTGGCGAGTGTAAGAGATCATTTGACCCGTAAGGGTTTCATACGTGATTACGACCTGTGGTCATCGCAAGGTGAACTATATGCGGAAAGACAGGTTGCGAATGCTGCTACTTATGCTTTTGATGATAATGCTGCAACAAATTTTGTCGTCGAAGACGAGGAATGCTCTATTGATTATGGAGACATGCAGAACCTTGCACGAGATATGGTGTACGACGCGGCAGGGCCTAATTTTGATCCGGAGGATCCTAATCCCGAGGCGAAGGAGTTCTATGATATGTTTCAGGATGCCGAAACTCCTCTATATCTTGGTTGTGAGATACATTCCGTACTGTCAGTGACGATGCGGTTGTTGAACATAAAGTCCGATTTTAACTTGGCACAAACTTGCTATGATCGGATTACACAACTAATCAAGGAGGTGTTACCGAAGGAATCAAAAGAGCTTCCGAATAACTTCTACAAGTCGAAGATGATGGTCCGACAACTGGGACTGGGGTACAAGAAGATAGATTGTTGTCGCAACGGATGCATGTTGTACTACAAGGAGAATAAGGATATAGAAAGTTGCAGCTTCTGTAATGCGGATCGTTACAAGTCCGTCAGGGGAAAAGGAAAGTCAACTAGAAAACGACGTCCTTACAAGTATATGCATTACTTGTCGATCACAAAGCGCTTGCAGAGGATGTATATGTCTCAGAATACAGCAGAACACATGACGTGGCACAACTTAGAACGCACAAAGGACGATGGAGAATTGTCACATCCTTCGGATGGAGAGGCGTGGAAATATTTCGATTTTCGTCATCCAGATTTTGCTGCAGAGCCTAGAAATGTACGTATGGGGCTATGTTCTGATGGCTTCGCCCCTTTCGGGCAGTCGGGATCTCAATACTCCTGCTGGCCGGTCATTCTGACACCTTACAATCTGCCACCATGGATGTGTATGAAGACTCCTTATATGTTCTTGACAGCTATCATACCGGGTCCCAAAAATCCGACGAAGAATATTGATATATATTTATAGCCGTTGGTGGATGAGCTGAAACAGCTGTGGGAGATCGGCGTCGATACCTATGATATTTCCAGGAAACAGAACTTTCAGATGAGAGCTTCACTGATGTGGACAATCAATGATTTTCCCGCATACGGTATGCTGTCGGGATGGAGTACTCACGGTACCATGTCTTGTCCGATATGCATGCAAAATAGTCAGGCGTTCTGCCTTAAGCATGGAGGAAAAACTTCTTTCTTTGATTGTCATCGTCAATTTCTGCCCGCGAGTCATCCTTGGAGAAAGAACAAGGACGCGTTCAGAGCTGGAAAACAAGAATTTTCTCATCCGCCTGCCAGATTGTCGGAAAACGATATTTGGGAAGATGTAAAGGACTTGCCTACTGTAATGGAAGATCCATCGAACAATCGTGTCGATGGTTTCGGACGAACCCATAACTGGACCAAACGGAGTATCTTCTGGGACTTGCCCTATTGGAAAGATAATCTTATAAGGCATAATCTTGATGTTATGCATATCGAAAAGAATGTGTTCGATAATGTCTTCAATACCGTCATGGATATTAAAGGAAAGACGAAGGACAATCCAAAAGCAAGACAAGACATTGCCGAGATATGCAAGCGTCCTTATCTGAACTTGATACAAAGGGGAGCTGGTGGACAAATAACTAAGCCGATAGCACAATACACATTGAGCAAGGAAGATAGATTAATAATCTGCAAGTGGGTATCTACTTTAAGATTTTCCGACGGCTATGTATCGAATTTGTCTAGATGCGTTGATCTCAATGAACGCAAGCTAACGGGAATGAAGAGTCATGACTGCCACGTGTTTATGGAAAGATTACTGCCCATTGCTTTGAAAGAGTTATTGCCTTCTGCTGTATGGGTTCCGTTGGCCGAACTATCAATATTCTTTAGGGATATTTGTTCAACTAAGTTAACTGTGCAACACATGGTTGAACTTGAGGAGAAGATTATCTTAACAATTTGCAAGTTGGAGAAAATATTTCCTCCTGGCTTCTTCGACAGCATGGAGCATCTACCGATTCATCTAGCATACGAAGCCCGTGTCGGTGCATCTGTTCATTACCGATGGATGTACCCATTTGAAAGGTACATAAAAATTGATATAATTTAAGTTGAATTTCAGTGGGTTTTAAAATTCATTCTTAATTCTCAAGATAATTTGTCTCTCTAGATACCTACACCATCTGAAGAAGAAAGTTGGCAACAAGGCTCATATAGAGGCTTCGATATGCGAAGCATATCTTATCGAAGAGGTGTCAAACTTCTGCTCCATTTATTTCGATACTCATGTTAAGACAAATCGAAATAGACCTCAAAGGAATGACGAGGACGTTGAGGATGGAGGTATATTCAATGTAAGGGGCAAGCCTGTTGGGGCTAGTAAAAAATGGTGGTTGACTGACGACGAGTATGATGCCGCTCACCGATATGTCTTGTTAAACTGTGACATACAAGAAGTGAGAGATTTGGAGAAGTAAGTTAGTACACTTGCACTCGTTATAATCTCGATTTTGTTGAAGTAACTTTAATTATATATTTTTTTTTCTCTAATAGTGTATTTAGAGAGGAAGTCAAAATGAGGACACCCGATATTACCGATGAGGGACTTCAAAGAGAGGTTGATTGTACATTTCCGTCATGGTTTCGCAAATACGTAAGTAACTGAGATTTTATATATTCTTATAAAATACCTAAGTAACTGAGATTAGAAATATATAATCTAAAACATTTAAATTATAAATTTTTGTTTACAGGTTTTATTGCCTGAAACAACACTCACTAATGAGTGTGTTCGTTATCTGGCAATGGGACCGAAGAAGCAAACAAAGACTTGGCCAGGCTATGTCGTTAATGGCTTCAGGTTTAAGGCAACTAAAAATGCTATAAATGTCGGATTTATCAATGATGGCATCAGTACCAAGGATTCCGGTGTTTGCATAAGAGGCACCATCTATGACGACGAACCGGATTTCGACTATTATGGAGTGCTTCGGGATATTGTAGATTTACAATATACTGGCCCTTATGATATGCATATTGTGATGTTCAAATGTGAGTGGTTCGATACGACACCAAATATCGGTTGGAGAATCGATAAACAATTTGGATTCGTCGATATAAATTATCGCAGGAGGTATACAGGGTCCGATACATTTGCGATAGCAAGTCAGGCTGTTCAAGTCTACTATACAAGCTACCCAAGGCGTCGTAGAGATCGATTTGACTGGTGGGCGGTATGCAAGATTAAATCTAGAAATACATTCAACGTTGGAGACCTAGCATACCAAGAGGACCAGATCAAAAAGTCCCAATACTTGGGACAACACTCGGATACAATAGATGTTGAAGATATTGTTGAGGAAAATAGAGGGGAGGAAGAGGTTGATACACAAGACTTAGCTGTCAACCATGGGAGAAAGAGGCATCTTGTCCCAAATATTGAGGCAGAAGAAGAAGAAGAAGAAGAAGAAGAAGAAGAAGAAGAAGAAGAAGAAGACGAATTTGATGGGGATGAGGATACAGATGAAATCGACGATAAGGATGAGGATGAGGATGAGGATGAGGATGATGATAAAGACGAGGCCGAGGATGAGAACGAAGACGATGATTAGGTTTTTAATATTGTTGTATATTAAAAACTCCTTATAAGTTTGCCACCATGGATGTGTACGAAGACTCCTTATAAGTTTGACCTCATAAAAGCAATTACGTGAATTCATGTTTTTTTCATTCGATTATTTACTTATTGCAGATGGCACTCCTAGTCTTCTTCGCGGCGGCACTCGTCTTCCTGCTGGTGGTATGTATATTTTAGTTTAGAATTTTATATTCATTTACACTTTTATATTGTTAATTATGTTTATGTGTTCTATTTACAGGTCATGATGGCTGGCCGGGGCCGTTCTCGTGGTCCTGGTGCTGGTCGTGGTGCTGGTGCTGGTCGTGGTGCTGGTGCTGGTGCTGGTCGTGGTGCTGGTGCTGGCGGTGGTGCTGGTCGTGGTCGTGGTCGCATTCCAACTTCCCGGGATGTGTCCCCATCCACCGAGGCCGACCCGGAGAGTACACCGGGCACAGACGTATCCCACCGTCGATCGACAACTTCATCGAGGCAGGAGACTAGATCTGCTAGCGGATTCGATCGCGATCCGCGATCGTCGGACTCACCAGCGGATCCACCAGTGGATCCCTCTGCACCGTGGGCCTCAGAGTACCCCCATTGTCGGTTACATCCGGTTACTGGAGAGTACATGCGCGGAGCCGCGGATCCTCCGACGCTACCAGAGAGGCCGAGAGGCGAGTTCCGACGAGAGCTATGGCCCGCGGGGACCTCGTAAGTAAATTTAAGATAATTTATTAAATTTCTTTCATTTATTGAAGTTAATAATCCAGTCGTTTCTTCTTTGTAGGTTTTTTCCGTATAATGTCGCCAGGGTTCTTGGAGAGATTATCAGGGCTAACTTCTATGGTGGCTACCTCAACTTTTCGTCGGTGCCTCCAAACTTGAAGTACGTCTGGCTCGACGAGTTGAGGGTATATATCTATATCTTTTAGTTAATTATTAGTTAATCTTTAATCAACCATTTTTTAAAGACCGTGATATTGAATTTTTATGTTAGACGACGTTCTGGTGGCCCCCCCATCGTGAGGACGCGATCCGCAGGACCTACAAAACTGTCGCGTCGAAGAAGATACGCGATATGATTCATGACCTGAAAGCGGCGCATACGTGTCCGAATTGGCTCCGGCGGGACTATTATGAGCAGCTCTTAGAACAGATGAATACTCCTGCGTACAAGGAGAAATCAGAGAAGGCGAAGGCGAACCGACAGGCCGCGGGGCTTCATACGGGGGGATCAAGGTCCCATGCAGCGACGCTTGCAGATCTGGTGAGATTTTGTATTATTAATATACGGAGTTAATATCGAATTATGTATTATTAATATACGGAGTTAATTAAGTTCTACGGAAATTTTGTATGCGCGCAGGTCCAACGGGCGGTGAAGGAGGGAAGGGATCCAGAATCGGTCACCATGCACGACGTGTTCCAGCATACGCACAAGAGACGGAAGGACGGGAACTTCGTCGACGATAGGGCCAAGAATACTGATGTAAGTACTTATTTTTATGAGATTTACGTTAGAATTAAAAGTATTCGGACTATAACTTAGGTAAACTTAGGATTCACACTTAGCTTAGTGAAATATTGAATCTGCATGAAAAACATTATTTGAACATCAACATACTCATGGTTGTTAAGAATCAATCCCATCATTTATCTAAAAAAATGGTTATTAAGAATCAAGTTCTTAATGTTTTTAAACTCATGAATAATACAATCATGTAGTACTAATAACCAAAAAGTAATACTAATGTTTTAGTTTTTTGCTCTATTATCAAATTTATGGTGAATTTATCACTTACTGCTTTACAAAGCTTTTTATTATTGCTCAGTGTGTTAATTTATCCATATATGAAGTGTTGTATTAGTTTGTGATCAAATTTCCTAGGGAATATATATCTTATGATACACAATAGTGTAATCAAGTTAATCAGTACACGATACGTATCTTTGACAGCCTAGGTTATAACCTTGAATTGTAGGCTAAGTATCGCGAGGCCCTTAGTCGGGCTGAGTTAACTGAGACCGAGGATGTCGGTGAATCGACGTCCGCCCGGACGCGGACGCCCACTTCTTTGGCCGCTCGCAACGACTTGTTCGTAGATACCGTCGGCGGCTTTAAGAAAGGGCACCTGTACGGAGTCGGCTCCCTAGGACCGTTGCACATGGCAACGCAGAGAATGCCACCGCCACCGCCACCGCCTCCTCCCGCGGCCTCGGGAAACGAAGATGTTAGGTCGCAGATTTCGCAGCTGCAGGAGGTGGTGATGTCCTTGAAGGAACAAGTTGCCAGGATCATTCCGCCTTCGTCTTCTACTGGTGCGGGTCCGTCTTCTCCTGGTGCCGGTCCGTCTTCTGCTGGTCGTCTTTCTTTCAACCCTGCTGCCCCTCTGGTACCGCCTCCGAGTATGACGGCACTCCTTGATTTAATGACGCCAGAGCAGCTACGCCAACTACCGCCCAATGTCCTCGAGAGCTTGCCGCCGTACGAGGCGGAGCGCTATATTCAGCGGTCGCACCAGGGATTATCACCACCCCAACCTTGAAAAATTGTATAAGAAAATTTGGAATATTTGTGATAATTTTGTAGTATTTGTGAAAATGTTGAAGAATTTGGAATATTTGTGATATTTTTGGGATATTTGTGGAAATTTTTGGGATATTTTGGAATATTGTGGAAATTTGGAATATTTGTGATATTTTTGGGATATTGGTGGGCATTATATTTGTGTATGTGCATATTGGGTTTATGTGTGAACTGGGAAAGCCCTGCATTTTTTTTTCAAAAATGTCTCAGTTAGCGACGGACTCGTGACTGATTAGCGACGGGTAATTCCAGTTTCCGACTGACTAGTGACGGATTATCCGTCGCTAACTGGAGTTTCATAACTGTTTCCAGGTAGCGACTGTTTTGCTACTTACTACCGACGGATAATCCGTCGCCAAGGTTCTGGAAATGGGATTCATTATCAGAACAATGGCGACGGATTATCCGTCGACAAGCAGTCGACAGTTCGACGGAATAGCGGCTGCCTATCGACGGATAATCCGTCGCCAAGGTTCTGGAAATGTATCACATTTCCAGAACTTTGGCGACGGATTATCCGTCGGTAGTCAGTCGACAAAGTCGACGGCTTTGCGACCTACTATCGACTAATTATCCGTCGCCAAGGTTCTGGAAATGTGATACATTTCCAGAACCTTGGCGACGGCTTTGCCGTCGCTAATCCGTCGTCAGGTCGACGGATTTGCGACATACTATCGACTAATTATCCGTCGCCAAGGTTCTGGAAATGTGATACATTTCCAGAACCTTGGCGACGGATTCGCCGTCGATAATCCGTCGGTAAAGCGTCAAAATTACCGACCGTATTTCGACGGAATAGCAACGAAATGATACATTCTGATACGAGGTTACGACGGATTACCGACGGATAGTCCGTCGCGAAGGTTCTGGAAATGTTTGACAATTTACAGAACCTAGGCGACGGATAATCCGTCGGTAAGTCGTCGCTCATCCGTCGTAGTTTAGCGACAATTTGCGACGGAATAGCGACCGAATGATACTCTCTGATACACAGTTACGACGGGTAACCGACGGAATATCCGTCGCTATTTTCTAACAGAGTTATAGTACTTTAAACTAACAATCGACGATAATCCGCCGCAAATCCGTCGTTAAGGCTTTGTATAAAGATGACGAAACGCCGTCGCTAAACCGTCGCTCCGACGACTGCTTAGCGACGGCACTGTATTAGCGACGAGCTGATTGCCGACGGAAAAAAATGTCCAAAAGCCGTCAGGGATCGGTCGCTAACCGCGTTAGCGACTGTTTAGCGACGGATTTATGCCGTCGCTAATTGACTGTATTTTGGTAGTGTTTTGTCTTTCACTAATTTGGAAAGACGGAAGCTCGTGAGTGGCAGAAAGATACCGAGTATCCCCATGGCTATGGTAGTTGTATACACAAGGGTAGTTATCGTCAACCAGCCATGTGATCGAGTTACTCGTTCTCCTCTCGACCCTAAACTGTTATCGGGACTTTCAAGCCATCTGAATTTAAGAATGATTAGGGTTTTATCCTTAGTCGTAATGCCAACCCAGGAGACTATCTATTCTCGAGAAACAATTCATTGTGTCTCTAAATATTTCTTGAATATTGCCTTTACTTTCAAACCTTAAGCCTTGAACCAACCCTTCCTCGATCGAAGCCACAGTTAGACATAAGATGAGTAGACAATAGGGTAATTATTTACCGTGACACTCATCCCGAGATTGGTTTCCAACAAATATTACTCTAGTTATGTAAATTTTATTATTAAGACCTAATTAGTGTTGGAACGCCACAGTCACTAGCTTAGCCAATGCCATAGCTTAAACACCCTGTCTATCAGTTGTCAACAGCAATACACGATCACTACGACTCTTGTGACGATAGTCTAGCAGGTTGACACAAATGGAAATTCACGACTCAGTTGAAGAAATCTTGTGCCTTAGAGTTGGTTACCCCGTCGATAACTCTAATATACTATAGACGAGTAGATCATCATATTTTATCGACCATGTGTCATTATACACACTCGTTCTCCATTTATTGAGGAACGATCCTTGACTTGACTTATATCTACCGTATTCCGATACGTCGTGCCTTATTCCCTATTAACAAAGGGTCGAGGTACAGTATCCGGACTTTGGAAACCCTCTAACCTCGATATTCCTAAGACCATGTCCTATTTCTAAGGTGGGTAGACTGTAAGCCTCCTAAGGTTTTAGGATATACGAAGATCACCGATTGATTAGAACAAATTTTTATTTAGAATGATAGTTAGTGCTCTATGGACTCTAACTTTCCATTTAGATCATTTTGTGTCCCCGGCCGTGTCATTAATATTCGGAGCACGAGACCAACTGTTATCTTCCGACAAACTGCATATACAAGATCTAGACAAGCCCACCTTCATCTAGGTATATCATGTCCCACTAAAACCCGTCCCCTTGTACTCTATTTTTGGGGTACGACCTTCAGGTTAAAAGGACTAGTTATAACCTTTACCATAGTACCGGTATACTTCCCGACTTCCACTAGAGCCTCAACCTTGACTCAATTCCTTCGACCCAATATATGGTGGTGATCTACTCGAAGCCCACTACGCACATACCACTAGTGTGCCACTCGATAGAGGCCTCTTGTGCTACTTAAACACTAGGGTCACCAAAGGCACATTTTGGACTTTAGGGACTTAGCTAACCAACCCGAATGGCAATTAGCTCAACCATTTGGGAGAAAACCTATTCCAGGTTACCATAACCTGGTAGAAATAGTTTATGATTGGACTCTTGTCTAGTCAATATAGATTAAAATTCAAGATTCTTCCAACCAACGATTGATGTCCAATCAAGGAACCCTTTAAGACCCAGTAAAACTCCTCCATACATACCACCATACTTGGACTATGACACATAACTATTTGAAATAGGTCCCTACCCCTATTTCGCTATCTCCACCTTTTAGAATGTGAAGTCATTCGTAACCTTATTCCATCTACCTGGAAGTCGCGACACGATCTTGTGTTGCATTATATCCCTTGCTCGTGTGTTTAGACAACCACGGGAAAGATCAAAATCTCGATTTCTCAAATTCTGTCCTATTATAGAACCTTGTTTAGATTAATTTCGAGAACGGAATCTTCGTGTTGCATGGATTGCAAGACCCTCTAGGAAATGAAGGTGCTTCGATTTAGCAATTGACTAGACCAGAGTAGCCCACCTAGCAAATAAGTCATTGGCTCATAGACTTTCTTTCTACCGGCATCATTAGAAATTTCTCTACCGTCTTTGAAACTTCGTATTCGTTCACGGTTATTCTTCCTTGCTTTCTTGTACCATTAATTCTCATCCCTTCCTATTCCGGGGTGACGAATGATCGTGCTGTCTAGAATTCATCAAAAATTCTTAGATTATAGTATAATATTGCTTGACTATTGAATGTTTGGTTGTTTATACATATGAGGGATTATAGATACCATATGCCTAGATACCTGCCAGTAGAATTGTTATCAACTAGTTAGAAGACCATAAGGTTTTAGGAGGGAGTAGTGTGACCAAAGGTGGGTAGAAGTCCTCAAGTATTCAGAGTTATAAAATGACTAGAGAATGTCATAAAATATTTTGAGAGATTAAATTTGAGGAGATTAAGGTAATAGTAGACTTTGAATTTTAAGGGATAATAATTAGAATTTCGAGGACGAAATTATTTTTAAGATGGGTAGATTTGTAGCTCCCCTTCCCGAAAATATTAAATTTTTTTTTATGTTATTAATTATTTTATTTGAATGGTAATTTTTAGATTTTTATAATATATATATTAGAAGTTGTGAATAAATATAATATAACTAAGTTTTAATTAAAGTAGTGATAAGGTTGCATATTAGAGTTGAACAAATGCAATAATAACAATTATATATATGTTAAACTATCTGTATCAATAATGAACCATAATCTAAGTGAACTTAGTAAACGACAAGACCTACTTATATATATTATATTATTTAGGATGGAGAGGTCATCTCTTTCCATCCCAAGTTTTCGGGAGCTTATAGAAGCCCATTAGAGCTGTACTTACCCGACCCATTCTAAACACATATATATATAGATGCAATGATGCAAAAGAAAAACCCTAGCCGCAGTGCCATTCCATCTTCTTCATTTTCATCGACCTTGGGCCACACTGGTGTGCATGCAACCCTCGTCGACTTCTCAACAACCCCTCGCGACGTCGAGCCTACCATGATCCTCCTGGACTTCATGTTGGGGCTGACTGTTCCAACCCGAGGCCGCAGCCGATGGCCGTTCGACTCGAGCCCGACCATTGTTCACGCAACTCGCTAATCTTGCATGCGACCAGGATCCGCCCTTGTCTCTGTCGACAGCAACATGAGTCTTGCTGGCCGCTTCTAAGCGTTTGTACGACGTTGGACGACGTGACCGAGGAACCACGACAACCCCCTTTCCAGCGGCATCGCACATGGTCGAGCGCTCTGACATCAAGCGACCACCTAGCCTACCTCGACAACCCAGGCTATGACCATGACACCTGGCTCGTGCGACAGTGAACCGATCTTTCTGGCCGATCTCCATGGTTGGGGTTCGATGACAGCGCACCCACTACCGTGATGCCGACTTCGACCCAGTTCTATGGTGAATTTGGAGACGAGCCTTCCCTCGAGTCATCATCTTCGACTGTGGCGCATATCCATCGTAGCAGACGTCGACGACCGGAAGATGCCGGCCAAGATCCAACGCCAAACCGCACACGAGTTCCCCATGGCAGCACCCTCCCACCAAGTCAATGTCGTACCGCATGGGACCCCCTTGTTGAGCTTCTGTTCCAGCTATATTCTAAGAAGCATATTCAAATGTATAGGTAACTCTCTAACATTTCTTCTATAGTTCCTCCAATGGGTTAGCATCTTTTCAAACTCGAATAGGAAGAAGAAGAAGAAGAAGAATTAGTAGTAAAATAGTATAGTAGAAAGAAAACTCATGCACAGTGTGCACGTTAAGAAAGGTATAGGTGGTCCAACAATGTTCAGTGCAAATATATGGTAGTATATCAACTTTAGCTTAAAAACAAATTAAATAATAAGTAAAAAGTCTACCTACTATTCAAGTGGGCATAAGAAAACAAGTAATGACATTTTCTAAATAAACCCATGTCATTTTCTTTATCCAAAAAGCTATGGATTGTTGCTGCTACATCATTTATGACAATATAAGCATTTAGACCCTTCCCAAATCCTATAACACAAAACAAGCCTTATTGTGTTAGTACTGTGATTCATTATAACAGTAAGATGGCCCCTCACATTGGTACATATTGTAAAATATTATGTTCAATCTAATAGTTAGATTCAACTCTAGGTAGGCTTATTCAATATTAGTTCCAGAACATGGCTATTCCCCTCTCTGTTGTTTGAACAAACATAAGGAATTAATACAAAGTAGAATATTGACAAACATAAATATTTTCAAGTTCGATAAAAAATAAATAGAAACCCACCCATACGACGTGCGTCCCGTCAATCCGGACGACGTGGTCGCGAACCGAAAGCATCGAAAGCTGCGTAATGGCTTCGTGGTCGTGTGGGCTTTAACGGAATTCAAATTGGTCGCGTGTGCGCGACGAATTTGATGCGTATCCGTCGAAATTCTCCGTATCGTGCACGTTGCAAATTTCTCAATTACGTTGTGCACGTTCGTCGGATCGAGACGAAACTTGCGCCAACAGGACCGTATCGTTTTTCTGGTCCTGTATGCCAAGTTTGGTCCAATTCTGAGACTGTTGACAAAATTACCGTTTTGCGGGCCCCACGGTCCCACTCAACGGGCGATTTTGTGCACGGCCCGCCGGAATCCAACTATGGACATACGGTTGGGTTCGTATCGAAAAACCGGATCCGTAGACATATAGTTTGACGACTTTAGAGACCGTTGACTCTGGCACGCTTTTCGGTGCAAAGCGGGTCCAACGGCGGACATCGTTTTTGCCCGAAATTACCGTTTTGCCCCTGTGTCCAGAATTGGACTTAAGGACAGGCAATCCTAGCTAATTTGACTATTCTGAGATCATTGGTATTGTTTATTTCAGCTTCCGGGGACGGTTGTATGGGCTTTGACCATTGTGGCATAATTAGTGGTACAGATTGTCGGTTTCACCAGCAGAGGACCACAGGCGAGTACAGTTTATTGTTTGCATTTCGATATTGATCTTTACTATATTTCATTGATTAGTCATTAGTTATGTGATTATTTTCTATTATAAATTGTTGAGTCGGGAATGAGAAGTACCAAGGATGTGTGATCTGACCTTAGACCGTGTAGACCGTGTAGACCGTGTTGCATTTATTTCTTGTAGACCGTGTAGACAGTGTTTTATTTATTTCTTGTAGACAGTGTAGACAGTGTTTTATTTATTGCATTTAAATTATGTAGTTAATGATTATTATTCTGTAGATAGTGTTTCTTTACTGCAATATTAACTGTAGACCGTGTAACTTTAGACCGTGTAACTGTAGACCGTGTAACTGTAGACCGTGTAACTTTAGACCGTGTAACTGTAGACCGTGTAACTTTAGACCGTGTAGACCGTGTCGCATAATTGTCCCGAGATCGATCACATATCAAAGGTACTTCTAACAGTCGGGGAGAGTATTTTGTGTCTATTTACTTACTATTGGTTTTTATATTTCATGTTTATTTTCAAACCCATGATTGATGTCTAACCTTTGTTTTATAGTCATTTTCTTTATTTGAAATTGCATTCAGTGGATTGTGCTCGTTCCATTCCTGACTGGAAACCAACATTTTCAGGTTAGCCGTGGATTCACTTAGCTTGGGGAGTGACGGGATCACTTGCAGACAAAGCCTAGAAACTAGCTAGATAGCGGAGTTGTAGTCATTCCAATAGTTGTACAAGTTTATATTTTTCCGCAAATGTAAATCTTGTGATTATTGTAAGTTAAATTAATTTTTGTGATTGAGCAGTATTTGTGATTTTGATCTTCATGGCCGTGACAGCATTCTACCGCCGACACTGCGGCGTAGGCTGGCTTGGATACGTCTCGTATCCGTTTAAAAAAAAAATGGGTGCGGGTCGTGACATATGGTGATGCAGCCTGCCGCATGAATAGTGCAGCCTGCCGCATAGTGCAGCCTGCCACATAGTGCAGCCTGCCGCATAGTGCCGCATGGTGATGCATCCTGCCACATAGTGCAGCCTGCCGCATAGTGCAGCCTGCCGCATAGTGCCGCAGAAGGCTGTATAGTGCCGCAGAATGCCGCATAGTGCCTATTTTGGCTGTTTTTGGCTGTTTTATTTCCTATTTGGCTGAATTGTGGCCAGAATTTCTTCCAACTCCCAACATAAAAGTTGTAGATGTTTTTCTTAGCTTCA
This sequence comes from Iris pallida, assembly GCA_029216955.1. Classification (NCBI taxonomy): domain Eukaryota; kingdom Viridiplantae; phylum Streptophyta; class Magnoliopsida; order Asparagales; family Iridaceae; genus Iris; species Iris pallida. The sequence goes on along the minus strand of JANAVB010022997.1, from coordinate 453,197 downwards.
AGAATATGTTACTAGCTATTTTATGCAAGTTTCTCTCACTCATGATAATATAAGGATAGAATACGATAGTGGCCTGTTAAAGCGCACTCTTACCAAGTAACAAGTAACTTGATATGATGATTCTTAATAGTGACCCGTCGTGGTACACTCTTGACAAGTAACATGACATGATAGTTGCCCATCGTGGCACACTCTTGATAAGTAAACCCAACATGATAATCTTGATATGCTGTTGTGACGGCTATCTTGACTTGCTAAGTAACTTTTATCTTGACACCGTGGGTGTTTGTGCTTGTATAAGCTACATGTCTCGTCTTGCATCATGTCTAGGACATGAATTCCTGGTTACCACGGTCAGGGATTCATACTGAATCTGATTAGGATAAAGACTAAATTGATCATGTAGTTCATGAAGAGATTTCCTAGCTACAGGCAGTTCCGTTATCTGGGCGCTCTAATTGGACTTGTAGCCTGCCGTCGAGTAGGGCACATTTCCAGCACACTGTCATGTGTTGCACCCCCAAGTTACCTAATCCAACTCTCTCAACTTGTGACCGGATAACCTGAATTAAGACTGCAGGGCTTGTGGCTGTTGGAACATCTCGATGCATTTTTTTAGTAACTAAGCTTGTGATAACCCTAGTTAGTTAAAGTATCAAGCCGTACTCATTGCTTGGCCGTGATTGATGGATGGAGTCCCGTCTAGTCTTGCCTAGGGAAGACCATTACATGGTTATTTTTGCACATTACTGTTATGCTTTACCCTTATCGATAATCGGTCAGGGACTAAGTTTTGTTCAGGTGAAGGGTTACAACCCCGGTCCTTGTCTGGTTTACGGGTTGTAACTTGGTTACCGGAATAGTTTCTTAGTTACCCTATCGTTTATCACCCTGATTTCTTTAACTCATGTCTTTTATTATCCTTTATGTCTCATGTGCTAATATGCTGGTTTTAGTTCTTAAGTGAAGCCTCCCTTGTGGCACTTGCTCTTTCTGGGGTCTGACCCAGCTAGTTTTGTATTGCCAGATTTCGGAGTAGCACCCGAGGATCTTCCAGCCTTCCAGCCAGATGGTGCACACTAGACGCAACCCTGGCAACGAGTGGGTTTTATTTTGCTCTCCCACTCTATTATAAATTATTCTTTTGAGGTGTTTAGCCGCCGAGCAAGTGTTAGCTCGTGTTAAATTTACATTTCTGTCTGCCTAATGGTTGTAACATGATTGACAAATCCTAGGGTTGATCATGTATGACTTAAACTCTTGCTAGTTTTCGTATTTTGTATGACTAGCTTCATGATCATCTGAATATGTAATGTTTGGGATGCCTTACTTTGTATGTCTGATGATCTACCATCTTGTTACATTTACTTGCTTGCTTGAGATTGAGACACTAGGCTTGTTCTCGACCCTAAGAGACTAATGGCTTGTAGTAAACCCTCATGCATCTAGACAGCCGTGACCGTATTGCGAGGTGGGATTCACTTTAATGTACGTAGCTAGCTGCGTCTGTCCCCCGCTCTCCAGTATTCTGGTTCTGGGGCGTGACAATTGCTCTGACATAATTGTCACGACCCGCACCCTAGGGTAAGGGCACGAGAACGTAACAACGCCCAGCCTACGCCGCAGTGTCGGCGATAGAACGCTGTCCTAGGTCTCATGCATCTAACAATATAAGGATAAGCAGTTTATACTCCCCGAATGGGGATGACATAGCAGATACAGACTCAATCACATCTAAGGTAGAGCATGGTAAAGATAGATAAAACATGAAATCCAAGAGATACAGCAGATAGAAGTCTAAGTGTCTAAGATACAAAAAATCCAGAAATATATCTCAAAACCCAAATACAGTAATCCATAAATACAACTCAAGACAACTGAAATAAACTATGAGCAAAATCCTAGCTATCTATACAACCTCTACTGTGTCTCCTCTAGGCTAGCAGACAACCTCCAAGCTATCTGTAAAATTTATCAATAGGTCCAGTCAGGACTGGAGCGAGTATAGTACATCTCAACAGTTCATAGCAGGTTAGAAAATATAATCATTCAGTAAAGTAAGATACATGATCTGAAGAAATACAGTATGTAAACAGGGAGAGAACTGTAATAGAAATATCTACTATAAATAGAGAACTAACAGTGGCTAGTGATGTAGAGTACAGGATAGCACATGTGAACAGGACAGATTTGTACATGATCTACACTAAAGAGTTGTACATGATCTACACTACTATGGAATTGTTCACATGACTACTAGCACTCCCCCGTTTCTCCAATCAATACACAAGGATCTAAACAGGTTATGTTATTGTACATGATATCACATAGGGCCCTTGAAAGGGTACACATGATAGTATACATGAAGGCTCTGTGAACATGAGAGTACAAGATTCACAAGAGTGTACATGTATGGTGAAAGCACAGGAGTACATGATGAAAGTGAAACGCACATGACACAATGTACCCGATGCTCCCGAGGGAGATAACATCACATGAAGAGATCCGTATAGTACTAATCCGTGATAATGTCGTGACAGCATCAAGTATAGTAATCTAAAGCAGGAATATAATTCTAAGCAGGATATGAAATAATCAGAGAATGTACTCGCCTCGATTGGTTGGAGTCGACGTGCACGATACGAACGTGTCGACACGAGGTAGGTACACTGCTTTGCTCTACAGAGGGTCCCAGACGACGACACGGGCAGTCCCAATGAGTCCAGAGTAGTCCAAATAGCCTAGTTTGGTATATAAAAGTCTAAAATCAGGGTTTGGTACACTAATCAAATTAAGAATAGAAAATGACTATCCTAATCACGATTTATGATTTCAGAAAAATATAATAAATAAATATAATAAATATTTTGAAATCCTGATAATGTTAAAAACTATATCTGCATTAATCAACATATTTTAAGTAATATTTTAAAACTCAGAAAATCATTCTGTGCTAGAACTCAAACAGTCAAATATGAATCTAGGAAAAAGATTTAACTATACAAAACTATCAAAAAATTGTTATAATGATTTAGGAAAAATAGATATTATATTAATCGAGATATTTTGATATTATTTAATAGTAAGGGAAAACGTTCTAGTATCAATATATTTATAATTATATTAGTAAAACTTAATCTTCAGCAATATCAATAAATGAATAATCTAATAATTTAGGTCAAAAACTTACTATAATATTTTGGAAATATTATTATATATTTTTATATAATTTTCCTAGTAAGAAATTACGTGAATATAATAATACTAATAAAGATAATAAGGAGACCAAATTATATACATTATCCATAAGTGACTCAATAGCAAAACTAATTAACTAAAATTTGCTAAGTATAAATTAATAATTTAATCAATAATATAATAAAAATTAGTAACAATATTACAAATAATACTATAATAATAATAATAAAAATAATAATAATACTGCCATAATTATATACTATATATAAATAAATTATTATATAAACCATGGTATAAGCTAATCTAAAAACCATTATTTATATTAACTTATATATAAGTATTACATTAACTAATTATATAACTATACATAATCAAACGGGGGAGGGGCTCTGTCCCAGAAAGTAAGGGCTAAGCCCTAATAAAGAGGGCTCACAGCGGGGTACGGAGGCGGACTGCGCCGGCGGAGCAGCGTGTCTGGTCGGAGCGCCGAGAAGGCGAGGAAGGGCTGGCGAAGCGCGGAGGAGGGCTACGGCGGGTCTGGTGGTGAGGAAAAGGTGGAGGCGCGCATGGCGGAGGAGCTAGGGCACGGTGGAGTCGGGTCTCGCTGGCGGGAGCGGCGCGGCCGAAGGGATCCGGTCGGCGGAGCTGCGCCAGGTCGGCGAGGGCGAGGTCCACTCTCTCTCTCTCTCTCTCTCTCTCTCTCTTGATGATTTGGTCGGATTTTTGTGGAAAATGGCGGTGGTGGGTTGATGGCAGTGGTGGTAGCGGTGGTCCCTTGGTGGCGGTGGTGGACGGGACGGCAGTGGCCGGGTGGCGGTTCGGGACGGCGGTGGTTATCGGTGGTGGTGGCGGAGGTGGCTTGGGGTGCATCGGCCAGGGGTGGCCGGAGGAGACTACGGTGGTGGTGGAGCGTGGAGGTCGGGGGTGGTTCGGGACGGCGGCCGGTGGTGTTCTGCAGTAATGGTGAGGGTGGTTGTTTGGTCCTCCGGCAATAGCCGGAAGGGGATGGTCGGGGTGGTTCGGGAGATTGGGGGTGCTGGAAACAAAAGGGGGGGGGGGGGTAGGCTGCTAGGAATTGCCTAGGGATGTGTGTAGGAATTTTAGGGTTTGGGAAAAAGTGATATTTATAGGAAAAGTGGGGGAAAACCCTAAAAGTGTACATGTAATAGAATTAGGAAAAACGTAGTGGAAAACTAACACTAATCACTAACTGCTAACCATATCACCTGCCAATTAATTAGTACAAAATAAATATTAGTTATAAATTAATAGTTAAAATTACTAGCTAATACTAATTTAACAAGTGGCTAATTACAATTTAGCCGGAATTTTTTTTTTCCAATAAAATAATACTAATATATTCACTTAATTATTTAAATATATAGAAATTATTTATTTAGTAAATAATGATATCTAGAAATTCCAAAATTCAATAACATCTCTCATACAGATTAATATTAAAAACTTATTGCTTCAAGAAAACGACAGGAAAATTCCAATAGGACAAAATCACCTAAATAGTAAACCAAAGCCAACAAGGACCGATAACAATCACGGTCAAATTTGTTTTTCCAAAAATTAGAAATTGCACGTTTTTCGAGATTTAGAAAAATTCAAAGTTTTGAAAAATATGAAATAGAATAAAAATACAAATTTTCGAAATTATCCAAGAATTCAATTTACGGAGGTTACAATAAGCAATGACGTCTATTGTCATCTCATATTTTGAAGCATTTTTGTTTTAGTTGAGGTGTCTTCAATGCGCATGGCGGCAAAGGTGCATGACGGCGTAGGCGCATGGCGGCCTGGGCGTATGAATAAATGATAATGCTTTGCTTGTCGTATAGCCATCGGCTGCACGCACTTCGAGGCACATGTTGTACTACTTGCTAATTGACAAATGACGTTTTATACAGTTTTCAGTGCTTCATTAAATGCTTTGATGGTTTGAGAGCTTCAATAAGCGCATGGCAATCATTAGCGCATAGAGATTTGAGCATTTGGAAGCTAGGCGCAGGATCCTTCTGTTGTCTCCTGCGCACATGGCTGGGGGTGCGCATGTTTTGTTATGCGCATGTCCCTTGGAGCACATGGTTTGTTGTGTTATTTTACCATGCTTCTACAGACCTGTGGGTCGGTTCGGTTTGGACCCATTTTGAACTGGTCGAGTCCGGTTCCAATATTTTTTGACCTATCCCGCCAACTAACAGCTCCGATCCAGTTCTATCAGATTTGGACCTGGTCCGACCCGTGCCCAGCCCTAGTGGAAAGTGGGTGAGGAGTTCATATTTAAAGCGAAGCCATCAATTCTGTCTTACTTCTTTTTTGTGTTTTTTTTATAGGAAATGAATTTATCATTTATGAGAAGCAAATGTTGGCCATATGTTTTAGGATATGTGCCAATATATAAGATGGCTGCTCTTTGAATAGCCTAGATACAACAGATTGATTTAAGTATATAGAGTTATTCGCCATGGAATGAGCAACACTGTTAGTTATTCTACGAGTGTATACAAACGAGATATTAGTGAATTCATTGGTAGTTTTTTATACTTCTTTAATGGATGTCGAACCCTCCAAAGTGTATTCTTCTCCTTGTGTTGGACGATACCGATTAAGATCTTGCAATCACCCTCAATGATCACGTTTACCAACTTTTCTTTTCTACATAATTCAAATGCCAGTTTGAGACAGTGTCTTCTGCTACCAACCGGTATCCTATGTAGATTCAAATCGCCCTTCACGATCACGACAGACATCAATAACCGTTTCCATTCTATACGAAAACTCCATCAAAATTAATTTTGCTGTGATTGAATGTGGGAGGAGACCATCCATCTTTCTTGTGAGAGTCAAGAGATGCTACGGTGGTGGGTTGTTGCTTCATATAATTCTTTTAGGGTCCGCTTGGATTGATGGATAAAAAATAAGCAGAGTTAAGTGGGTTAAGTGAGGGGGAGTAGTGTCAATAAATATAACCTTGCTTGGATTGGAGGGAGAATTAAGTGGAGTATAGTTAATAACTCTTGCTTGGATTGGAGGGAGTAAGAGGATGATTAATAAAAATATAATAGTTACTCAAATATCCTTATTATATGTCATAAAATTAAATTTGATTAAAATTTTAATTAGAACTTGTCAAAATATCTTCATAAATGAGAAAGCTACGGAGCAGCATATTGAAAGCAAAAAAAAATAGAGAAAAAAATTCATGATATGTTATATGACAAATAAAGGGTAGTGATGACTTTTTAAACAAAATTCCTCAATCCCCTTCGTTAACCCTCCGATTTGGAGGGTTAAAAAATAGGCAAAAAATGGTTAAACAAATCCTCACTTAACCCTCCATAATCCTTCCTCATAAACCTTCGCCTTCAAACCAAGCATAGTTTTATTTCCTCTCACTTAACTTCCCCTCACTTAACTCTCTTTAACCCTTAGGTTCTGCTTGGATTGAGGGTTAGGAGGGTTAATAAGGAAAATTTAAGTGAGGGGGAAATAAAACCATGCTTGGGTTAAGGGTGGAGGTTTAGGAGAAAGGGTTATAGAGGATTAAGTGAGGGTTTATTTCATACTCTTTTGTTCATTTTTTTAGTCCCCCAAATCGGAGGGTTAACGAGGGTGATTGAGAGGTTTTGTTTAAAAATTCATAAATATCCCTTATTTTTTCTAATAAATATCATAACTTTTTTTCCTTCATTTTTTCTTGTTTTCAATATGTTGCTCCGTAGCTTTCTAATTTGTGAAGATATTTTGACAAGTTCTAATTAAAATTTCAATCGAATTTAATTTTATGACATATATAATAAGGTTATTTTGGTAACTATTATATTTTTATTAATCTCTCTCTTACTCAAAACCTCCAATCCAAGTAAGAGTTATTAAATATCCCCCACTTAACTCTCCCTCCAATCCAAACAAGGTTCTATGTATTGACTCTACTCCTCCTCACTTAACTCTCCCTCATTTAACCCCATTCAACTTTGCTTAATTTTTTTCCCCTCAATCCAAGCAGACCCTTAATCCAAACAGATCCTAGAAGCATTCTTAATAATTGTGTCTGGAGAGATATGGTTTGCTTGAAGAGTAATGCATTCCTAGCTTTCCAGATCTCCCACATGAGGTAGAAGATAGAGGATATGCTATCGAATTGTCCAGTACAGAAGAGATTTTGGAGGAAGCTTTAGACAAGTGGTCTGCTGGCTAATTTGTTGGTGAAGATCTGGAAATTTTCTCCATACCAAACCTGAAACAGAACAGGGTAGAGAAAGGTGATTTCTGTTAACAATAACAGTGTTTAACATTATCTTAATTTATGTTATTTATTATTTAGTTTGAATCTATGTTGTTATCTCTTGTAACAACCTGCAACCACTAGGAGATGTCATTATCCCTTGCAACCACTTGGAGACTTTATCTCCAAAGTTGTTAAAGCTCCCTTGTATAAGTATCTGCTTCATTCAATAAGAAAGCAAGAATTATCTGATTTCTCTATATGGTATCATCCTAAACACTCATGGTCCTGCCACAAAATACAAAAGCTCCCTCACACATCTCTCCCATGGCTACTGACTTCACCTCTCACCTCCCTAATCCATACGAAACATTCCAACCTTTCACAGTGATCCATCTTTCCAACATCATAAAGCTTACTCCTACAAATTATCTGAATTGGAAGCTTCAGATTCAGGCTACTCTTGAGGGACATGATTTATTCAAGTTCCTGGATGGTTCACACCCAATTCCGGAGCCCGCCGTCAGCACAGCCACAACACCGCCATCCACGATCCCTAACCCAAATTTTCTCTCCTGGAAGTGGCAAGATCGTCTCATGTATGGCTCTATTCTTAGCACTCTATCCCCATTGGTTGCTTCTCTAGTAACCCAAACGAAGTACACTTATGAAATCTGGGATTTGCTTCAGCGCACCTATGCTAAAGCATCCCGCGGACATATCAAACAACTCAAGGATAAGTTAAGCTCCTCGACAAAGGCTCGCTCTCCATTACCGACTATATGCATCACTGAAGGTAACTACTGATCTTCTTGCCTCCATTGGCAATCCCGCCAACTCCGAGGATCTCACAGATTATGTTTTACGAGGCCTTGATGCTACATACAAGCCGGTGGTCGATGGTGTCAATGCGAGGGACACCCCGATCTCGTTCGAGGATCTTTATGAGAAGCTTATCAACCAGGAATTGTCCATCAAAACTGAACAGAAGGCCCTGACTGGTCCCGCTACTGCTCTTAATGTGCAGTCCAAATCGCAAAAACCAAAGCCCCCCCACCATGCTCCCCTACCGTAGTCGTTTTTTCTGCCTCTTCACCCTCATGGTCCGCCAATTCCCCTCGTACTCAACCCCGATCCAATCCACAATCACACCAACCAAAACCCTTCCTTGGTCGGTGCCAATGGTGTAAAGTTCTTGGTCATGTCCTCACACAATGCCCAACTTTCCGTCAACAACATCCGCACCTCCTACTGCCATCCTCAGCCAGTTTCCCCGCTCCACAGCCCACACAAGCAAATACCTTAGCCACAACATTTGTTGACCCAAACTGGCTCGTTGACAGTGGGGCCTCCCACCATGTCACCCATGACCTCAGTAACCTTACCCTGCACTATCCATATAATAGCCCTGATCAATTGTTTATGGGTAACGGTAAGGGTTTAAGCATTACATGTAACGCCCCAGTCCCAAAATACGTAGGACTAGGTACATCGACATGTCAGCTGTATACATACGAAGTATACTCTAATATATAGAAAATCGTATGTATACATAAGCTGTAAAATACAGTAATCTATAGTACTAATCTAATCCACAATAAAAGAATTAATACAAAATAGAAATCAACACTGAATTGTAATTTGTATAAAAATTGGGCGGAGACAAAGTCCACTACCAACTATCTCAAATAAAATATACAAGAAAGAATAGATGAAATAACAAGACGAGCCAAGTGCAATCCTCTTCGAAAGGATGGAGAAGATCACGGCCTCGGCGGGAACACCTGTAAATATCACAGAAGCACACTCCTGGAGAGATAACCAGGTCCTCAGAGGGACGTAACAAGATACATAAATAATATGCCATAATAAACTGAATATATAATATGTCACAACCCGAAATAAGTGACAAGACGATAATAAGGTAATCTAACCGTACTACAGTGTTTATGCAGTTAAGAACAAACCTCCAACGCATGGACACTCTGGCTCAGTAGCAGTAATCTCAGGTATGGCCCATCAGGATACCAGGGACCTCAAAGCATAACATTCATCGAATGTCAGAGGCCAGCAGTAAATCAGTATCAGGATCCAGGACCGTATCTCCCGCGGAGATAACCGGCAATAGGGAAGTGCATACTTGGCCCATACGTCAAGGAACTGTTCTTCCCACCCAATGCCTAACAGAGTCACCTCCATGTCTCATATACCTCTACTAACTGCTAAGTCTCCTAATATGCCTCTATTAGCAGTTAGCCCTAACGCATGCGCATGGGGGATCAGTCCACACACAAGAACCTCTACATGCTACTCATCTCACACATCCTCGTGGTACAACTGTGTCAAGGTATATGTAATACACTACAGACGGTAGTCCCTTAACTCTAGGTTCACATGCAATCAAAGGATAATAACAAAGTAAATGAATAATCACTGAACAGGCAGTAAATCAGGAACTGTAAGAACCGGAAATAAAGAACAATGATATATAAAATAAATGCAGACTGAATATAAACAGTTTAATGGCAAGGTATCTTGCCTGAGGGTGGTGCGAGAAGTAGCAAAATCCAACAATCAGAATCGTCAACACGAAAGTCAAAATCCACAAGAAGCTCCGGATGCTGAAACAAACATCACAAACGAGTTTGGAATATAAGATATGCCTAGAAAACGCCTGTCCAAAAGTTAAATTCTGGAACAGGGGCAAAATCGTAATTTCGGGTCAAAACGATGTCCGCCGTTGGACGCGCTTTGCACCGAAATGCGTGCCAGAACCTATGGTCTCTAAAGTCGTCAAACTACATGTCTATAAATTTGTTTTGACGAGGCGAACCCAACGGTATGTCCAATTTTGGATTCCGGTGGGCTGTGCACAAAATTGCCCGTTGAGTGGGATTATGGGCCCGCCAAAATAGCGTCCCGATCAACGGACTCTGAATCGGACCAAACTTGGCTCACAGGACCAGAAAAATATTTCGAGTCCAATGGCGTAAGTTTCGTCGCGATTTGATGAGTGTGCACAAAATAATTGAAAAATTCCGAAAAGCCCGATACGCAAAATTTCGACGGATACGGACCAAATTCGTTGCGCACACGCAACCAATTTGAATCCTGTCAATTCTCGCACGTCCACAAATTCGATACGGACCTTTCGGTACTCTCGGTTTGCGATGGGGTCGCCCGGTTTGTCGGAACGTACCTCGTATGGGGTTTTAATGTTTACAAAAACAAAATTTCGGAAATTTTAGTTAAATTAAACATGAAATTTATTGCAGAATAATTAAAACTATTTGAAGAGGATGATAGAGGGTCATGTGGGCTTTCTACACGAATTGACGGATCTAAAAACGGATAAAAATTGGAGGAGAAATCGATTGGAAAAGTGGGATACCTTGATGTGGGAATCTGTTGTTGTCGATGGTTCCTTTGTCTTCTTCGCGAGCACGGCTTCGCCATGGTGCGTCCGAGCTTCGCCGTGGAGTGGGAAGGAGAAGAGAGGAGAAAGAAGATGGAGGAAGGAGGAGGAAAATTAGGGTTTATCTTTGGGATTTTTGTATATACATACGTATATATTACTAAGGGGGTTCGGCTATGTTGCTGAATGTGTTCTTTGGTTAAAGGGGGGGTGCACAAACTCAAAGTGTTGCTATTACTTTGTGTTGGGTGGTCGGTTTTCCCATGGTGGGGCCGACCACCCACTAATATATATATATATATATATATATATATATATATATATATATATATATATATATATATATAATCTTTTATATAGTTATCAATATATATTGATAACTATATAAAAGATTATATATATATATATATATATATATATATATAGATATATATATATATATATATATATATATAAATCTTTTATATAGTTATCTATATATATATATATATATATATATATATATATATATATATATATATATATATATATATATATATATATATATATATATATATATATATATATATATATATTTTTATATATATATATATATATATATATATATATATATATATATATAAATGAATCCAATAAAATTCTACAAGATCCAAAAAGAAAATTTTAATATCATCTATCATATATGAAATCAACTTAAAAACATATACTCATATATTTAAATTCATTTGACATTAAAATCAACTAAATAATAATAATCATATCTAATAGGATAACATATTTATTAACTCTCCACAAATTTGAAATAAAGTTTAATATTATCTAACTATATATATGATGCATCTAAAAATATTTTTACATATATACACCAATTTAAATTGTCATAAAAAGCAACAATAATAATATCACATAATATCAAATAATATCACAATAATAAAATGCCTCTTTAATTTTCACAAAATAACTTTAGTAATAATAAAATAATAAAAATTGTTCCAACGTGTGAACTTTACCACACACCCTCATCCGGGTCCAGGAACATGTACAATATTGTAAAATATTATTTAATAATAAAATACCAATAATTGTACAAATATTTAAATAATTAGAAATTGCACATAAAATTCTAAAATAATTTAAAAAATATTTATATATACTTTAAATATGCCTACATGACCACATTTGGTCACACTACATGCTTACATGGGGTTGGGTTCAGTCTGGGCCCTAGTTCGGGTTGGTTTGGTCTAACCGGGTCAATAAAATCATTAAATAGAATCATAGTTAAATAAAATATTTTAAATGAGTCATTACACAACTCGGCCTGGTTTTCCTAGTTCGGTCATCCCCATGGCAAGGCTTCCCCTAACATGGCTAGTACACTAGTCAAGGCACACTGCTACATCTTCCGTGCCAAAATTCACGGTCGCCTTGTGCTCCAAACACAACAATGGCTAAGGTCTTTTTTTTTAATAATTCATAAAAACTTTAAATTGTATAAATTAAATTTGAAGTCTAATAAAATAATAAAATAATTTTTAAAAAATAGGGGTTTACATCCTACCCAACTTACAAGAATTTCGTCCTCGAAATTTAGGATTAATAGGGTAGATAGGGTTGAGGGATAGGAAGAGTTTGTCAATACCAAAATACGATAAGATTTGGGTGGAGGCGATAAAACGACGTTCAACACAACCATGCAGTGGAAAATTGTGGAGTCGATATATACAAAAATATATCATGGTTATGGAATTGAATAAGGATCTCTAGTGAAGGTAACAAACCTTTGAATATCCAATTTAGAAGAACAGTAAGGAAATGAGTAGACCAAAGAAAATAAATTAGACATTTAGGAAGTGTGGTTCCTAGAGAGAAACTGGAGACTAATCGTCTCAATTGAGAGTTTGATTTAAGTGAATGATTTGAATCATTTTCGAGTGCTCAAGAACATTTGGAATGATACGATAATAATTCTAGGGTTGAGAAATGAGGAGTAGTTAAAGGCGAGGATATGGCCACATGAGTCGGGCGGTGGCTATCTACATTTGTGTATAATTAACCGATTTGGCAACCAAAGATGATACCTTAAGTCTATCTTAGCAAGTACAGTGCCTTGTCTTTCCAAAATAAGTAAAAGACAAGAACAACAAAGGTTTCAAAGACGGTGTTATATATTGAGTACGAATTGCGGGGCTCATAGGCGGCAAAAATAATTCAAAAGAGAATTGTCAAAGCGGTCGCGGATGAGACTCTAAGGCAAGTTTAACTACGTCTCCATCCGCATTGAATAGGTTATGATAAGCGAACCAAAGTGCAATAGGTTGATCAGACCATCATGCACCGGTTCTGATTAGACAATATGTTAGTGGGTGCACCCAATAAAATATGTCATGATCAAGCTTGGTATAGAAATAAGCTTGCAAAACTGAAGCTACCTTAGCAGTATGAGATTGTCAAAATATGAATAAGGAAGGTACTGATGAAGGAATTTAAAATAGTCCAAAATCTTTTAAAATCAAGGCTCACCCTAAGTGTGGGCCTATACAGTTGTCCTAGTGTTTCTTCATTTATGGCTTGGTAAACTAGATAAGTAGGGTCCTCTGAATTATAGTCTAAGTGAACTTACCAATGTGGTTCACGAAAAAAAAAGAAGGTTTGTTTGGTTGTGAGGTATTCTACCCAACTTACAAGAGTTAAACTAATAGTATCATAGGACAATGGGTCAAGCAATCAAGATAAAGCAAAATTCTAAGCATTTAAGGAATTAAGTAGAACAAAATCACATATCGGTTCGAAAGAATTGAGTCGAGGTTGAATCCCTATCCGTGGTCGAAAATATATCGGTATCATGGTAAAGGTTATAGTTTGACCATTTTGACCATAAGGTCATATCAAGAATTAGAGTACAAGGAGATGGATGTTGGTGGGACATGACATGTCTACAGGAATGTGGGCTTGTCTAGGCCTTACATATGGAATTTGTTGGAGGAAAAAGTCTAGTGTTGTACTCCCAATATCCAAGTCACAGTAAGGGACGCCAGAAGACCAAAAATAGAAAGTGGGAGTTCACGAGATGATAATTAATGCACAGAAATAAAGAAGATCAAGTTAAAGCATGAAATAAATTAATTAAAGAATCCATAAAAATAATTTAGGAACACAATTCCGGAGAGAAGATAGTCTCCTAGATGAATACAGTCAAGGAACCGTTAAATCATTATTCAAATACAATTGTGTTAGAAGGTCGCAATTAAAAGATCTAGAATTGAAGGAAGGTCGAGTAATTCAAGGTGGAAATATAGTCACATAGCTGGGTAGATGACTAACAACACTTGTGTATATACTACTATCATGGTCATAAGTGACATGTCAATTAGTGTGGAGTACATCTATCTTATTAGAGCTATCTTGATGGCCTACCTTTAAAATTTTAACTCGAATTTCCTCCAAAAAGTTTCAAAAATAAACTTTCAAAAATAGACCACCAAAATTTTGTATTCACTCCAAGCCGTTCAAATTCATCATAAAATTTTTTTAAATCACTCTCATAAATATCAAAGCAACATTTTATCACGTTACTACTAACCTTTTCCAAAATTTACGTTTAAATTCAACTATTTAACTCAAGAGTTCATAATTTACGAATCCATAAAAAATTCACAATCAATCAAAATTTTAACACTCTAAAATTTTCAAATAACTCATAATAAAACTCTTAGCATATTAAAAGCAATCTCAAAAAAATTAAGCTCAATGCTCTCATAAATTTTAACTTCTATTCATGCTAAGTTATTCCAACAAAATCACAACTTCTAAATGGCAACTTCCTTTAATCAATCAAAATAACTTTCCATCACATCCTTCGAAATTCTTCCAAAAATTTTAATATTAGCAATCCCACATTAAACTTTTGATTCAAATAATCTTATCAGTCAAAATCTTTTTTTTTTTTTTACCAAAAATCTAAATAGATTTGTAAATCCTCAATCATAGGACACCATTTAAAATAAAAAATTTCTCAAAAATCGTTTTCATAACTTTCAAATATTTAAACAAAATTCACTGTCATTACTTCCACTTAAAATCTAAAATTTACTAAACACGAAAATCGCTAGTTGTACAACTCAAAATTAAATAATTCCTACGACCATTTTTAAAAGCTAAGATCATTTTCAAACCAAATTTATAATTGTTCGAAGGTGTATAACTATAACACAATAAATCATAAACATCAAAACTCGAAAATCAAATAAATTTTATACTTTTTCAAAGATGTATATCTATCACTCAAAAATTATAAATATCACAACTCGAAAAGCAAATTAATATTTTACTTGTGCAAAGATGTATAACTATAACTCAATAAATCATCAAATCTCAAAAAGCCAATCAATTTCTTAAACCAAGTATAAAATTCTATGAATCCTCTGGTGTTTACAATTTAGAAATCTCAAGATTAAAAACTTTCCTTGGTAGTATCCTACTTTACAAATTACTACTCATTAATTCACACAAAAAGCCCCTTTTTAACTCAATTATTCTTGAATGTATTCCAATTGCCAATATAACCATTCTAGCCATGTGTTTGACCTATGAGCATATACTAGCGTAGTCATCTTCCTAATTAACACTAAGCACGAAAATAAGAATCAACGGTAGAAAGGAATCAAGCAAGATGCAATTCAAGGAAGTCGAACGAGAGTTCAGAATTTGAAGCCAAGGAAAGAGGTCAAGCTGTATGGATGAGATTCCTAGATTCTAATCCTATGTTGCAGGCTCACATCGGTACAATTACATAACCGAAGTGACAAACTCGACCTGCATGGGCCACCACAAAAACATGTAACGCCCCAGTCCCAAAATACGTAGGACTAGGTACATCGACATGCCAGCTGTATACATACGAAGTATACTCCAATATATGGAAACTCGTATGTATACATAAGCTGTAAAATGCAGTAATCCATAGTACTAATCTCATCCACAATAAAAGAATCAATACAAAATAGAAATCAACACTGAATTGTAATTTGTATAAAAATTGGGCGGAGACAAAGTCCACTACCAACTATCTCAAATAAAATGTACAAGAAGGAATAGATGAAATAACAAGATGAGCCAAGTGCAATCCTCTTCGAAAGGATGGAGAAGATCACGGCCTCGGCGGGAACACCTGTAAATATCACAGAAGCACACTCCTGGAGAGATAACCAGGTCCTCAGAGGGACGTAACAAGATACATAAAGAACATGTCATAATAAACTGAATATATAATATGTCACAACCCGAAATAAGTGACAAGACGACAATAAGGTAATCTAACCGTACTACAGTGTTTATGCACTTAAGAACAAACCTCCAACGCATGGGCACTCTGGCTCAGTAGCAGTAATCTCAGGTATGGCCCATCAGGATACCAGGGACCTCAAAGCATAACATTCATCGAATGTCAGAGGCCAGCAGTAAATCAGTATCAGGATCCAGGACCGTATCTCCCGCGGAGATAACCGGCAATAGGAAAGTGCATACTTAGCCCATACGTCAAGGAACTGTTCTTCCCACCTAATGCCTAACATAGTCACCTCCATGTCTCATATACCTCTACTAACTGCTAAGTCTCCTAATATGCCTCTATTAGCAGTTAGCCCTAACGCATACGCATGGGGGATCAGTCCACACACAAGAACCTCTACATGCTACTCATCTCACACATCCTCGTGGTACAACTGTGTCAAGGTATATGCAATACACTACAGACGGTAGTCCCTTAACTCTAGGTTCACATGCAATCAAAGGATAATAACAAAGTAAATGAATAATCACTGAACATGCAGTAAATCAGGAACTGTAAGAACCGAAAATAAAGAACAGTGATATATAAAATAAATACAGACTGAATATAAACAGTTTAATGGTAAGGTATCTTACCGGAGGGTGGTGCGAGAAGCAGCAAAATCCAACAATCAAAATCGTCAACACGAAAGTCAAAATCCACAAGAAGCTCCGGATGCTGAAACAAACATCACGAACGAGTTTGAAATATAAGATATGCCTAGAAAACGCCTGTCCAAAAGTTAAATTCTGGAACAGGGGCAAAATCGTAATTTCGGGTCAAAACGATGTCCACCGTTGGACCCGCTTTGCACCGAAACGCGTGCCAGAACCTATGATCTCTAAAGTCCTCAACTACATGTCTAAAAATTTGTTTTGACGAGACGAACCCAACGGTATGTCCAATTTTGGATTCCGGTGGGCTGTGCACAAAATTGTCCGTTGAGTGGGATTGTGGGCCCGCCAAAATAGCGTCCCGATCAACGGACTCAGAATCGGACCAAACTTGGCTCACAGGACCAGAAAAATATTTCGAGTCCAATGGCACAAGTTTCGTCACGATTTGATGAGTGTGCACAAAATAATTAGGAAATTCTGAAAAGTCCGATACGCAAAAATTCGACGGATATGGACCAAATTCGTTGCGCACACGCAACCAATTTGAATTCCGTTAATTCTCGCACGTCCACAAATTCGATACGGACCTTTTGGTACTCTCGGTTTACGACGGCGTTGCCCGATTTGTCGGGACGTACCTCGTACGGGGTTTTAATGTTTACAAAAACAAAATTTTGGAAATTTTAATTAAATTAAACATGAAATTTATTGCAAAATAATTAAAACTATTTGAAGAGGATGATAGAGGGTCATGTGGGCTTTCTATACGAATTGACGGATCTAAAAACGGATAAAAATTGGAGGAGAAATCGATTGGGAAAGTGGGATACCTTGATGTGGGAATCTGTTGTTGTCGATGGTTCCTTTGTCTTCTTCGCGAGCACGGCTTCGATATGGTGCGTCCGAGCTTCGCCGTGGAGTGGAGAGGAGAAGAGAGGAGAAAGAATGTCACTCCCAGTTTCCATAAACATGGGTATTTTTGTCATTTTTTATTTTTAAATTATTTTAGAATTATTTATTTATTTATTGTATTATTTTTGGGTTATTTGAGTCGGGTTCGAATTTCAACTCATTCCGAGTTGTTTTGACTTGTTTCGGGGACCCGGGGTAGTGTTGACCTTAGCGGGCCCACACACTAGTTAACCATGGCCCACATGTTAATATTTTAGTTAGTGGCTAGACTAATTATTTTTGGTTAGAATTAAATTGGATTAGTGGTTTTTGGTTGGACCAAACTACCCCCGACTTAACCCCTTACCATTGTATTAGCAAATAGACTAGAAAGGGGCTTTTGGACTTTACCCAATAGGACAAAATAGCCCCTTTATGGCCAGCCATGACTAGAGTGGATAGGACTCCATCATTTTATTATTCCTATTTTATTTCTCTCTCTTGTTCTTCCCTATTTTTTTAGAGAGCTTTTCCTAATCAAACCATCACCAAATCCTTCCATTTCTTCACCAAATCTTCATCCTTCCTTCTCCATTCAAGCCAAGGAAGGAGCTCCCCAAGTTTGAGAGGATTCGGAGCTCGTTCGTGTCCTTTTGGAATCTCTACGTGTCCGTGTCGAGTCGAAGGCCTTTTCCTTTGAATCTCTCTCCCGGAAGGTATAATCTCTCCTCTAATCTATCCCAACATGCATGTAGGATTATTTTTGACCCATAGGAATAACCCCCATGGTTGTATCTCCATTTGTGTCCATTTTGTGTCCATTTGGAGGTCATAGGAGTGTCCTTTGTGTTATGGTTGTGTCCTAGTGGGAAAAGTCCCTAATGGACACATGTATTTTATCATATATTGATTAAATGATTTATTAGAGATTTATTTCCAGATTTCCTATTGTTTAGAGTTTGTGTTTTTCTATGTATCATATTGTTAATATATATATATATATATATATATATATATATATATATATATATATATATATATATATATATATATATATATATATATATATATAATGTGGTTTATATATATGGTGGATTATATATGTGGATATATATATGTGATGGTGTGTGTGACAATTGTGTTGGATGGGGGGAGGGGGGTCGGCCAAGTGAGCATGGGAGTGTGTGTGCTTGTGAGGTGTTTGAGAGAATGGGATTAGGAAATAGAGAGTGGTGGTGGAGCTGGTGTTTGTGTGTGTGTGTTGAGGGATTAGTGTATAGAGGAGTGGGGATTGAAGGAGATTTTGAGAGTGGTTGGAAGGGGGAAGGGGACTGCTGTGAATAGCACAGCAGCAGCAGCCATGTTAGGCACTGTTGTGCAATGCCATGAGAGGGGGGGAGGCCCCATTGGCAGCCATTGCAATCCCAAACCAGTCCCTAATTTCTGTACCAAACCTGTCCTATAGGCTGCCCTAAAACAGTCCCTAAACCCAGCCTCAAACTCAGCCCAAGCTGCCCTTCGTTCAGTACAAATTTCAGTCCCCATTTCCCTTTTTGACACACCACCATATCAGTCTTGACAGGCCCCCAATGGACACCCTAAGCAGCCCCAAATTTCAGTCATAACAAAGACCCCTTAATCCCTTATATGCTGTCCTCTTGGACTGCCCAAGGATAGCCCAAAACAGTCCCTTCAAGTTCCCCCATGAACCACCCATGAACCCATGGTGGCTGTCACATTGGAAACCCCCCCAACAGTCCATGTAGACCCCTACCTTGCTGTCCCCACATTGTTCATTTCTGTCCAGATTTTGAGTCCCTACTTGGCTGTCCATGTTCAGTCCTTTAGTGTCCCAAAACTTGACACTAACATAGCCTTAACACCATTACATTTTAGTCCCCAAATCCACATCTAAATAGCCCTCAAAACAATCCATGGTTAGTTCACTTTTGACCCCATGCCATTCCATAAATTTGCCTATGTGTGTGTGTGAGTATTTGTGAGGGTGTGTGTGTGAGTATTTGTGAGATATTGTGTGGGTATGTGAGAGCCTACATAGGAGTGTAGTTAGTGCCTATATGATAGCCTATTGTGCAAACCAATAGGAAACCTATAGGAAACCTATGAGAGTGGTTAATATGAGTGTATATCATGAGAGTGGGTTGTGTGTGAGTGATGTGATAGTATTGAGGGTAAATTCATGAGATAGAATAAGGTAATAGGGTAAATCGATACCTCGTATCCTAACATGGCCTAGATACTTAGGATACCCATTTTCCTTGGTAGGTAAACCTTAGATAGGTTGATATCTAGCTACCCTAAGAAGTCTAGGCTAGTACCATGGGTATTTGCGGGGTTTCCTTGGTATTGGACAAGGTATCGGGATTTACCTTAGAAGGGTAAATGCTAGTTTTGCCTAGGAATAGGATATTTGTGTTAGAAGCCTAAGATAGAGTTAGAACTTGATTCCCGTGGTTGGTAAAGATCAAATATGGTACTCTAAGACTAGTTTTGACGTCGGTTGACCTTTTTGACCAAAAGTCAACAAAAGTCAACCGAGAGTCAAACTTAGCCTTTAAGCGACCTGATTTGACCGAAACCAACCCAGAGTTGACCAGTTGACTGAAAGTCAATAGTTGGTCAACATTAGACTAGTTTAACCCAGGGTTGACTCAGTGTTGACCAGAGTTGACTTTTTGACCAAAAGTCAACTGTAAGTCAATCTTTGATCCCATTCGACCTAGTTTGACTTGGATTGACTCCCAGTGACCTGGTATGACCCAGTATGAGCCAGTATGACCTAGTGTGACTCAGTTTGACCTAGATTGACCTATTTTTGACTTAGACTTGCATTCATGGCTGTATTAGCTTCCTTTTTCAGTATTTAGCCATGTTTGACTCATAGTATCTTATTTTAGGTCTGTGATCACTCTGAGCGTCTGTTCACCCTATCAGCTCAGGACCACAGACGAGTACATTCACTGATAGTTTTCATTGTCTTGATATCTGCTATATCCGATTCAGTCGTAGTGTCTTACTTGATTTCCAGACACGATATTTCACGGACTAGTATATGTCGGATCCTGTCATGAGATATTGTTTCCGGATTACTTGGTATATTGATACATGACTCGATTTATTACTTGTACTTGTATAGACATGGACTTGGGAGTGGGCTGATCACCTGCTCTTAAACCTCGTGTCATGACGTGTTATGACCGGATCTTTTATACTATTCGGGGATGGGGAGTTATTAGTGGTTGTGTGATCAAAATACCCACTTGTTGTTTCACACTTGTACTCGACACTTGTTCATAGCTACTTGAACTTTCCATGGTGACCGGCCTTATCTTCACACTTGTTGTTTCACACTTGTTATTTGTTCGTAGCCGGTCAGATGGAAAGCTTGAACATGTTTCCCAAACCGATCACATGACGCACTAATAATTCAAGGCACTTTTTTTTCATATTTATTTATCCTAGGAGGCTAAGTTCTGTTCGGGAGAAGAGTTACAACCCCGGTCCTTGTTTGGTTTAAGGGTTGTAACTCGGCTTCCGGATAGTTCCTAAGCAATCCTACATACATATTGTTGTTCTATTCAGTACTCACACCTATTATACATTTCCTGCTGGTTTTACCCTGTACTTTACATATCCTCGTCTTGTATTTCATTATACTGTCTCTTATAGCTTTTGTCAATTCATATGGAACTGCTGTTGGTGTTTGTACTTGCTCATTTTCCTGACAGGATATCGTTGACAAATTTTACAGATGATCCAGAGGCTGATTGCCCGACTTACTATGGGGTAGAGTCTGATGGATTAGAGTTAGACTGTGGCTTGTTGGTAGAGCCATTAGATTTTGCTCACCCTGAGTAGTGTAGTATAGCTAGATTTGCCTGGCCTACGAGCCAGCTAGCACTTTCAGATTTGTAGTACCTATTATATATTTACTGAGACTCTGGATATTTTGTGTATAGCTCTGACTTGTGGATCTTGGACTCATTTCCTGGTATATCTACCGTATTTCCTTTTCCGTACTATCTACCTTAGTTTGATATATGTGATTGTGACTGTATTGCTATGTCACCTCCATTCGGAGAGTATATACTGTACATGTACATTTATCTGTTTTAGTCGTAGTATTTACAGACCCAATATACAGCATTCTACCGCCGATACTGCGGCGTAGGCTGGACGTAACCACGTACTCGTGCCCCTCTTCAGGGTGCGGGTCGTGACACATTTTTGTGGTGGCCCATGCAGGTCAGTGTCGCAATTAGTGCGATCTCGTAATGGTGCTCGACTTAGAGTGCTAATTACGAGCCTGCGACTAGGATGTAGGATCTAGGGTATGATAGGAGTTACTCAATCACATTTTAGGAAATTTCTGATCTTTTGATTACCATGACAACTCTTCTTGCATTTGAATTCAATTGTCCTCCTTTGATAATATCTTATCATGTGCCATATTGATTTCTTGGGTTCAATTCATCTTCAGCATGACAGTGACTCGCTCTCAGGCAGCAGGGCCCAGTACAGTTCCAGAGAGGTCAGATCCGGGAGGTCTTCCACCTCCGGCTACGGGAGTAGCATTCGAGAGTGCAGTAGCCCCAGTCCCTGCCCTTCAGGCGGGAGCGGCAGCGACAGTTTCAGTAGGCCTTCCACCTCCGACAGCGAGACCGTCCATGGTCATCCTAGACATTCTTCCACCGCCGCCTCAGCTACCGGCAGACACTCAGGGGATGATGGCCCTTCTGCAGCAGATGTTGCAGACACAGAGAGCACAGGCAGAGGCACAGCACCGTCAGGCAGAGGTGCTGCGACAGACCATGGAGAACTCGCATCAGCTAGCTATGGCCGCAGTGGAGAGAGGTGCAGAGACTACAGTTCAGGGAGCACCAGTACAGCAACAGGGTCAGGAGAGGCCCGGTACACACCTCCACTTCAGGAAGATGAACCCGCGGGAGTTCAAGGGTACCGAGGGTATCCTATACGCGGACAACTGGCTAGAGGATGTCCAGCGGAGTCTGGAGTTGGTAGAGGTCCCGAGAGGTCTGTGGGTGACATCTGCAGCGAGCCAGTTCTTCGATATAGCGCTGACTTGGTACCGCACGGATCCGCGTGCGTCAGTGAGATGATTGTCTTGGGAGGACTTCAGGAAACTCTTTAAGGAAAAGTTCTACCCGGACGTAGCCGTGTCAGCTTTGGAGGGGCAGTTTGCCAGTTTAGTGCAGGGGAACTCGTCGGTAGACGAGTACACAGCAGAGTTCTTCCGCTTGAGCAGGTTTGCACCCAGTTTGGTTCAGGATGAGGGGTGCAAGGCCCGAAAGTTCAGGAGGGGTCTCATTCATGCAGTGTGCACTCGTACATCTGGGCGACGAGATGCGACCTTCGAACAGATCCTTATGGAGGCTCAGATTGCAGAGGAGGACTTCGGCCTCAAGCCGAAGAGGAGCAGTGACGCTTTTGGAGCTAGTTCGAGTGCAGGGCCAGCGAAGGGCCCACATTTCCAGCAGAGGCAGTTTCAGCAGCAGCAGCCTCAGTTGCAATTCCAGCATGCACCGGCACGTGCCCAGCAGCACCAGGAACAGGGCCAGAGGCAGGCCATCCAGTGTGCCTTTTGCAAGAAGATAGGGCACACCGGGGAGGTCTGTAGATTGAGGCTGGGAGTTTGTCTGTTCTGTGGAGCTCCAGATCACCAGATGAGGGACTGTGCTGCCCGTACAGCCAGACAGGCAGGCCAGGATAGAGTGCGGCAGGCTAGAGGAGGCCAGCAGGGGTGAGCTTTCGCCATGACAGTTGAGCCCACTCAGGCAGTAGCAGAGCAGATAGCAGGTTCCAATCTTTCGATCTCATTTCCGCATTGCTTCCTCATAAACTGTCTTGAACTTCGATTCTATCTGTTCTTTGCTCGTTGGAAAATTTTGTTCTTGTGATGTGACATTTTCTGAGATAAGTCGTATGGGCTAGGTCGCCTCGTTTATGAGATTTTAGAATCCTCTAGGGTCATGCTAGCAGGCAGAGTGAGGACATATAGTCGGACTATGGACGTATTCCTAGGGTGTGGGAATTTAAGGTTTTCGCTGCCAAGCTAGCGGTAATGCAAAAATTTTAAATACCATAATTATAGAGGTATGTACCGTAGTTGAGGACTCTATGATTATCGTAGCCTTGCTCACTGGCATGACGGAGATTCTGAGTATCATGATTATTGGACAGACGCATACGATTATCAAATTGCATGAATTTTCTGTGTTGCTTCGTTTTAAGTTTTTGGATGATTTTTTTAAGGTGGATAGACTTATATTTGAGAGTAATTTAAAATTTTATAAATTTAGTCATTTAATTCCTGCTTTGATTTTTGAGATTTTAATCATTTTAAATTTTAGCCATGACTTGTGAATTTCAGATTTTACTATTGTTTGGTTTTAATTTCGAGGACGAAATTTTTTTAAGGTGGATAGATTTGTCACTCCCAGTTTCCAGAAACATGGGTATTTTTGTCATTTTTCATTTTTAAATTATTTTAGAATTATTTATTTATTTATTGTATTATTTTGGGGTTATTTGAGTCGGGTTCAAATTTCAACTCATTTCGAGTTGTTTTGACTTGTTTCGGGGACCCGGGGTAGTGTTGACCTTAGCGGGCCCACACACTAGTTAGTCATAGCCCACATGTTAGTATTTTAGTTAGTGACTAGACTAATTATTTTTGGTTAGAATTAAATTGGATTAGTGGTTTTTGGTTGGACCAAACTACCCTCGACTTAACCCCTTACCATTGTATTAGCAAATAGACTAGAAAGGGGCTTTTGGACTTTACCCAATAGGACAAAACAGCCCCTTTATGGCCAGCCATGACTAGAGTGGATAGGACTCCATCATTTTATTATTCCTATTTCATTTCTCTCTCTTGTTCTTCCCTATTTTTTTAGAGAGCTTTCCCTAATCAAACCATCACCAAATCCTTCCATTTCTTCACCAAATCTTCATCCTTCCTTCTCCATTAAAGCCAAGGAAGGAGCTCCCCAAGTTTGAGAGGATTCGGAGCTCGTTCGTGTCCTTTTGGAATCTCTACGTGTCCGTGTCGAGTCGGAGGCCTTTTCCTTTGAATCTCTCTCCCGGAAGGTATAATCTCTCCTCTAATCCATCCCAACATGCATGTAGGATTATTTTTGACCCATAGGAATAACCCCCATGGTTGTATCTCCATTTGTGTCCATTTTGTGTCCATTTGGAGGTCATAGGAGTGTCCTTTGTGTTATGGTTGTGTCCTAGTGGGAAAAGTCCCTAATGGACACATGTATTTTATCATATATTGATTAAATGATTTATTAGAGATTTATTTCCAGATTTCCTGTTGTTTAGAGTTTGTGTTTTTCTATGTATCATATTGTTAATATATATATATATATATATATATATATATATATATATATATATATATATATATATATATATATATATATATATTTATATATAATGTGGTTTATATATATGGTGGATTATATATGTGGATATATATATGTGATGGTGTGTGTGACAATTGTGTTGGATGGGGGGGGGGTCGGCCAAGTGAGCATGGGAGTGTATGTGCTTGTGAGGTGTTTGAGAGAATGGGATTAGGAAATAGAGAGAGTGGTGGTGGAGCTGGTGTTTGTGTGTGTGTGTTGAGGGATTAGTGTATAGATGAGTGGGGATTGAAGGAGATTTTGAGAGTGGTTGGAAGGGGGAAGGGGACTGCTGTGAATAGCACAGCAGCAGCAGCCATGTTAGGC
The DNA here is from genome assembly GCA_029216955.1 of Iris pallida. Classification (NCBI taxonomy): domain Eukaryota; kingdom Viridiplantae; phylum Streptophyta; class Magnoliopsida; order Asparagales; family Iridaceae; genus Iris; species Iris pallida. Next base: position 427,732 of record JANAVB010022997.1, on the reverse strand, counting down.
ACTGTTGTGCAATGCCATGAGAGGGGGGGAGGCCCCATTGGCAGCCATTGCAATCCCAAACCAGTCCCTAATTTCTGTACCAAACCTGTCCTATAGGCTGCCCTAAAACAGTCCCTAAACCCAGCCTCAAACTCAGCCCAAGCTGCCCATTGTTCAGTACAAATTTCAGTCCCCATTTCCCTTTTTGACACACCACCATATCAGTCTTGACAGGCCCCCAATGGACACCCTAAGCAGCCCCAAATTTCAGTCCTAACAAAGACCCCTTAATCCCTTATATGCTGTCCCCTTGGACTGCCCAAGGATAGCCCAAAACAGTCCCTTCAAGTTCCCCCATGAACCACCCATGAACCCATGGTGGATGTCACATTGGAAACCCCCCCAACAGTCCATGTAGACCCCTACCTTGCTGTCCCCACATTGTTCATTTCTGTCCAGATTTTGAGTCCCTACTTGGCTGTCCATGTTCAGTCCTTTAGTGTCCCAAAACTTGACACTAACATAGCCTTAACACCATTACATTTTAGTCCCCAAATCCATATCTAAATAGCCCTCAAAACAATCCATGGTTAGTTCACTTTTGACCCCATGCCATTCCATAAATTTGCCTATATGTGTGTGTGAGTATTTGTGAGGGTGTGTGTGTGAGTATTTGTGAGATATTGTGTGGGTATGTGAGAGCCTACATAGGAGTGTAGTTAGTGCCTATATGATAGCCTATTGTGCAAACCAATAGGAAACCTATAGGAAACCTATGAGAGTGGTTAATATGAGTGTATATCATGAGAGTGGGTTGTGTGTGAGTGATGTGATAGTATTGAGGGTAAATTCATGAGATAGAATAAGGTAATAGGATAAATCGATACCCCGTATCCTAACATGGCCTAGATACTTAGGATACCCATTTTCCTTGGTAGGTAAACCTTAGATAGGTTGATGTCTAGCTACCCTAAGAAGTCTAGGCTAGTACCATGGGTATTTGCGGGGTTTCCTTGGTATTGGACAAGGTATCGGGATTTACCTTAGAAAGGTAAATGCTAGTTTTGCCTAGGAATAGGGTATTTGTGTTGGAAGCCTAAGATAGAGTTAGAACTTGATTTCCGTGGTTGGTAATGATCAAATATGGTACTCTAAGACTAGTTTTGACGTCGGTTGACCTTTTTGACCAAAAGTCAACAAAAGTCAACCGAGAGTCAAACTTAGCCTTTAAGCGACCCGATTTGACCGAAACCAACCCATAGTTGACCAGTTGACTGAAAGTCAATAGTTGGTCAACATTAGACTAGTTTGACCCAGGGTTGACTCAGTGTTGACCAGAGTTGACTTTTTGACCAAAAGTCAACTGTAAGTCAACCTTTGACCCCGTTCGACCTAGTTTGACTTGGATTGACTCCCAGTGACCTGGTATGACCCAGTATGAGCCAGTATGACCTAGTGTGACTTAGTTTGACCTAGATTGACCTAGTTTTGACTTAGACTTGCATTCATGGCTTGTATTAGCTTCCTTTTTCAGTATTTAGCCCTGTTTGACTTATAGTATCTTATTTTAGGTCTGTGATCACTCTGAGCGTCTGTTCACCCTATCAGCTCAGGACCACAGGTGAGTATATTCACTGATAGTTTTCATTGTCTTGATATCTGCTATATCCGATTCAGTCGTAGTGTCTTACTTGATTTCAAGACACGATATTTCACGGACTAGTATATGTCGGATCCTGTCATGAGATGTTGTTCCCGGATTACTTGGTATATTGGTACATGACTCGATTTATTACTTGTACTTGTATAGACATGGACTTGGGAGTGGGCTGATCACCTGCTCTTAAACCTCGTGTCATGACGTGTTATGACCGGATCTTTTATACTATTCGGGGATGGGGAGTTATTAGTGGTTGTGTGATCAAAATACCCACTTGTTGTTTCACACTTGTACTCGACACTTGTTCATAGCTACTTGAACTTTCCATGGTGACCGGCCTTATCTTCACACTTGTTGTTTCACACTTGTTATTTGTTCGTAGCCGGTCAGATGGAAAGCTTGAACATGTTTCCCAAACCGATCACATGACGCACTAATAATTCAAGGCACTTTTTTTTCATATTTATTTATCCTAAGAGGCTAAGTTCTGTTCGGGAGAAGAGTTACAACCCCGGTCCTTGTTTGGTTTAAGGATTGTAACTCGGCTTCCGGATAGTTCCTAAGCAATCCTACATACATATTGTTGTTCTATTCAGTACTCACACCAATTATACATTTTTCTGCTGGTTTTACCCTGTACTTTACATATCCTCGTCTTGTATTTCATTATACTGTCTCTTATAGCTTTTGTCAATTCATATGGAACTGCTGTTGGTGTTTGTACTTGCTCATTTTTCTGACAGGATATCGTTGACAAATTTTACAGATGATCCAGAGACTGATTGCCCGACTTACTATGGGGTAGAGTCTGATGGATTAGAGTTAGACTGTGGCTTGTTGATAGACCCATTAGATTTTGCTAACCCTGAGTAGTGTAGTATAGCTAGATTTACCTGGCCTACGAGCCAGCTAGCACTTTCAGATTTGTAGTACCTATTATATATTTACTGAGACTCTGGATATTTTGTGTATAGCTCTGACTTGTGGATCTTGGACTCATTTCCTGGTTTATCTACCGTATTTTCTTTTTCGTACTATCTACCTTAGTTTGATATATGTGATTGAGACTGTATTGCTATGTCACCTCCATTCGGAGAGTATATACTGTACAGGTACATTTATCTGTTTTAGTCGTAGTATTTACAGACCCAATATACAGCATTCTACCGCCGATACTGCGGCGTAGGCTGGACGTAACCACGTACTCGTGACCCTCTTCAGGGTGCGGGTCGTGACAAAGAAGATGGAGGAAGGAGGAGGAAAATTAGGATTTATATTTGGGATTTTTGTATATACATACGTATATATTACTAAGGGGGTTCGGCTATGTTGCTGAATGTGTTCTTTGGTTAAAGGGGGGGCGCACAAACTCAAAAGTGCTGCTATTACTTTGTGTTGGGTGGTCGGTTTTCCCATGGTGGGGCCGACCACCCACTAATATATATATATATATATATATATATATATATATATATATATATATATATATATATATATATATATATATATATATATATAATCTTTATATAGTTATCTATATATATATATATATATATATATATATATATATATATAGATAACTATATAAAAAAAATATATATATATATATAGATAACTATATAAAAGATTATATATATATATATATATATATATATATATATATATATATATATATATATATATCTAAATGAATCCAATCAAATTCTACAAGATCCAAAAAGAAAATTTTAATATCATCTATCATATATGAAATCAACTTAAAAACATATACACATATATTTAAATTCATTTGACATTAAAATCAACTAAATAATAATAATTATATCTAATAGGATAACATATTTATTAACTCTCCACAAATTTGAAATAAAGTTTAATATTATCTAACTATATATATGATGCATCTAAAAATATTTTTACATATATACACCAATTTAAGTTGTCATAAAAAGCAACAATAATAATATCACATAATATCAAATAATATCACAATAATAAAATGCCTCTTTAATTTTCACAAAATAACTTTAGTAATAATAAAATAATAAAAATTGTTCCAATATGTGAACTTTACCACACACCCTCATCCGGGTCCAGAAACATGTACAATATTGTAAAATATTATTTAATAATAAAATACCAATAATTGTACAAATATTTAAATAATTAGAAATTGCACATAAAATTCTAAAATAATTTAGAAAATATTTATATATACTTAAAATATGCCTACATGACCACATTTGGTCACACTACATGCTTAAATGGGGTTGGGTTCAGTCCGGGCCCTAGTTCGGGCTGGTTTGGTCTAACCGGGTCAATAAAATCATTAAATAGAATCATAGTTAAATAAAATATTTTAAATGAGTCATTACACAACTCGGCCTGGTTTTCCTAGTTCGGTCATCCCCATGGCAAGGCTTCCCCTAGCATGGCTAGTACACTAGTCAAGGCACACTGCTACATCTTCCGTGCCAAAATTCACGGTCGACTTGTGCTCCAAACACAACAATGGCTAAGGTCTTTTTTTTAATAATTCATAAAAACTTTAAATTGTATAAATTAAATTTGAAGTCTAATAAAATAATAAAATAATTTTTAAAAAATAGGGGTTTTACATTACACACACTGGCTTTCTTAAGCTTCATGATTTTCAATTGTCTAATGTTCTTTGTGTTCCCTCCATGTCAAAAAATGTTCTATATGTTTCTCAATTCACAAAAAAAACTAAATTTTCTATTGTGTTCTTACCTAACTCATTTCTTGTGAAGGAAATCCAAATGGGAACGACAATTCTTAGGGGCCCTGTGTCGACGGTGTTTACATCTGGCGGTCATCTCCGCCGACCGTCAACAATCTCCATCTATCCTCCTCTGCTACATGGCACCACAAATTAGGCCATGCTTCCTCTACCATTTTCAAGTTCACCCAAAAGCAATTTAATTTAGGTACTTCTAATTTTTTGCAATCAGATTATACCTATGTTAAATAAACAAGAGCCACAAGATCCCCTTTCATGAATCCAGTCTTGTGTCCACACACCCTTTGGAAATTATATTTTCTGATATTTGGTCATCTCCTGTTATGTCTTATGATGGTCTTAAATATTACTGTATTTTTATTGACCACTTTACAAGATATATTTGGCTCTATCCCCTCAAAAGGAAATCTGACACGCAATCAGTTTTCATTAAATTTAAATCCCTAGTTGAAAATTATTTCAAACACAAAATCAAAATATTATATTTTGATACTGGTGGTGAATACATAGCCTTCGGTCGTTCCTAAGCTCCCATGGCATCAGCCACTACACCTCCCCTCCTCACACACCGGAGCACAACGACATCTTCGAACGTTGACACTGGCATATAGTCAAAACTGGCCTCTCCATGCTCACATACTCGGGTATGCCCCTTGATCATTGGCCTCACACCTTGACAATGGCGATGTACCTTATCAACCGTCTTCCCACCCCTGTCCTTAATTACGAGTCATCATTCTCTACATTATTAAAAATGCCTCCTAATTATCATAAGCTTAAGAGTTTTGGTTGTTTATGCTTTCATTCGATTAAACCGTATACTAATCATAAACTTACATCCAGGTCTGTTATATGTGTTTTTGTAGGTTACTCGACCACCCAACATGCTTATCTTTGCCTAGATCCACTGACGCGGCAAATTTATTCCTCCCGCCATGTCTGCTTTCTTGAAACGGAGTACCCATATCGCAGTCTTCTGCCAAAATCTAGTCCATTGACCCAGTTGGAGATGAGTGGACCACTTATCAACTTCCTATTCTCCAGCCACTACTGTACCCTGGGGCCCCACATTCTGAAATCTCGGTTATCACCTCCCCAAATACCTCATCCCAACTAACTCCTCCTTTGTCTCCCAGCCTACCTAATTTCCCTTCTACACCTGCCAGCTCTAGCTCCTCAAACTCTCATACTACTACAAATCAAATAAACCCTCTTTCTTCTCCTTCCAACCCACGACCTGATACCTCCGGTCCCCACTCTCTAGAAAATCAACAACCTCCTCCCTCCAATCACATACGCCCTATTCCCTCGCCACAACCATCCTCTGTCGCTCCCTGACCGTGGCATCATTACCAGGTCCAAAAATAACATCATCAAATCCATTAAAAAGCTTAACCTCCATGCCAATGTCTCTCACCTACGAGAACCCAACACCATTACGCAGGCCTTAAAATCACCGGAGTGGCGCACTGCGATGCAACAAGAATTTGATGCCCTCCTCTCCAACAATACATGGGACCTGGTTCTGCCATCCTCTGCCCAAAATTTAGTGGGATGAAAGTGGGTCTACCGAATCAAACGTCTCCCGGATGGTTTGGTTGATCGCTTCAAGGTGCGGTTAGTCGCAAAAGGCTTTCATCAAAGACCTGGCTGGGACTATACAGAGACCTTCAGTCCAGTGGTAAATCCTGTCATGGTTCGTGTTGTTCTCACCCTTGCAGTTAGTCGTGGTTGGTCTGTGAAGCAACTTGATATCAATAATGTGTTTCTTCAAGGGACGCTCAATGAAGAGGTTTATATGAGTCAACCACCTGGATTTGTCAACTAGGATGCTCCCGACCATGTGTGCAAACTCAAAAAGGCCCTATATGGACTAAAAAAGATCCACGAGCTTGGTATCATGAGTTACGAAGTTATTTACTCCAACTCGGCTTCTCAAATTCAATTGTTGATGCTTCTCTGTTTATATATCGTCATGGACTCACAACATTTTTCCTCTTAGTTTATGTCGATGATATAATTCTAATAGGGAACTCCACTGCTGCTGTTAATGATCTAATTTTAAAGCTTGCACACAAGTTTTCTCTCAAGGATCTTGGAAACCTCAATTACTTCCTTGGAGTAGAAGTTCTACCCACTGGTGATGGTCTCTTTTTCTCTCAACGGAAGTATGTCCTTGATCTACTCACTAAAGTCGGGATGGCAGATACAAAATCGGTCACCACTCCAATGTCATCTACAACTTCCATGTTGCATGATGGTGGCACCTTACTTCCCTCCCCAACTGAGCATAGAACCTTGGTCGGCAGCTGTAACGTCCCAGTCCCAAAATACGTAGGACCAAGTACGTAGACATACCAGCTGCATACATACGAAGCATACTCCAATATACGGAAACCTCGTATGTAAACATAAGCTGTAAAATACAGTAACCATGAAACTAATCTCATCCACAAATAAATATATATTTAAATCAACTTATAAATGTTATTTGTATAAAACGTTGGGCGGAGACAAATCTATTGCCAATAAAAAGAGAGAAATACATAGCAACGATGGAAGAGTCGAGCGAAACGAAAGACGATCCGAAAGCTAGCATCGCGAAGGTAGATTGTAAAATATGTCCTTGGCTAGAGCACCTGCAAAAATCACTAACACACCTGGAGAGATTACCAAGTCCTCAAAGGATTAGCAAGATACATAATATACAAGCCAAAAAGTAACAATACAAGTATGCAGAGAAGTAAGAAATAATGAAAGAAATCAACCGAGTCAGAATAACTAAGATACCAAGATCTAAGACACAAAGATCCTAAGACACTGGCATGCCATACTAGTCGTGGCTAATAGGTCAAATCTATAGAATGTAGTCAATGCAAGCACTCCCAATCTATAGTGTCTCAATCGCGGTCAAGGCAAGCACTCCAATTGAGACGGTAGCCATTCCTAGTAAAATAATTCCATAGACCGTAGTCAAGGTAAGCACTCCCAATCTATAGAATATCAAAGTCAAGTCCTACTCAAGTCATGTCAAGTCAAGTCAAGTCAAATCATGAGAGTCAGTAGTGTAGGACTAGACGACTCTATCACAAAACACGAGTGATCACGAAGGCAATATAACACACACTAGATGTATATCAAGAATGTAAATGTACGCTAACAAGGTAAGTAGAACTGAAACAAGTTAAGTAACCGCAACTCAAGATAAAATAATCATGAATATGTTGGGATAAGGAACACTAAGGAATTAAAAAACGTGCATATAAAAGGTACTATATGATTTGGCAAGGTATACTTGCCTGATTTCCGAGTGAGGTAAGATGATGTCCTGGCGACGAATCAACAATAGCGCACAAAGAGGAAGGTATAGGAACAACTTCAGATGCTAAAAATAGTCTATTATCTAATTATAATTAATACTGCACCTATTACATTTATTTAATAAATTTTAAAGTTAGGATATGGTATAGATTTTCGTATCATCTTTTCAAAAAACTAAACGGATCGCATTTTCGTTTTCGAAATCTCCCGAAATCGTAAAAATATCGAAACACGTTTATTTTTTGGACACTAGATACTCAAACAGTTTTGTAGAAATTTATAGAACAAATTTTGTCTATTAAAATATGTTTTTTGGAAACCTTACCTCGAAACGCTTCTTTTAAAAAAAACTGGAGGCAAAACGGAGTTCGAAGCTAGGAGATATCGTCGTTCCAAGTTGCTCTTGCTGCTAAAAAGCGGGGCTGAATTCTAATGACGAATTTTAGAGTTTCTATTGGACTAAAAATAATTTCGAACTATGGCTGATAGAAGGGGAATGTCTTGGGTTTATATAGGTATTTATTTCAGATTTATCTCCTAAATTAGATAGGATTTGAATTAAATTGATAGAAGTTACTTTGTTATGATATAATATAGATTGGGATGCTTTCCTATTAGACTTAGGATTATGATTAACTTAAAATATAGTTCATATTTATCTAAATTATTTATAACATTATTTAAAATTATTATAGATAATAAATAGAGTTAATATTTATTTAAACAACCTTCATCTAATCTCATTTATACAAGCTGAAATATTTAATACTAATTTGACATTTATTCTATATTATGTAAATAGTGTACAATATAAGTAACATGTAAAAGTAATAAAAGTTATGAAATAAATCCTAAAATTTTGAGAAAATTGTGTAATATAGTTTAGATCTTTAATGTACTAGAAAAATAGCTTTATATATTTTTATACTAAATTCACTAATGAGCACTATACTAAATATATGTAAAATATTATATTGGAATGACACCCGGGGTCGGACCCGAGGCCGTCACGGCTGACACGAGGAAGCGGACACCGACACGATGCACTCTCATGTGGTGGAAAAATATTTGTGATGAATAATTATGGAGGAAAACAATATGGAGGCTTCCCCTATATATAGGGGGTGGAAACTCCTAGCGGGATAAGGATTAGGAAAAATTAAAACCCCCTTTAGATAATCTTACTTTTAATTTAAATTATTTTAAAATCGATTCAATCCAAATCCAAATCCAAATCCAACTCAATTAAATCTAGACAATTTCAAATCCAAATTAAATATAGATGATTCCCATCTTTAAATTAAAATTATTTAAATTAAATCAATAAAATCTAATCAAAGTTTAAATTACCACAATAAGTTCAAAATATCTTTCCTAAAAATAATAATAATAAATAATTTCAAAAATCCAAAATATATGAATAAAAATTTGTACATCCATGCAAATAAAATATTTACATAAAATATAGTTTTCTAAATTAATATCTATATTTGAACAAGAAATAAAATAATCTTTTATAAAAGTAAAAGATAAAGTTTTTGGCAAATATCGTGAAATATTCTTTTGATATGAAAATATTTGTTTATACTATGTATTGAAACAACATATTTATTCTATATTCCTAAGAAAAACAATAATAAAATATTTTGTATATGAATGAACAAATATCTCGTATTTACGTCTTTACACATTCGCACTCGATGTACGATAACAAAAAATCAAAATAAAAAAATATAGTAAAAATTTAGGAGTTTTACATCCTACCCAACTTACAAGAATTTCGCCCTCGAAATTAAGAATAAGTAGGGGGTTCGAGAAGGTACAAAGGTATATCGATTAAATCACGACGTTCAACACAAACATGCATTAGAAAATCGTGATCTCGATAACTATGGAAATAAATCACAAATTTAATTTAGGGAGTGAATGATGGTCGCGATAATGAATCTAGGGTCAAGGAAAAGGACGAGTAACTCGAGATGGGGATATAGTTCCATTGGTTGGTCGGTGGCAAACTATCTTGGCAATAGATAGTGGGGCAACTAAGGGGATATTAAGTACGAGCGTTTTGTCATTCCAAAATAAGTGAAAGACAAAGACTATTAAGAGTTTGAAGAAGCTATTATCGAATACGAATACATGGTCCAAAGGCGTCATGAATAGTTCAATAGAGAATTTCAAGGCAATTGTGGATGAGACTATAGAGGCCAAGTTTAACTATATCTCCATCCATGTTAGAACGATATGTAAAAAGCGAACCAAAGTGCACTCGGTAGATCAGACCATCATGCACCGGTTCTGATTAGACAATATGTTAGTGAGCGCGCGCTTAATAGCATAAGTCATGAACAAGCTCGATAGATGGAAAAGCTTGCAAAACTAGTTTATAGTAGCAACATTAGTCAAGATGGTAAAACATAGGCACGTGAGATTAAGATTGAAAGGAAGTAGAGTTTGGTCAAAGTCCTTAAAAATGTAGGCCATGTCCTATGATGGTACCTATACAGTCGTCATACCGTCTACTTGTCTAAGACTTGGTTAAGGTCATAAGGAAGGTTAGGTCGTAAGGTATTCTACCCAACTTACAAGAGTTAACCTAGTAGGGTGATGAGACAATGGGTCATGTCCACCTAGTATGGGTTACCTTATTAATCTCTATCAATCACGAAAGAAGGGCACGAATCACGATAGAAGGGATCAAGCAAGATGCAACTCGAGGAGTCAAGCGAGAAGGCGGTCAAGTATGTGGATGAGATCCTAAACTCTAATCCTATACGCATGCTTGCTTGGTACGGTAAAGTAACCAAACAATTTATCTTGACCTGCATGGGCCACCACAGAAATATTTAATGCCCCAGTCCCAAAATATGTAGGACCAAGTACGTAGGCATGCCAGCTGCATACATACGAAGCATACTCCAATATACGAAAACCTCGTATGTATACATAAGCTGTAAAATACAGTAACCATGAAACTAATCTCATCCACAAATAAATATATATTAAAATCAACTTATAAATGTCATTTGTACAAAACGTTGGGCGGAGACAAATCCACTGCCAACAAAAAAAGAGAAATACATAACAACGATGGAAGAGTCGAGCGAAGCGAAAGACGATCCAAAAGCTAGCATCGTGAAGGTAGATTTTAAACTTTGTCCTTGGCTAGAGTACCTGCGAAAATCACCAACACACCTGGAGAGATCACCAGGTCCTCAGAGGACTAGCAAGATACATAATATACAAGCCAAAAAATAACAATACAAGTATGCAGAGAAGTAAGAAATAATGAAAGAAATCAACCGAGTCAAAATAACTAAGATCTAAGACACAAAGATCCTAAGACATTGGCATGCCATACTAGTCTTGGCTAATAGATCAAATCTATAGACTGTAGTCAAGACAAGTACTCACAATCTATAGTATCTCAATCGCAGTCAAGGCAAGCACTCCAATTGAGACGGTAGCCATTCCTAGTAAAATAATCCCATAGACCGTAGTCAAAGTAAGCACTCCCAATCTATAGAATGTCAAAGTCAAGTCCTACTCAAGTCATGTCAGGTCAAGTCAAGTCAAATCATGAGAGTCAGTAGTATAGGACTAGATGACTCTATCACAAAACACAAGTGATCACGAAGGCAATATAACACATACTAGATGTATATCAAGAATGTAAATGTACGCTAACAAGGTAAGTAGAACTGAAACTAGGTAAGTAACCGCAACTCAAGATAAAATAATCATGAATATGTTGGGATAAGGAATTAAAGAACATGCATATAAAAGGTACTGTACAATTTTGTAAGGTATGCTTACCTGATGTCCGAGTGAGGTAAGATGATGTCCTGGCGACGAATCAACAACAGCACACAAAGAGGAAGGTGTATGAACAACTTCAGATGCTGAAAATAGTCTATTATCTAACTATAATTAATACTGCACCTATTACATTTATTTAATAAATTTTGAAGTTAGGATATGGTATAGGTTTTCGTATCATCTTTCCGAAAAACTAAACGGATCGCATTTTCGTTTTCGGAATATCCCGAAATCGTAAAAATACCGAAACACATTTATTTTTTGGACACTAGATACTCAAACAATTTTGCGAAAATTTACAGAACAAATTTTGGCTATTAAAATATGTTTTTGGAAACCTTACCTCGATACGCTTCTTTTAAAAAAATGGAGGCAAAACGAAGTTCGGAGCTAGGAGATATCGTCGTTCCAAGTTGCTTTTGCTGCTAAAAAGCGGGGCTGAATTCTAATGACGAATTTTAGAGTTTCTATTGGACTAAAAATAATTTCGAATTATGGCTGATAGAAGGGGGATGTATTGGGTTTATATAGGTATTTATTTCAGATTTATCTCCTAAATTAGATAGGATTTGATTTAAATTGATAGAAGTTACTTTGTTATGATATAATATAGAAGGGATGCTTTCATATTAGACTTAGGATTATGATTAACTTAAAATATAGTTCATATTTATCTAAATTATTTATAACATTATTTAAAATTACTATAGATAATAAATAGAGTTAATATTTATTTAAACAACCTTCATCTAACCTCATTTATACAAGCTGAAATATTTAATACTAATTTGACATTTATTCTATATTATGTAAATAGTGTATAATATAAGTAACATGTAAAAAGTAATAAAAGTTATGAAATAAATCCTAAAATTTTGAGAAAAATTGTATAATATAGTTTAGATCCTTAATGTACTAGAAAAATAGCTTTATATATTTTTATACTAAATTCACTAATGAGCACACTATACTAAATATATGTAAAATATTATATTGGAATGACATCCGGGGTCGGGCCCGAGGCTGTCACGGCGGACACCGACACGATGCACTCTCTTGTGGTGGAAAAATATTTGTGATGAATAATTATTGAGGAAAACAATATGAAGGCTTCCCCTATATATAGGGGGTGGAAACTCCTAGCGGGATAAGGATTAGAAAAAATTAAAACCCCCATTAGATAATCTTACTTTTAATTTAAATTATTTTAAAACCGATTCAATCCAAATCCAACTCAATTAAATTTAGATAATTTCAAATCCAAATTAAATATAGATTATTCCCATCAAAGTTTAAATTACCACAATAAGTTCAAAATATATTTTCTAAAAATAATAAGTTCAAAATATTCCCATCAAAGTTTAAATCTGGTTCACATGCAAATCAATAAAATCTAATCAAAGTTTAAATTACCACAATAAGTTCAAAATATCTTTTCTAAAAATAATAATAATAAATAATTTCAAAAATATAAAAATATATGAATAAAAATTTGTGCATATATATATGCAAATAAGATATTGACATAAAATATAGTTTTCTAAATTAATATCTATATTTGAATAAGAAATAAAATAATCTTTTACAAAAGTAAAAGATAAAATTTTTGGTAAATATCGTGAAATGTTCTTTTGATATGAAAATATTTGTTTATACTATGTATTGAAACAACATATTTATTCTATATTCCTAAGAAAAACAATAATAAAATATTTTGTATATGAATGAACAAATATCTCGTATTTACGTCTTTACGCATTCGCACTCGATGTACGATAACAAAAAATCAAAATTAAAAAATATATATAGTGAAAATTTAGGGGTTTTACAGCAGCCTTCAGTACCTTGGATTGACGTGTCCTGATGCTGCATTTATTATAAATAAATTGTCCCAATTTATGCAGCAGCCGACCAATGAACATTGGGGTGGACTGAAGAGAGTGCTACGTTATCTGGCTAGCTGTCTTGATCATGGCATTCACATCTCCGCCTCTGCTCCTTTAGTGTTTCATGCCCTCTCCGACGCTGATTGGGCCGGTGATAAGGATGATTTTGTTTCCACCACAGGATATCTCTTATATCTGGAGAGTACACCTATTTCCTGGAGTTCAAGGAAACAGCGGTCTGTTGCAATATTTCAATAGAAGTTGAATACAAGGCCCTCGCCGACACTGCCTCTGAACTGATGTAGGTGCTATCTCTTTTTGGTGAGCTTGGTCATAAAAAGTCACAACCACTGGTCGTCTACTGTAATAATTTGGGGGCAACAAGCCTAAGTTCCAATCCTGCTTTTCACTCTCGCATGAAACACATCGCCATGTCGTACCATTTTGTGTGTGGACAAGTTCAGATTGGAACCTTCCGGGTTGCATACGTCTCCACTGATGATCAATTAGTGGATGTGCTCACCAAACCTTTGCTTCGTCCGCGATTTGATACACTGAATAACAAGCTGAATCTTTTCCTACGGACGTTCAACTTGAGGGGGAATGTTAACAATAAGAGTGTTTAACATTATCTTAATTTATGTTATTTATTATTTAGTTTGAATCTATGTTGTTATCTCTTGTAACAACCTGCAACCACTAGCAGATGTCATTATCCCTTGCAACCACTTGGAGACTTTATCTCCAAAGTTGTTAAAGCTCCCTTGTATTATAAGTATCTGCTTCATTCAATAAGAAAGCAAGCATTATATGATTTCTCTATAATTTCACAGTTTCAGAGTGTACCCGACACAATTGGCAGTTTTGATTAGTGGTTTGCATCCTCTTATATATGTTTATATCCAGTTGCAAGCAAATTCGTTAGTATCCTCATGATCCTCCAGATGAAGATGGTAACTCTCGATCGGGCAGGTACAGCTCATCCTCCAAAAATTTTTCCCATTCTTTGAACTCATCATTAGGAAACATTTCCATTCAAAAATTATCTGCTTATAACTATACTTGTCCATATTCGAGAGCAAGTTGGTTTGGCACTCAATGTACAGAAATTATGCAGAGAAATAGACTGAGAAACAAATGATATATAAGTTATGCAATAGTATAGTCTTTTTGACTCCTAATATCTTTTATAGCTTTCAAAATAGGCAAGCAGTGGTGATTCAAGAAAAGAGAAGAAACAAGGTAGATGGTGATCCATCTACAACGTGGTGCTTATGTCTATACTTTCTAGGGATGGGTCATGTACGATTGACAAGATCGGAACTAGAAAGGCGTAGGATCCTCCTATTGCGGTCGGGAGACGAGTGCCGAACAGAGTCTGAATCAATGTGTTGATTCCAGTTACGAACAGCAATGTCTGAACCAGCCTCACCTTATCGTTCTGCATTTTGTACCAACGTAAAATTCCCAACTACAAAACTTCGTTGCACATGATACTTACTGACGCATATTGGAGTATCGACATGATTTGCATATGTTACAACACTTCACAGATGGTTTCAATCATTCAATCAAGTGGGCAGATAATTATCGATCTAGGACTAGTTTTGATTTTATGTTCAAGTTTTCACTTTCCATTGGGCTAGAACTGTCTGAATCTATGAGGAAGACACAAATACGCACATGATACTCCCAATTTAAGTCTTAGACCACTTTTCCTATTTCTTCTCTACGAACCAATTATGAATTGATTGTAATGTGAGTCAGCATCCATCAAAAACTACTATTAGAAACAACACTCATCTTCTCTTCACAGTCTCAATCCATCCTAATGCAATAATAAACCACATAAAAATGATCCTCGAGTAATTAGCAACAAAGGAGAATGAGATCATTAGAAGTACACCATCTTCAGATGAGATATAGCAAACCATCAAGTCTATGCAACCTCACAAGGCACCGGGACCTGACGGTTATCTAGTTTTATTTTATAAGAAATGTTGGAAAATTATCGGTATACTAAAACATTTCTTCTATACTAAAACATTACCTATCAATATCAATGAAACATTTCTTGCCCTAATATTAAAAAAAAATCCTATTAAACCTGTTGACTTCAGACCAATACCTCTTTGCAACGTACTTATAAGGTCATTGCCAAGATTATAGCCAATAGGATTAGACCATTATTTCACAAACATATCACTCCGTTCCAAAACGTCTTTGTTCCATGTCGTCAAATCTGTGATAACATCATCGTCGCTCAAGAAATATTCCACTCAATTGGCAAGTCCAGGCGAAACCATAGCACATTTGCCTTAAAGTTAGATATGGCAAAATCCTACGATCGTCTTAGCTGGGATGTCATAAGCCAAGTCCTCAAAAGATATGGTCTGAATGGACATTCACATGATTTAATCATGCAACTGATCACTAGTGTCTCATTCAAGAACATTGTGAATGGATCACCATCTGTCTTGTTTCTTATCTTTTCTTTAATTACCACTGCTTGCCTACTTTGGAACGCTAACAAAGATATTAGGAGTTAAAAAATACTGTACTAGTGCTTAACTTCTTTATTGTTTGGAATATGTTATTTATTGTTTGGAATATGTTAGGAAATGCCCCCGCTTTAAATATGGAAACTAGTCTATATCCTCTCTTTTTTTAAAAGCTAACAAATGTCTCATTTCTTTGTATGGAAAAAAAAAGATATGCCCTTGCCCCCACTATTTTAACTAAAATCATTACTGTTTTATAAATAATAGAAATATTTGCGAGTTTAATAAAAAGTGGAGGTATATGCTAGTTTTAATATTTAAAATTGAGATATTTGCTAAAATATCTCTTTTGTTTCTCTATATAACTTGTCTCTTGTAGTTAGGTTGAACCATGCTGTAATTTGGATCAAAGACTAGTTTTTGGTTCTCAAGCAGTTACATTCTTTTTATTACATATATGCAGTTACGTCTGAAGTGACTCGTTGAGTCCATTGTTTATTCAACTAAATGGGATCTCATTAAAGTTTGTTCACTTGTAGCTCGAGAAGGTATGGTTGCAAATACTTTCTCAAAGAAAGAACCATCCCCAAGTCAGGGGGTTTAATTCGGTCCGGGCAGGCCGGAACCCGGCCCGGATCCGTCCGGACCTGCTACCAAATTAGCCCGACCCAGCCCGCCTGGAGCCCGACCCGTACGAACCCGCACCACAGTTGGGCCAGACTGGGTACAAAGAACCGAACCTGAGACTGACCCGGCCCAGACCGCCATTTTTTTTTTTTTGGAATCAACGGTTGGCCCGCTTAGGCCCGGCCCGGTCAGGCCCGTCCGAGCCCGATCCGGGTGAACCGGATTTTGTAAAAAAAAAATGAATTATTTTGGAACCATTTGGCCCTCCATTTACCAAAATGTTCCCACTATTTGACCGTTTTATGACCGTTTTAGGGAGTATTTTGGTCATTTTGTCAAAAATGACCAAAAATCTTTTACAAAAACTCTATTTTGAGGGTAGGGGGTCATTTGGCTTCAAAATAATTCTATAAATATGTCATGAATCACATTTTTCAAACACAAATAATTCATTCCATCAAAAAAAAAAAATTCAAGCTTAGAAGAAAGTTTCAAGAAATTTATTCAAGCAATTCCGGCGATCTACGACTTCCTGATCAAACTCCCAACCCCGATCCAGTTTTTTTTCTTTCCCTTCCTCTTTCTAATTATTTTTTTTTAATTTACATTTACAAAATAGAACGTGATCTACTAATGATCCCGGTGTCCACAGTAGCATCGGAGTCATGTTTTAGTGCATGATCAAAGATTTTGAGCGTAAAGAGGAGTCGATTGAAGCCAGATATCCCGAAAGCTTGTGTATGTGTTCAAAATTGAATTTTAGCAGAAAAAAATCCAAAACAAGAGAGATGAAGCTACTGACATCAACGAGCTGGACTTCGAATCGCTTACAATTGATGAAGCTTCTGGAACCGAGGAGGAAGAAGAATGACTCAAAGGTATGACCCGAAAAAAACTTTAAAACAAAACTTTTTTAAAAAAAAAAACTTGGAAAGAAAAACTCAAAAACAAGAAACAGAAGAAAAAAAAAATAAACAAAACTAAAAAAAACAGAACAAAAGAATGAAAGAAAACTTACAAAACAAAAACTTAAAAGGAAAAAAAAAACAAACAAAAAAAACTTAGAACAAAAAAAACTTTAAAAAAATAATCAAAAATATATATAAACTTGAAACAAATTTTTTTAACTCTGCCTATGACAAACAAAACTTGCATTGCCGGTCCCAAGCCCGGATAAAAGAGCAGGGAAATATAAACAAAATAAAATAAAAAAAATTAAAACATAAAATTAAAACTTAGAAAAAAACAAAGAAAATAAATTAAATTAAAAGAAAAGAAAAGTTAAAAAGAACAAAATAAACTTAAAAGAAAAGAAAAGAACATAAATTTAAAAAAAAAAAATTAATCCAGTAAAAAAAACTCAACAAAAAAAAAGGCCCGAACCGGCCCGGACCGGCCCTACCCAAGTCAGGTCATTGGGCCGGACTGGACTCAGTTCTTCCGAACCGGGCCGGACCTGGCCCGGCCCGCTGCTGCCACCAGTCCGGGCTAGGCCCCGACCAAGCCCGGTTGGGACTGGTATTTTTGGACACGGTCTGGTATTTTTAATGCATAGTCGAGATGAGTCTATGCGAAGTACATAGCGAATTCTACTGCCTGCATACTTGAAATGGTTGCAAATTGAAAGAAACCATACATAAAAACTTATGCAACCACTATTAAGACTACCAAGTATATTTGCCTAATACTCACTGTAGAGGCTTCATTACTCATTAGCCTCTCAACCCAAAACCAAACTCACAACAGTAAAAGCCACAAGAAAAAACTTGACCAGACCGAACTGCACCGCCGCGAGCCCGGCCACGCTCGAAACAGCCACCACCTTCACGTCGTCCACGACCGGTCCGCACAGTGAGCTCCGGTCGTCGCTCCTCGTGTTGTAGTAAATGCTGTAGAACGCGACCCGGGTCCGCTCAGCCTGCGCCGTGAAGGTGAGGTTGGCGGGCACGTGGGTCGCGTTGCCTGCGGGGGAGAAGTGGAAGTTTTGGGCCTGGTCCCCCGCGAAGGCCATCACGGCCAGCGGCGCCTGGCAGGAGTCCCCCGCCGACCCCACCGTGAACGCGAGGCTGTACTGCTTCTCCGGGGCGGTCGCGACCATCTGGGATATGACGCCCTCCTTGCCCGAGATGAGCTCGACGGCCCTCTTCCCCTGGGGGACGGTGTAGTGGTCAGAGTCCACGTAGCGGACGGCTCGGTCGGACTCCACGATCCAGCCGGGGAGGGAGGAGACGTCCTGCCCGAGGTTGGTCGGGAGGAGGACTCCGAGTGCCGCGTCGGCGAACATCCACGGGCCTTCCTCGAAGTCGCCGTTCGTCACCGCATTGTCTGCGTGCAGAAAAATGATTGAAATGCATGACATCTTAGTCACAGCCTAGGAAGCACGGACTCTACAAAATTAATAACACCATGCGTCCTCGTGTGTAACAACATGGGTACGAATGGAATGTGTATCTGATACGCATCCGACGCGGGAATGCCCACTAACCTTGGGCCGGTTCCGGAGTGAAGAGCTTCTTGACGGCGACATTGTCGAGTATGGGCCCGCACGTGGGGTCGTCCTCCATTCCGGGGTTCCCGAACCCGAGCTCCGCTTGCTCCTCCTCCGCCCGGAACGCCCACGAGTAGGAGTCCCAGCCCAGCACGCTGTACAGAGTCTGAAGGTCCAGCGTGGACGAGGCGCCGGAGCCCAGCGACACATTGAGCGCCTCCAGCTGCGCGCACGTGCGGGCGGCGCTGAACGTCACGGAGTAGGTCGAGCCCTTCTCCAGCTCCAGCTGGTGCTTGACCTGAGCATCGTTGCCTAGCCTAACCGCAAGTTCACCTAGAACAAATGGCAATTTTGCAAATAATTAATCTTTCGGAAGTTTATATTAGGGACACTCATATTTTGTCTGTTGTTTGTGACCACAGCGTAATCGCATGCCATGTGGTGACCTTCCATTGGCCCAAATCCGGATTATAAGGAGGTGAGATCAAGTGATAGCAGGAGAGGCCAATAATTGAATGTCACGTGGATCTACGATCACGTTCGTGATTACATACTGCGGACAAAATATCATTTTTCTTATATTAAGTGGTGTCTTGCCTTGGGGGACTATGAGGATCATGCCACCTTGCTTCTGGCCGGAGCGGACGAGCTCGACAGTTCCGCTCGTGGTCCACCCGGGAAGGGACGCAGTGCCGTCGCCCGTGCCGGTACTGGAGAATCCGCCGGTCGGAACCGTCTCGAAATCGCCATTATCTAGCAGACCTGAATTATAAAGATGGGTTGTGAGCTTGGTAAATTTGTCTCGGACACGGGATGCATTCGTGTCGTGTCTGTAGTACCTTTATATGAAAATATGTATGTCATGTCCGTATCGGTATTATATCCTTATATGTATGCCTCGTGCGACATAGTGTTTAAGGAATCTAAATGAAATCAATGCTAAACACACCTAAAACTTGAATGCATGCAAATAGTTTAGTTCTTGGACTTTCTTCATAATCCAAACATTTATCACATTTGACAGTGATTATGGCAAGCTAGAGAGCATCATATTAGGCAATCTCCAGTGGGGGTTGCATAGGAGGCATCAAAGATTTATCTTTTTTTGTTTTAAAAGACACAAAGTTACGACAATTTGTGAATTCAGTTCAATACCTTCTAAAATAGGATATAAATATTAATCCTGTCTCAGATAACATAAAAGAATTACATCAATTTACACCCTTATAGGACGCAAATAAAAATACCTGTCAATTTATGCCCTATTTTAGGGGGAAAAAAGAAAAAAACAAAAGCGTTGTAAAGTTTAAATATGGACGCTTGAAAAATAGCAGACTTTACATGTTATCATTCCAAATATAACCGTTGAAATTCTAATCCACCAATTTACGTCCAAAAGAAAAACGTAAATCATACACACAAGTATTTTAGGGCCTAATTTTGGGCATAAAGTTATAATACAATCGGTTTAGTAAACCTTAACAGAGGAAAAAAGAAGAAATATTAAAAAAAATACAGTCTACGCCCTATTTTAGGACATATCGGGGCTAAATTTTTTTTTTTTTTGAATCTTTGTGTCTTTTACACAATAATCAGGAACTTTGATGCTTCCTTTATAATTTTTTGTTTCTATTTCTATTTCTATAGTAAAACTTGATGGTTTCTATTCCAATTTCCATCCTACGTGGTCATGATGTAGGATGCAAATTTTCTATAAATGTTTTTACACGTAAAAACTCTCATAGAAATTCTCATTTCTTATAGCAATTAATATTGTACCCTACTTTCAAACTAAATCATTAAATTGAACTTTTATTTCCTGTCATGTATAATAGAAATTGAGAATCATTGGAGAGTATGTTTTGTGTAATTTCTATGTAGAAACACTGCCAACTAGGATAATAATTTACTTATAGTATGATAGTAGAATAGAAACTCAATTTTACTATTCCTCAATCCAGTCTGGATGGCAGGGATCGAAGTCGGCCCGAATTCGGTCCCTGAACGA
The DNA here is from genome assembly GCA_029216955.1 of Iris pallida. NCBI lineage: Eukaryota > Viridiplantae > Streptophyta > Magnoliopsida > Asparagales > Iridaceae > Iris > Iris pallida. The sequence goes on along the minus strand of JANAVB010022997.1, from coordinate 406,682 downwards.
GTTCTGTCTGAACTCGAATATTTTATAACAGAACCTTTGGCACGGTCCAAACTGAACTCTGGCCGAGTTCAGTTCGGTTGGCGACTGACGAGTTTTGGGTTTTAATCAGCACAATTGGTTTCATGCAAATGGCAAGGATTTATGTTGGACTATTTTAGGGTTTGCTATAACCAAAAATAGGGTTTCTCAATGATTTATATGCGTTGTGGGTGGAGGCACAGGAGGATCTACAGAAAAACCGTTCAAACTTACTCTGACTAACATTCTAGAGGCTTGTACAAATACTAAAAAATAGTTCTTTAATTTGAACCACTCTAAAAAAATGATAAGGATCCGACTACTGTAGTTTCTAAATTAAACATAGCTAGACAAAAATCTAAAAATAATTTTTTTTGATTAGTAATACATATGAAGGTTAAAAAATTGGGGGGCTTCAAGGTTTTGGAACACGTTGTCAACAGAAAAAACAGATCTATGTCACTATTTCTGATCAAATCATATACACCAACTTCACTTTTAGCTTTCACCTTACATGGTAATTGTGGAATGCAAGCTATCGTGATCTGCAAGAGGTCGGAATCGCAGATAACCTTTCAGAATATAAAGAAGTATCTCACAAAAGTTTCGGTCAAGAGACAATCAAAATTAACTCCGACTAGGATAATCCAATTCCGTGTGTTATGTTGTATTCTACTTGTAGGAGAAGAAGATATCAAAGTGATGAAAAAAAGACGAAAATGCTGCACGACATTTATGTAGTTAGGGCCAGGGATAGGCCTAACGAATTTGGATCGAGACTACGAAGGATGGTATGTTTTTGTTGTTGAACAGGACATGGTCCTGAAGCAAAGGTTAATGTGAAAAAAAAAAAGCAGCATACATCCAAATAGACACCCAATAATTTTGGGACGAAAACTTTGTTGTTGATTATTATTGTAAACACATGTTCCTGCCAAACAAACAGACCAAAGAAGAACATTATTTGCTAGTAATTAGCTTGAATGCACGAGCTATGTAATTCATAGAATCCAAGGCCGGCCCTGAAGTGTTGGAGTCCGAGCCAAAACTTTCAAAATGGACTCCCATATATAATAAAAAAATATAAATAAGTAAAACAAAAATTTTTTATAGATCTGAACCAAAGACCTCTTAAATATATGTCTAGCATTATAACAACTACACCACAATATTTTTTTTTTTGTTAAAAAATGCACATGCTGCATATTAGTTCTATTATAGACAGTTCCATGTTGATGTCCCCTTTTGTCGGGGGGCCTTGGCCGTCGTCCAATCTGCCCAGGGCCAGGGCCGTCCCTGAGAGTCATGAGTTATGTAAGTTATGTAACTCAAGAGATATGAGTTACAAATTGACTAAATGTCATCGTAGTGAGTACTCTAGTAGAAGTATATGTATCTTGTCATTTCATTTTAAGTTGAATAAAAATTATGTCTCACTTTATTTTCACCAAATCTGTATTTATCTTCACATTTATAATTCGTTGGTGGGCTAGTGAGATACTACTTGAAAAAATCCGGAGCTTTCTTCTCATGAACATATATCCAAATGACACCCCAAATTTTGGGATTTTGTTGTTGATTGTTTTTCTAAGTAAACACATGTTGCTTCCAAATAAACAGACCAATGAGCAATGGCGGACCCAAGTGAGGGTTGTAGTCCATCCAAAAAAAAAAATAACATATATAATTTATTTTTTTGTGAGTCAGGCTATATTTAGTCCACCCTAATCCACTCCAGCCTACTCCAGCTCAGATTTCTGATTCCGTCCAATAAGAAAAGAACCTTATCTAAAGTTATAACCGGATTAAGTCGAAGAATGAGAAGGAAAAAATAGTGATGAAATTATCAACTTATTGACCCCTTCTTCTATTAATGGACAACTTTGTCTCAAGCTTGTGGAAAGATGGAAAAGTAGAAAAAGAGCCATTTTTACATCAAGCTGGAAGTAAAGAATTTGCATCTTTTTCTTCTGGAAAAAAAAAATAAGAACAAAAAAAAAAAGTTCCATCTAAAATTATCACTTTTTACAAAGATTAAAAAGAGAGAGAGAGAGAAAAGTGGAAGCATTTGTGATATTCCCCACTAATAGAAAATGACTTTGTTATGTGCCTCTCAAGTGACTTTCATCCAAGGATTTTGTTATGGTTCTATTTTCCATTTTACGTGAGTCTCAAGTTTTCACTGTAGCATTTACATCAATTCCAAGGTTTAGTTTGGATGTAAATAGTTAATTTGCTGCAACAAAAGTTATAACAAATGCCTTACATCCTGCAGCATTAATTTGTTGCAGCCAAGGTGACTGTAACACTAATTACATCAATTTTTGTTATAGATAGTTTTTATTTACGAACAATCAAACAATTCAAAAAGAAAGAAAAAGAAACTAGAAGTCGCGGATCTCTTCCCCACTCTTATGTAACAGCAGGATTTCCGCTGCGGTCTTTTTTTCTCTCTGTGTCACAGGAGTCGAACTTACGTTGTTCTAATATCATGTTACTTCATAAACTCTACGTGGATTATACACGTTTCCTTACTAAACTAACCTACAGAAAACAGAAGACAAAGGAAAAAGGAATATGTAGATCACAAACTACGCAAATGCATCAAAATATATATATGATTCGGGATCGGGAGCCCTATTTTCGGAGCCGGCTGAAGTCCCATGCATATCCCTTGGCCGTTGGATCATGCAGCATCGCATGGACCCTGTACGGACCCTGCTCGATCCGATGATGCAGCGGAACTTTGGTAGAACTCCGCGAGTGGATATCTTGATCCGCGCCTACAGATATCCGCTCGCGGAGTTATATATATATATATATATATATATATATATATATATATATATATATATGTGTGTGTGTGTGTGTGTGTGTGTGTGTGTGTGAGAGAGAGAGAGAGAGAGAGAACCAAGCATGCAGCAAGCAATAGTAATTAGTAAAGGTCAGCAGAAATGCATACCATCTTCAACTGCAGCTGAAGCCCATTGTGGAGGAGAGAGTAGCAGCAGAAGGAAGAGAGAAGAAACCCATAGAAGACCCATTTCTCTGTGAAGGAGTAAAGAAGAAGTGTGGAGACTGTGAGAGCAACTATGACCCCTTTCTTATTGTGGGGATGGTTCATCCACTTTACTCGACTAAAACATTTATAAAAATAAAAAAATGTTAACGGTACTACAACAATTATTAGATGACAATACAATTTTTGACAGTTTTAGAATTGTCAATATTTTGATAGTTGTGTACATATTCAGAATTATCAAAATTTGAACGGTTATATAAATTAAGGTTGTTAATATTTAGATTATGCTAACAGTAAAAAATTGGTAATCCTGAATATACATAACAGTGTCAAAAGTACTGTCCCGTAATAATTCACCCTTAATTAATATTTGTGCGAAAAAAAAAGTAAAATAATAATAACTGATCAATGTGAAAGGTGCTACGTGCTTTTGACGTACAGTACAGTAACATCCACATTGAACAACCCCATAGGAAACTGTGAGTGACTTCATTAGCTACGGTTCCTTGTGTTCTATAAATAAAATGAAGTTAATGGCAATAGTGTGTGGGGGACTTATGCCTTGTTTGGTTGCGGAAAGGAAAAGAAATAAAAAAAATGAAAAATTATAATTTTAACTAATTTTTTTTTCGGTGTTTGGAAGTGTCAAGAAAATTGGACCTTAAATTGTTGGGTTGGTGGAATAACTATTTTTTTCATACTTTTCTTCCTCTTAGGAATCAATTTTCTTTCATGTCTATTTTCTTTGACATCAAAATACAAAAAATAAATGAGTTTTCTTTCCCAATGTTCAAATTTTGCGTTTGAAACAAGACCTTAGGGGCTATTTTGATCTTGGAATCCAGAACTCAGAGACAAATCCATCTTCAAACCTCCATTTCTCGCATTAAACTTAAAAAATTTCAAGTTTCTACGAATTTTCTTTAAAACTTAGTAAAGGATCTTGAGAACTCCGAGACAAATCCATCTGAACTAAATTTTTGAATAACTTAGAAATTAGTTCTCTAAGTTATTGTTTAAGTTCAAAAAACCAAATATTCTCTTAAAATGATTCAAATGCTATTGAAGTCACAAAAAAACCACTTACAAATTAACTTCCGGTCAATCTACATGATCTTCTCATGCTATCCATATTTTGGTTCGTGTAATTATCTATCCTCCTGTCAATCTACATAATCTTCTCCCATTATTATATCGTGGTTCAAGTAAATCAACTTCTTAATTATCTATCTGTGACTTGTCGAATTAGAAATCAAGAACTATCTCCCTAGGTTTTATCATATGCTCATAGCAATCTTTGTAGAAATTTGCAACTATTAACTAAAACCTTGACATTGAATGTTGATGTCATATCGACCTTAAAAAAAAAAGTGATATACATACCGCGGTTTAAATCGTGTGTCGGCTGGTCTTGATTGGCCGAATTGTTTTTGCCTATGTTAGCAGGGGATGCTGACATTATTAAATTTGTTTCGATCAATCAAAAGCTGACATGTGGTAGTGGGTTTTGATTTTGGTTCAGCCTTAGCACTGTTAAGTTTTGTTGGAAAAAAAATGGTTTTTTCTAAGGGCACCACCCTTTTTATTTGGGGGCAGCCCTTACTTGGGGGCAGTCCAAGCAGGTAGAGATTTTGCTGGAGGGCACCCACATTTTGCTTGGGGGCAGCCCAACCTCCCAAACCCTTCATTCTTTTCCATAACTCATATTACACTCTCTCTCCACCAAAAGAAAAAAACTCTCCCTCTCCCTCTCCCAAAACCCTACTTTCTTCTCCTCCACCACTCTACTCCCAATTCCTCCACCAAAATTTCTTCAACAACATTCCTAGATTCGAAAAGATGACACGCAAGTCGAAGCAACCGGAATGTAGGTACGTTCTTTCCTAATTTCTTCAAGAATATTCTACATTATATTCAAAGTCCTAGAATATTTTTAATTCTCTAAAGAGTTTTGATAAATTAGGTTTAGAATCTCTTTAGGGTTCACGAAAGAAATTTTCGAACACGACAAACGCACATTTTTTTTGAAACCCTAACCCTAGAAGACGACAAACGAGCATCTCGTTTTGGCCATTCGGCTGCTACAGTCAGGTTTGATTACATTAGGACAGCTAATGAGATATGGGGGTGGGAATGGGAGGGAGGGGGAGGATTGGTACTTATTGTAGGACCGTTGAGCACCTCTAGAGGGGAGGGTGAATATAGTGTGTGTGTGCAGCGGAATATAATCACCAATTAAAACTTTAAACTAAGGCAGTGAAATAAGTGTAACACCCAGTTTTTTCGATGAGGGTATTTTTGAAATTTTGTATTTAATTGAATTTAATATTTAGAATTTAATATATTATTAAGAATGGTGTGATTTTAATATTATTTAATCGATTGCCATGTATTGTGATTAGCCTAACTTGGTTTAGACCCAACCTAGATTAGTCATAGATAGTCTCAGCTAACCATGGTTAGTGATTATTAGCATTAATTATATTTATTAGAATTAATATGATTTTAGTGATTTTTAGTGGAATTGATTTTGGGCCTATAGTTGACTTTGACTAGTGTTGACTAGAAGACTAACCTAGTGACTAACCTAGGTTAGGACCCCTTGGTTAGGTTAAGTAAACTTGGTTTGACCTAATTTAGTGAAGTTTAAGTCATTGGAACTTGTTTGGAGAGATTTGGAGTTGATTTGACTAATATGGCTTATGACTTCATAAGTCATGATTAATGACTTGACTTATAGCCCATAGGCCCACACCATGGACCAAACCTAAACCTAATCAGCCCATGGCAGCCACTAGTGATCCCTTCCCCCTATTTAATCCCCTCCTAGAATTTAGGGCTAGCCTCCATTGGGATTTGTGCAAGTTTTGGAAGAGGTGAGTCTCCGTCTTTGTAAAATCATAGAAAATCCATTTCAACTCCATTTTCCTTCAAATCAATTGCATTATGACCTAATTCTTCTGTTCTTTCTGTTTGTGCAAGAATATTTCAGAGTAGGATCAATTTGTGGGAGTTTTTGAGGCTTGGAGAACCATTCCATTTGAGGCTTTTGTGAGCTTTGCACATCAATAGGTATAATCCATTCTAACCCATGAAATTCCTGTTTAATTGCATTTCTAGGATGCCCTAGCCCTAACCTAACTCTAGGAATAGGAATCCCCATAAGTTGTGTCCATTTCGTGTCCTAACAGGACACGTATCAGTGTCGTGTTTGATGTGTTTGATGTAATGCCTCAACCAACATTTTGTTCTAATTTCTGAAATGTTTTTGAATGGAATTTTAGTCCTAGGGCTTGCTTAATGATTTCTGCTTTTATTTCCTAATTTTTGTGTCGTGTCGTGTCCACACGGGGACACGAACACGCGGGGACTGAAACACTTGCTGTGTCCTGCATCACGGGGTCAATAACTCCCGACACAGGACACGTGGACACGCCATTTTTGGCGAGGAGCTTGGGGCATCGACTGCCACCATCCTCCCAAAAAATGGAAGGGCGTGGTCGCATGTGCGAGAAGAAATCCTCCTTGCACTGGTCGCTCTGGCCGCGCGCGCGCTGTGCCCGAGTGAGTATTCGACCACTGACACGGCTCTAAAGCCGACACGACACGCACCTAGGACACGGTGCAGGGCCATGGACACGTAGCCATATATGTGGCGAACACGTGGACGTGACCACGGCATATGTCGTGCAACGTGTCGTGTCCTAGAGTGACACACACGCGTGCACGACACTTCCTGAACACAGTTCTGTGTCTGTGTACGTGGGATCGTTTGGACACGTTTGTGTCCACTTTGTTGGACACAAATACTCCTGGGACACGTGCACATGTGTATGATGTTTTACCAACTATTTATTTTGCATTTTAACAAGTTTTTATGGATCGAATTGGGAATTCCCATTTTCAACTGATACGTGCATTCGGTTTTAAATTCTGAGTTCAATTCCTATTTTTAAACTAAATATTGTTGTTCAATTTGTCATATGTGATTCACCTACATGAGTATTAACTAAAGATGTTAGGTTTTTCATAATTGATCAGTTTGTTATCAAGTAAATGGGATTTTGGACTGCTCTTTGAAACAGTCGACTCATACCTTTTTTTTAACTGTTTTATAATCCTAATTTGTGATTCCTATTGAACTGATTCCTAATGTTATTGTCCTAATAAACTCATTTATATGTGTATTAGTATTGCTGGGTTGGAGTGCATGATAAGTTAGGATGTTAACAAGGGTTTGGGGATTCAAATTTGGTGTTGGAAATGATATGGATTTGATTTTGGGTTGTTGAATTGACATGAAGCCTGCCACTGTTTCATTTCCATTTTTTTTGTCAGTTTCGAATTGAGTTTGGGTCACTATGTTCATTCCATATTCTATGATTCACTCCTCTCACATACTGCTACACTCATTTACTTTTCCTGTCACTTGCTATTCTTGAAATGGAACATGAAGACTGATTGCTGAGCTAAGTTCCTGAGAACATACTCTTCCTATAACACACAGCTACACCCACTCATTTGCTATTTTCTGATATTTTGCACACTGCACTTTTCCTGTCAACACACACACAAAGAAAACTAATTTTGAGCACTGAACACTCACACAAGCATGTGACTGTGCACTGTTATAGGCACCTTCTGAAATTCCTGATATTCATTTCCCTTTGATATATATTGTACACACACCCTATCACCTAACCTACATACACATTACCTTGACACAGCACAGGACTACATGCCCTGTCCTGTCCTGCATCAGGAATGCATCAAACTACCTTATTTGTTCAGTTTTTGATGAAGGCCATAAATGTGTGTATGAGTTAGGATGTGCCTGTCCTATGTGAGTGTAGGAAGAGTGTCTAGGAAGAGGGGCATGGCAGTAGCAGTAAGAAAGGGAGTGAATGGGGATTAGAAAGTGACTGAACCCTGTGAACGTCCTGCAAACTAAGAGATTATTCACATTTACACACACAAACTGAGATCCTGAGGAGTTTATGTGAACTGAGTTTGAATCTTCCCAAGGGAGACCTAAAGCTGAGAGTTCAATACACTGTAAACTGAGAAATTGAAATGTTAACAGTCCTTCAAAACTGAGAATTAAGTTGGTTTTAAGATTGTGATGCATGATTAGTTTTGTTAAGTATTAAACTGAAATATGGAATAATGGAATGATATGTATATCACTGTCATGTTTGACTGAGATTCTAATCTCTGAAACATGAGATTGGATTTGGGTGTTAACATGTCTTTGTCTCAGGAATTTCCTGAGATTAGGTTGGTTCCAGAAGTTTAGTCCTATTGTTATGATACCTATCCCTTTTGGATTTCAGTTTATAGTTATATAGATATGTATAGGGTCTATTCATTTTCAGTTTATGGTTTAAAAATAAACTGAACTTAAGTATTCTTGAGACTGAGAGCTATCACACCCCTCACTGTTCTCTATTACACCCACACATGTAGGCCTCACTGAACACACCTCTACACACACACACCAACTGAATTCTGGGATGGTTGAGTTAACTGAGATTTTCTTTTAGTTATGCAATTTCCTGAGATATAAATGTAAAACTGAGAACAGGCCACACATATCCCACCACACACTCATGTATATGACACTCACATGTGTAACACACACAAAGCTTCCCACATGGTCACATGCACACCTAGGCTATCATACTGATTTTTGCCCACGCACATTGTCTTCCTATGCAACACACACACACATTGACTCATTGCCCTGTCCCATGTAATCCCCTGTTTTTCTGTTTTCTTTATGTGCTCATTGATTTCAAGATTTTCCACATGCCTCGTGTGACACACACACACTATATCATAACCCTTTAATCTTTACCCACACACACACATGTCTACACATGTACAATGCACACATTCTAAAATCATTTACACTCTCACAATTGCCTCAATACATGATACACACTAACCTATCAAAACCTGTCACCAGACACACACACCCCCACATGCCATATATCATCTCTATACCTATATGTAATTTATATGTATGCATGTGTATGCAAGGTTGATAATGAATGAATGAATGTATGCATCTATGTACCTTAACTGTTCTCTATATCATTACCTGTATAAAACTGCTATATTTCATCAATAAAACTGTTTATAACTGTTTTATAGTTCTCTGTCATTTAATTGGGATTTCTTGATGAGTTGTACTCGTTTCTGTCCTGACTGGACCTGTTGAAATTTTACAGATGATTGCCGTGAGGATACATGCCCTACATATTATGGACCCGGAGACGGGATGACTACCTTTGGCCCCGACTCTCAGGAGTGATCGGGATTTAGTTTAGTAGACTAGTATCTGTCACTTCATGTTGATCTTGTTATAGAAGTTTTAAGACTTGTGTAGTACTTGAGATTTGTTGAGAGTTGTTATTATTTTAGTAGTTGTTCTTCTATTCTTAGTTAATTCTTCTGTGTTTATCTTATCGTGCTTAGACTGTGATTGAGTTCAATATCTTATACTTGTCCTCCATTCGGAGTTGATCATGATAAGTACATTATAATTGCGTGAGTTGCTAGTTAGATAGTAACCTAGGACAGCGCTCTACCGTCGACACTGCGACATAGGCTGGGCGTCGTTACGTATTCGTACCCTCACAGTGGGTGCGGGTCGTGACACATTTTTAGTGGTGGCCCATGCAGGTCGAGAGTCGCATTAGAGCGATATCGTGGTAGGACGACGACTTAGTTGTACTGCTGCGAGCCTGCGATAGGATTGAGAGATAGGCTTTAACGGAGAGGTACTCAATCACAGTTAGGAAGATTCTGCTTCAATTCATGCCATCTACATATCCTACTGACTTGTCTTCTCTGCAATAAACTGTCCTCCTTTGATTTATCGATTCCTGCTCAGTATTGACTTCCTTTTCGATCTGTCTTCAGGATGGTGGAGACACGATCACATCGCTCTGGTACAGTAGCCGCTGGAGAGGGGTCTGCCACCTCTCGTCCATTGCAGCAGCCTGTTGAGACTGTAGCACCTTCTGTTCCTGATCAGACAGGAGCTGCTGTAGCCATTGGGGGTATGCCTCTACTTGTTCAGAGGACGACCCCAGTCATTCCTGAGATGTTTCAGCAGCAGCATCAACAGCCACCTGCAGGGACAGTTGACGCCGTTCAACTGTTGGCTTTCTTCAGGCAGTACATGGAGGGTCAGCAGATCCAACAGCAGATGCACACGGCAGAGCTCTGCAGAGGCATTGAGCTAGCAGTGACGGCAGTGGAGAGAGTCGTAGCTCAGCCAGCGACAGCCCCGCAGCCGTACCAGCCACGGGAAAAGGGTATCCAGGACTTTCAGAACATGCACCCGAGAGACTTCAGAGGGACAGAGGGGATCCTGTATGCCGATGAGTGGATCGAGCATATGGAGGAGATCTTCAGGCTGGCTGCGATCCCGACAAGGCTCCAGATAGAGGCAACGGCCAGTATGATGCAGGATCTGGCCCGTACATGGTACCAGACCGACCCGAGGGTTGGCACAGCAGGACAGACTTGGGCAGCATTCAAGAAGCTGTTCAAGGAGAAGTTTTTTCCAGACGCAGCAAATGGAGCCCTCGAGACCCAGTTCGAGGCCCTAGTTCAGGGGACCCAGTCCGTGGAGGAGTACGCAGGAGAGTTCTGCCGCCTGAGCAGATTTATGGAGGACTTGTCGGAGACGACGAAGGCCCGGAGGTTTCGGAAGGGCTTGGTAAAGGAGGTCAAGTCCTACACCAAGAACGCCCGTAGCGCTACATTTGAGGAGATCCTAGTGGACGCACTAGCTGCAGAGGATGATCTTGAGCTTAGGCTCAAGAGGGGGTGAGACTCCCAGGGTGGTAGCAGCAGCGGAGGTCAGGCCAAGAGGCCCCATGTACAGGCTCAGCAGGCACAGGCACCAGTGAGAGTGCAGCAGGCACAGCATCAGCATAGAGGACAGGACCGCGAGGTGCCGACTTGTGCCTACTGCAGGAAGACAGGGCATGTTTGGGAGTCTTGTAGGAGGAGGCTGAAGGTTTGTCTATTTTGTGGGTCTGGTGCTCACAAGATGATAGATTGTCCCGCTGCACCTCCTTATGAGGGAGCTAGGCCACCTGTAGCTCAGCACCAGAGGGGTAGAGCTTTTGCGATGGCGGTCAAGGAGACCGACGCTGCAGGTGATGGGTTAGCAGGTTTGTCCTTCTCATTCTTCCTCCCCAATTTCCTGTATGATTCCCTTAGTACCTGCCAGAATATTGTTTGTGATTGCTAGATAGTGTAGCTACCCTGTACGAGACTGTGGAATCACGACCAGTAAGATTTTGTTTGCATGTTTATCTCTTAACCTTGATTGTTTGGGTTTGACCTAGAAGGGTGCGATCATTTTAATTTCGAGGACGAAATTTTTCTAAGGGGGGTAGGATTGTAACACCCAGTTTTCCAGATTAGGGTATTTTTGAAATTTTGTATTTAATTGAATTTAATATTTAGAATTTAATATATTATTAAGAATGGTGTGATTTTAATATTATTTAATTGATTGCCATGTATTGTGATTAGCCTAACTTGGTTTGGACCCAACCTAGATTAGTCATAGATAGTCTCAGCTAACCATGGTTAGTGATTATTAGCATTAATTATATTTATTAGAATTAATATGATTTTAGTGATTTTTAGTGGAATTGATTTTGGGCCTAATGTTGACTTTGACTAGTGTTGACTAGAAGACTAACCTAGTGACTAACCTAGGTTAAGACCCCTTGGTTAGGTTAAGTAAACTTGGTTTGACCTAATTTAGTGAAGTTTAAGTCATTGGAACTTGTTTGGAGAGATTTGGAGTTGATTTGACTAATATGGCTTATGACTTCATAAGTCATGATTAATGACTTGACTTATAGCCCATAGGCCCACACCATGGACCAAACCTAAACCTAATCAGCCCATGGCAGCCACTAGTGATCCCTTCCCCCTATTTAATCCCCTCATAGAATTTAAGGCTAGCCTCCATTGGGATTTGTGCAAGTTTTGGAAGAGGTGAGTCTCCATCTTTGTAAAATCATAGAAAATCCATTTCAACTCTATTTTCCTTCAAATCAATTGCATTAGAACCTAATTCTTCTGTTCTTTCTGTTTGTGCAAGAATATTTCAGAGTAGGATCAATTTGTGGGAGTTTTTGAGGCTTGGAGAACCATTCCATTTGAGACTTTTGTGAGCTTTGCACATCAATAGGTATAATCCATTCTAACCCATGAAATTCATGTTTAATTGCATTTCTAGGATCCCCATAAGTTGTGTCCATTTCGTGTCCTAACAGGACATGTATCAGTGTCGTGTTTGATGTGTTTGATGTAATGCCTCAACCAATATTTTGTTCTAATTTCTGAAATGTTTTTGAATGGAATTTTAGTCCTAGGGCTTGCTTAATGATTTCTGCTTTTATTTCCTAATTTTTGTGTCGTGTCGTGTCCACACGGGGATACGAACACGCGGGGACTGAAACACTTGCTGTGTCCTGCATCACGGGGTCAATAACTCCCAACACAGGACACGTGGACACGCCATTTTTGGCGAGGAGCTTGGGGCATCGACTGCCACCATCCTCCCAAAAATGGAAGCGCGTGGTCGCGTGTGCGAGGAGAAATCCTCCTCGCACTGGTCGCTCTGGCCGCGCGCGCGCTGTGCTCGCGTGAGTATTCGACCACTGACACGGCTCTAAAGCCGACACGACACGCACCTAGGACACGGTGCAGGGCCATGGACACGTAGCCATATATGTGGCGAACACGTGGACGTGACCATGGCATGTGTCGTGCAACGTGTCGTGTCCTAGAGTGACACACACGCGTGCACGACACTTCCTGAACACAGTTCTGTGTCTCTGTACGTGGGGTCGTTTGGACACGTTTATGTCCACTTGGTTGGACACAAATACTCCTGGGACACGTGCACATGTGTATGATGTTTTACCAACTGTTTATTTTGCATTTTAACAAGTTTTTATGGATCGAATTGGGAATTCCCATTTTCAACTGATACGTGCATTCGGTTTTAAATTCTGAGTTCAATTCCTATTTTTAAACTAAATATTGTTGTTCAATTTGTCATATGTGAGTCACCTACATGAGTATTAACTATAGATGTTAGGTTTTTCATAATTGATCAGTTTGTTATCAAGTAAATGGGATTTTGGACTGCTCTTTGAAACAGTCGACTGATACCTTTTTTTTAACTGTTTTATAATCCTAATTTATGATTCTTGTTGAACTGATTCCTAATGTTATTGTCCTAATAAACTCATTTAGATGTGTATTAGTATTGCTGGGTTGGAGTGCATGATAAGTTAGGATGTTAACAAGGTTTGGGGATTCAAATTTGGTGTTGGAAATGATATGGATTTGATTTTGGGTTGTTGAATTGACATGAAGCCTGCCACTGTTTCATTTCCAGTTTTTTTTGTCAGTTTCGAATTGAGTTTGGGTCACTATGTTCATTCCACATTCTATGATTCACTCCTCTCACATACTGCTACACTCATTTACTTTTCCTGTCACTTGCTATTCTTGCAATGGAACATGAAGACTGATTGCTGAGCTAAGTTCCTGAGAACACACTCTTCCTATAACACACAGCTACACCCACTCATTTTCTATTTTCTGATATTTTGCACACTGCACTTTTCCTGTCAACACACACACAAAGAAAACTGATTTTGAGCACTGAACACTCACACAAGCATGTGACTGTGCACTGTTATAGGCACCTTCTGAAATTTTTGATATTCATTTCCCTTTGATATATATTGTACACACACCCTATCACCTAACCTACATACACATTACCTTGACACAGCACAGGACTACATGCCCTGCCCTGTCCTGCATCAGGAATGCATCAAACTACCTTATTTGTTCAGTTTTTGATGAAGGCCATAAATGTGTGTATGAGTTAGGATGTGCCTGTCCTATGTGAGTGTAGGAAGAGTGTCTAGGAAGAGGGGCATGGCAGTAGAAGTTAGAAAGGGAGTGAATGGGGATTGGAAAGTGACTGAACCCTGTGAACGTCCTGCAAACTAAGAGATTATTCACATTTACACACAAATTGAGATCCTGAGGAGTTTATGTGAACTGAGTTTGAATCTTCCCAAGGGAGACCTAAAGCTGAGAGTTCAATACACTATAAACTGAGAAATTGAAATGTTAACAGTCCTTCAAAACTGAGAATTAAGTTGGTTTTAAGATTGTGATGCATGATTAGTTTTGTTAAGTATTAAACTGAAATGTGGAATGATGGAATGATATGTATATCACTGTCATGTTTGACTGAGATTCTAATCTCTGAAACATGAGATTGGATTTGGGTGTTAACATGTCTTTGTCTCAGGAATTTCCTGAGATTAGGTTGGTTCCAGAAGTTTAGTCCTATTGTTATGATACCTATCCCTTTTGGATTTCAGTTTATAGTTATATAGATATGCATAGGGTCTATTCATTTTCAGTTTATGGTTTAAAAACAAACTGAATTTAAGTATTCTTGAGACTGAGAGCTATCACACCCCTCACTGTTCTCTATTACACCCACACATGTAGGCCTCAGTGAACACACCTCTACACACACACACCAACTGATTTCTGGGATGGTTGAGTTAACTGAGGTTTTCTTTTAGTTATGCAATTTCCTGAGATATAAATGTAAAACTGAGAACAGCCCACACATATCCCACCACACACTCATGTATATGACACTCACATGTGTAACACACACAAAGCTTCCCACATGGTCACATGTACACCTAGGCTATCACACTAATTTTTGCCCACACACATTGTCTTCCTATGCAACACACACACACATTGACTCATTGCCCTGTCCCATGTAATCCCCTGTTTTCCTGTTTTCTTTATGTGCTCATTGATTTCAGAATTTTCCAAATGCCTCATGTGACACACACACACTATATCATAACCCTTTAATCTTTACCCACACACATACATGTCTACACATGTACAATGCACACATTCTAAAATCATTTAAACTCTCATAATTGCCTCAACACATGATACACACTAACCTATCAAAACCTGTCACCAGACACACACACCCCCACATGCCATATATCATCTCTATACCTATATATAATTTATATGTATGCATGTGTATGCAAGGTAGATAATGAATGAATGAATGTATGCATCTATGTATATATATATGAGGATAAATGCATTGTTTGATATATAGGTTAGTTGCCTTACATATATATACACCATATGTATTTATGTCAAGTGATTTGGTAGCTTAGTAATCATTAGCCTATGGGCTTATGTGTAGCCTATAGAGGACCTAGAAATTGACCAAGTTTAACCAATTGACCCTTACTAGCCTAAGTTTGACCAATTTTGACTTGTTGACTTAGTTAACTAGGTAGTTGACCATAGAGACTTGACTTGGACCTAGTTTGACCTAGACAGTTGATCAGGTTTGACTTAGAGTTGACTTTGACCTAAATCGACCTAGAAATCATGTAGATTGTATTGTATGTACTTATTTACCATTCTGGACATGTTATAACCTGTACTGCTCTATTTAGGACATTGTGACTCCGGTGCAGACATCTGATATTACATTACTCTTTTCAAAGTAGCAGGCGAGTACATTCTCTGATAGTTCTTTCATTTACTTGTCAATTACTGTACTTCAGTTCTAGATAGTTTTATGTGATTCTTACAACACGTATGGATATTCTGGATTCATGTATGCGACACACATACCATCTATCTGGCCTCTATTTTCTGGAACCACTACTGGCATCACCTTCTGGAATCACTACTGGAACCACCTACTAGAATCACCCTGGAATCTTTTGCTGGTATCATTATGTTTGGCTGGACTCATCCCGATTTTTCGTGTCGTTTCTAGATTCACTTGTACTTGCTGGGCGGAGAAATATCGGAATAGGCATGTGAACATACCCAAATACTGGAACCACTCTCTTAGAATTATACTGGAATGATAGCCATCTCACACCCGGCCAGGTGTCTGATGTGCCGTATTACCTACAGCCGTTCACATGTCGGTCCCGATATTTTAAAACACACTGTTAGAGTATAGGCTGGACTCATCCTGAAATCATTGATCACAATGATTGGAACCATCCCGTACTGGACTCATCTTGTATTAGATTCGTCTGGTACTGGACTTTCGTTGGAGTCACACATGTCTATATTACTGTCTGGACTCATATCGTACTACTCTAGTTCAGCTAGATTTTATTTTTCAGTCTTCATTGCCATGCTTCTCTTCTTGTTTAGTTATTTCCCTTTCTTTGTACCTTAACTGTTCTCTATATCATTACCTGTATAAAACTGCTATATTTCATCAATAAAACTGTTTATAACTGCTTTATAGTTCTCTGTCATTTAATTGGGATTTCTTGATGAGTTGTACTCGTTCCTGTCCTGACTGGACCTGTTGAAATTTTACAGATGATTGTCCTGAGGATACATGCCCTACATATTATGGACCCGGAGACGGGATGACTACCTTTGGCCCCGACTCTCAGGAGTGATCGGGATTTAGTTTAGTAGACTAGTATCTGTCTTCATGTTGATCTTGTTATAGAAGTTTTGAGACTTGTGTAGTACTTGAGATTTGTTGAGAGTTGTTATTATTTTAGTAGTTGTTCTTCTATTCTTAGTTAATTCTTCTGTGTTTATCTTATCGTGCTTAGACTGTGATTGAGTTCAATATCTTATACTTGTCCTCCGTTCGGAGTTGATCATGATAAGTATATTATAATTGCGTGAGTTGCTGGTTAGATAGAAACCTAGGACAGCGCTCTACCATCGACACTGCGGCGTAGGCTGGGCGTCGTTACGTATTCGTACCCTCACAGTGGGTGCGGGTCATGACAATAAGAGACAGTAAATATAATGCAGCAAGAGATAGAGAATTCAAACTCAGCGACACAGCGATATATACTGGTATCCCTCTGAGAGGACTAATCCAGTCTCGAGTACTCTTGCTCGATGTTAATCCACTATGGCACAAGCTTTAACTGAGAGCTTGCAGTCTCTTACAACACCGTGCTTGGTGACAAGTGCACGACCGACTTCACAACACCGTGCTTGGTGACGAGCGCACGACCAACTCCACAACAAGAAAAGTTGCTGAACTTGGAACGACCTCTTTACAACTCTTGGAATACCAAAAGACTCTAAATAAACTCTGATATTACTGGCTTTTGGCTAAAAGGTGTATAGGTATGATTTGAAAATCTTGGATCATTTGAAAACACTCGAATAGTAGAGAAGAGAAGATGAAGAGCGAATGAATGATTTGAAATGAAAAGTTTTTCTCTATTTATAGGTGTTTTCTGGGACCGAACTCGGACAGAGTTCGGGCAGAGTTCGGATGCAGATATCTCGCAAAGAGACGTTGCTCGCAGATTTGGAGGCAACAGAAGTTTGAATACAAACTGACCGAACTCGGACAGAGTTCGGTCCGAACTCGGACAGAGTTCGGTCCGAACTCGGGCCGAACTCGGTTATGAGTTCTGTTAGGAGATTTTCGAAATATTTTATCTAAAATTGTTTTCAAAGATATTTTAGAATATTTTGTAAAATGATATATGAGTGGTAATGGGTAGGCTTTTTAGAATGTGGACTGAAATAACCCTAAGCCAGTATTACCATAACTGATTTTACAAAATAAATCCTAAACTCAATAAAATGTAAAATACAGAATAAAATATAAAATGAGTTATCTTCAGATTTGATGATGTTGATGCTTCGTTGATGCAGTACAACGTCCGTTGAAATTGATTTCATATATCCTGAAATGATTAGCAGCAGTTTGTATATTTTGTGTATTGACTTAAGTGCATGTTGATTATCGAAATCGGGTGTGACCATGGAATGGGCCAACAATCTTCCCCATTTTGATAATTGACAAACTTGAGTCTATACCAAAATATATCTTTATAAAATAGAACAAAATACAAGTACCTGAATAAAAGAGATGGTTGATTTTGTTTTTGGATTTGTATGCCTTTTTGGTATGTGTACTCTTTTTCTCCCCCTTTGTCAAATAGTAAAATGACTTGGCTCCCCTGTAATGTGTGAAGCCAACAATAGAAAACAAAAGACAAAGTGAAGCAAAAGAGACATGATCACAGCATAAAAAAAACTACTATGGAAAGAAAATGCTGGAAATAAAGTACTGAAAATGTCATACTAAAAAGTGCCGAGTACAATCATCAGAAAATGTCTAACTAATGAGTTTAGACAGAAAAAAAAAATACTACATCAAAGCTGTTTGCCATTAAAATTCTTTGATTGTAAATTTTAATACAAACAGAACAGTGTTACAATATAGGACTTAGACGTAGTCCTCGGAGTACACTTTTGTTTAATCTGGGTTCCTTGTGCCAATGGAGCGAGTGGTAATGCGTTGACTCCGTTGACGATCTGACGACGGTTATCGGTTCTCTGAAGGTCTGGATTGCTCTGGGTGCTGGAGCTTGCTGAGAGGAGAAAGACGTTGAGTGTCTGTATCTGCCTCTCTGGTGGTGCGAAGTCTCTGTCTGTTCGTTGTGGAGGTTGATATGTGTGCACGTAGGTTGGTCCGTCGGGAAGAAGGAAATGATCCCTCTATTTATAGTTTTGCAGGCCGGCTGCTCAAGCGCGCATGTAGGATGCGCCTATACGCGGGGACGCCACGTGTTGATTGCTGATGGAGGCGCATGGACGATGCGCCCTGATCGAGGGGTTGACTTCTTCATACCGCTGTTGTGGACCGGCACGTAGCAGAGGAGAAGATCTTTCTGTTGCTGAGATCTTGGATGAGTTGAGTCAAAGGACACGTGTTATCGACCCATGGCTCGGAGATCTCAGATTTGGTGGAGGGAATGATCTGGTAGGATGCGCCTGAGATTGGACGCATGAGGAGACTTTGGCTCGTAACCTTTAGGGGTCACGAACGATTCTAGGCGCATGGCTTTCGAGGCGCATGTAGAGCTTCAGTAATGACTTTTCTTCTGTCTTTTGGGATCAGGGAGAAGTCTGAGGCGCATGCAGATTTGGGCGCATGGCCGCGGAGGCGCATGCGAGATGGTTGGGTGGCCACGTGGCAGTAGCCGTCGGAGGAAAGTAATGATGATGCTGACGTTGGCGATGCTTCATCTTATGAAAAAGCTGTCGACTGTTCGGACTTTGGGTGGCGTGCTGCCAACTCTGTCAGTAGCATTTAATGTTTGTGACATTCGATGGACAGCTGAGTGGGCGCGTCGGTTGGCGTTCCACTAGGCGCATGGGAACGCATGGGGGCGCATCCTCTGTGATGCGCTTGGTGTTGAAAGGCGCGTCTGTATGATGCGCTTGATTGTTGAAGGGCGCGTCTATGTGATGCGCGGTCTGGCCGGCGCATCCGCTTCGTGAGACGTCTTTGATGGTGCAACTGTTACGTTCTTCGAGTGCTTTAAGTAGCCGTTTTGACTTGGCTGAATTCGAAGCGTCCGTTTCATCCATTTAATAAAAATTCATTGCACGGAATTCGGAGAGCCATTCACTTGGCACATGGGTTTGATTTGCCCGGCCTATAAATAGTGGCATGAAGAGAGGGTTTGCCTCTCGTTCTCTCACATCTTTTCGACATGAACTTGTGTACTCGAATGCATTCTGTTGATGAGATGCTCCCGAGGGTGAAGATACGATGCAGTGTCTTCGTTGATGCACTTGAAGGTGACTGTTACATCCAAAAGTCGGAGTCGAGGGCTTCCGAGGCAGGCGGAAGGTACCTGTTACATCCAAAGATAAGGATGCTCGAGCCTCGTCTTCGTTGTGCAGGAAGAGCCGCAGATCAGAATTGCGGTCCTTGCGGCTTTGGTAGCTCTTTCTTCCTTCAAAAGGGGTGTAGCCCATTCTGGTTGTGTTGAAAGCTGCTCCTTTAGCCGCAGTTTCGATCACGGTCTTCCTTGGTGTTTGGAGGCTCTTTCGAAGCCTCCCATGGCCACAGGTTGGCTTGTGGTTCTTTTCCTTTCCTTGGCTAGAGGGTTGATTGCCACCATCGTTCTGCTCAAAAAATGCTTCATTAGTCGAAGCATTTAGACGGCGGTGAGCCTGGCTGGAAGAGCGGCACATAACTGGGCTGCTGAAGCGATGTACATAACTGAGGACGCACATAACTGAGCTGCTGAAAAGGATGCGCCTTGCTGAGGGCGCATGGTGGGATACGCCTGGCTGATGGCGCATGTTGATTGCTGCGCCTTCTTGAGGGCGCATGTTGATTGCGCCTTCTTGAGGGCGCATGTTGGCTGCTGGCTGTAGACTTAGGATCTTTTCTTTGTAGAAATTCTCCTTTGTACAGTCTTTTTTAGACATGTAAATAGACTTTTATATGTTGAATAAAAAAGTCCTTTTTCAATGTCTATATTTGTTGCTTTTTGATGTGAAGTACTTTGTCCAAGCTCTGGCGCATGTAGTCTGGCGCAAAGAATTTCTGGTTCTAAAATTCCATGCTTCTACAAAAGCATAAAGATCATCATCTAACAAGTATCCACTATCCAAAAGCTGAATCCGCGTCACATAGTGGGGTCGTCACCACCAGGAGCCTCTGGAGGAAAGTAGGCTGCAGTGGGGTCGAAGTGCTGGAAGGAAGCCTCATCTGTGAACCGAGGACCCGGAAAGCCTGGGTGAGGCAGGATGGTGATCGGATGGACTGGATCATGGGCTAGGCTGTAGTGGAGGTCAGCAATCCCATTCCTCAGCACCTTAGCCTGAGTGATGCGTCGGAACTCCGAATCAAGATAACCTTGATGACGTTGCCAGATATAGCAACAAAATCATCAAAGCGCTGATAGAAAGCCGGATCAAATCCTAGGGCAGGGGCTGGAGCAGGAGCAGCATCAGGAACCTCAGCGTCAACAGCTGAAGCAGGCTGAGCTCCAGGAGGCAGAGGTGGAGCAGGATATCGACGGGATCTGGTAAGCTCGATAGGAGTGGAGGAGAATGCACAAGTTTGAAGATCAATCTCAAAACGGCGAAAGATAGACGCCAAGTGCATAGGATATACCAGATTCCTTCCTGTATTTCTGCAGTTCAGCATCCAGGACATCATGGTCTTTGGGATAGAGAATGGAATACCAAAATAAATGTGGTATAAAGCAGAGAGTTCCAAGAAGGTCACTTCATCTGTGGATCCTTTCTTTGGAAGGAGTACAGAGAAAATCATACGATGAAGTTCATAAAAAGATTGGTTCAAATGCTTTGAATAAACCCTACGAGGAACAGGGTTTGGATGACAAATAAGTTCCCTGAAAGAGGCAAGGGTAACATCAGCAGGGAATTGGACATGGGTAATGTCAACCAATGCTTCACCAAGATCAGGAACATGGAAAAATTTACTGATATCGGTAGCACTAAATTCTAATTCTTGTCCAGGAACGCAAGAATAGAAGTTTCTGTTAGGTTTTACTTGCAAGTTGCAATAAAACATTCGGACAGCATTGTCAAAAATATTTTCTGCTACCTCGAAAAAATCTCGGTAGCCTAAGTGATCAAAAGTAGGAGCATATTCAGAAAATATGGTAAAGTTAACAAAAGCTCCATTGTAAATCTTACGGCCAGAAAAAGAATTGAACCAAAGATCAGAAAACTCTTTGTCCGAAAACAAAGTAGAATCATAGTCTTCTGCATCTATTGGTCATGCTGGACTGAATAAACTAGCTGGTGTATAATCAGAAGAGGAGGAGGCACCTTGGGAAGATGATCCTCTATGACGTTTAGGAGCCATGGAGAAGGAATACCTTTTTGAGAAAGGAGGAAGATGAGAATGTTGAAACGCCCACCAGATCTCTTAGATTCCTTGCTAGGATGGAGGAGGAAGAAATTTTAGGGAGGAATGAGATGTTTTCACGGGTTGGTGTGTGGAAAGATAGTTGAAAGAGTTGAATTTATAGAGTTTAGGGCCGACTGTTCGGTTCTGGAAATAATACAGCGCCGACCGAACTCGGTCCGAACTCGGTCAGAGTTCGGCCCGAGTTCGATCACTTGTATTCCCGAGACAATAAATACAGTTCTGGTTGGTTAAAAGTAACTTTATGACTTTTGACTCTAGTATTTAATAACGTACTCTATTTATGGGTTAACTGTAGGGGTTGTCCCAGCTAACGGAGGTTCATCGGGGGACTCTTAAGTACCGCTTCGCTTCGACCGTAGTCTTGGTGACAGATATACCCTTTTTAGGTTTGTACCCAAAAATAATTTTCGTTAAATAAATTTCAAAGTTGCAAGTCATAAAATTAATTTTAATTACCATATTATATTATGAATCTGAAAATTCAAGTATACCGAGCTCATGCCTCATTATGTTAAAACGGTCTTCAGGCAATGGTTTTGTGAATATGTCTGCTAGTTGATGATCTGTGTCAATAAATTCTAAGCAGATATCCCCGTGTTGTTGATGATCACGAAGAAAATGATGTCTTATCTCTATGTGCTTTGTGCGTGAATGACAGATAGGGTTCTTAGTCAGATTAATAGAGCTAGTGTTATCACAATAAATAGGAACTTTAGTGTAGTGCAGATTGTAGTCTTCTAAGGTTTGCTTCATCCACAAAATCTGAGCATAACAACGTCCTGCAGCGATATACTCAGCCTCAGTTGTTGATAATGCTACTGAATTTTGTTTCTTGCTAAACCAAGAGACTAAGGCCTTTCCTAGGAAATGACATGTGCCGCTGGTACTTTTACGGTCCACTTTGCATCCTGCAAAATCCGCATCCGAGTAACCTATCAGGTCAAAGGATTTGGTTTTAGGATACCATAAGCCGACTGTAGAAGTTCCTTTAAGGTATCGAAAGATACGCTTAACGGCACTAAGATGTGATTCCTTAGGATTTGCCTGATAACGTGTACAAATGCAAACACTAAACATAATATCAGGACGACTAGCAGTTAAATATAATAAACTACCAATCATACCTCGATACTTACGCTGATCGACAGGTTTGCCACTTTCATCAGCAACAAGCTTTGTAGATGTAGCCATAGGAGTCCCGATTGGCTTTACATTCTCGAAGTCGTACTTTTTTAGTATGTCCTTTATTTACTTAGATTGGTTGATGAATGTTCCTTTTGAGTGCTGTTTGATTTGAAGTCCTAGGAAGAAGTTTAGCTCTCCCATCATACTCATCTCAAATTCACTCTGCATACACTTAGCAAAATCTTGACAGAGTTCTTCGTTAGTAGAACCGAATATTATGTCATCTACATAAATTTGCACAAAGAGGATATCATCATTCAAGGATTTTATAAACAAAGTAGTATCAACCTTTCCTTTTGAAAATCCATTATCAAGTAAGAAGGCACTTAGGCGTTCATACCAAGCACGAGGTGCTTGTTTGAGTCCATAAAGGCTTTCTTAAGCTTGAAGACGTGATCAGGTTTTTGAAAATCTTTAAAACCAGGGGGTTGTTTCACAAAAACTTTCTCTTTTAAAAATCCATTTAAAAATGCACTTTTCACGTCCATTTGAAATAATTTAAAATCATTATAACATGCAAATGCATAAAACATGCGGATGGCTTCTAGTCTAGCAACAGGAGCATAGGTCTCATCATAATCAATTCCTTCTTCTTGATTATAACCTTGTGCCACTAGACGTGCTTTATTGCGTAGAACTTGTCCATCTTCACTGAGTTTATTTCAGAACACCCATTTGGTACCAATTATCGATTGACCAATAGGTTTAGGAACGAGTTCCCAAATTTGATTTCTCTCAAATTGATTTAGTTCCTCTTGCATGGCATGAATCCAAAACTCATTAGTAAAAGCATCATCTACATTCTTAGGTTCTATTTGAGAAATGAATGCTACATTTGCTGCTATATCAGAATCTTTAAGAGATGAACGTGTACTTACACCTTTAGATACATCACCTATGATGAGTGTTTCTGGATGATCTGGCATGAATTTTAATGATTCAAACTTTTGGGTCAGATCTTTCACAAAACTCTTCTCAGTCCTTGCATTTTGGGTCAGATCTTTCACAGAACTCTTCTCAGTTAGATTTGTGACTATTTAACTCATCGAAAGTAACGTTAATAGTTTCTTTAACAATCATAGATCTTTTATTGAAAATTCTATATCCCTTACTCTTAGCAGCATATCCGAGAAATATCCCGTCATCAGCTTCGGAGTCGAACTTTCCCAAGTTATCCTTGGTGTTCAGGATAAAACAGCGACATCCAAAAATTTTAAAGTAAGAAATGTTTGGAATTCTTCCAAACCAAAGCTCATATGGTATTTTCTTCGAGATTGGTCGAATTAACACCCTATTCAAAATATGACAGGCTGTACTAACAGCTTCTGTCCAAAAATATTTAGGAAGATTATACTGATTCAGCATGACTCTAGCCATTTCGCTTAGAGTACGATTCTTCCGCTCCATAACACCATTCTGTTGGGGAGTTCTAGGACAAGAAATTTCGTGGTAATATCCACTATCATCACAAAACTTTTTGAAATTAGAATTTTCGAATTTGCCACCATGATCACTTCGGATACGAGTAATCATGAAGCCTTTTTCATTTTGTACCTTTTTGCAAAATATTTGAAATTCAAAAATTGTATCACTTTTGTTTGATAAGAAATAAACCCAAGTAAAATGAGAGAAATCATCAACAAGAACAAAAGCGTAGAGCTTACCGCCAAGACTAGCGACTCTACTAGGACCAAATAAATCCATGTGAATTAACTGCAAAGGTCTAGAAGTACTTACAGCGTTGATGGATTTAAAAGTAGACCTATGTGCTTTGTTCTTTTCACAGTCAGCACATACCATATCTCTCTTGAATGGAATCTCAGGGAGTCCTCTTACCAACTTCTTTGTACTTAGTCGTGAGATAGTATCCATGTTTGCATGTCCTAGTCACATGTGCCATAGCCAGCTTTCATCTTGGTTGGCTACTAGGCACCTACCTGCATTATTAGTATTCTCCAGAAAGAAAACATAAATATTGTCTTCTCTAATCCCTTTATATATGGGATCACCAGATGACATATCATATATGGTACATTTATCTTTCACAAAATTGATACCATAACCATTATCTGCCAAATGACTTATGCTTAATAAGTTATGTTTCAATTCTGTTACTAGACAAACATCCTTTATTACTGGATAGGAAAAAATACCTATAGTACCATTACCAATTATATCACCTCTCAAATTATTTTCGAAGGAGACATATCCTTCTTTCTTCATCGATAGCGTAGCGAACAAAGATGCATCACCGGTCATGTGTCGCGAACATCCGCTATCGAGGATCCATTTGCTTCTAGCATGAGAGGGTTGGGGGTCCACCTATAAGACAAGTAGATGAATCCTTTGGTACCCATTTTCTGAAGGGTTTATTCTGATTAGCTTTAGGTCTCCAGATTAAAGTGTGATTGTCAACAAGCTTTCTTGCAAAACAATACTGTGATATGTGTCCGTGCGTACCACAATAAGTGCAAGTCAGTTTAGGACCAGATGTGGTTGAAACTGTGTTTACATGCTTGTTTGGTTTGGAGAACCTATAAGTGAAAGCATGATGATATTCGTGTTTCTTCTGTGCTTTCTTATTTTTAGTCCTCTTAGGTGTATGCTTCGTATTAGGACTAAATTTAGGCTGTGTCACAGGTATTGCCTGTTGTAGAAGCATGGAATTTCAGAACCAGAAAGTCTATGCGCCAGACTACATGCGCCAGAGCTTGGACAAAGTACTTCACAACAAAAAGCAACAAATATAGACATTGAAAGATGACTTTTTATTTAACATATAAAAGTCTATTACATGTCTAAGAAAGACTGTACAAAAAAGAATTTCTACAAAGAAAAGATCCTAAGTCTACAGTCAGCAGCCAACATGCGCCCTCAAGTAGGTACATCAATCAACATACGCCCTCAGCCAGGCGCATCCCACCATGCGCCCTCAGCAAGGCACATCCTTTTCAGCAGCTCAGTTATGTGTATCCTCAGTTATGTACATCCCTTTGGCAGCTCAGTTATGTGCATCCCTTCAGCAGTCCAGTTATGTGCCGCTCTTCCAGCCAGGCTCACCGCCGTCTAAATGTTTCGACTAATGAAGCATTTATTGAGAAGAACGATGGTGGAAATCAACCCTCTAGCCAAGGAAGGGAAAAGAACTACAAGCCAACCTATGGCCAGGGGAGGCTTCGAAAGAGCCTCCAAACACCAAGGAAGACCATGATCGAAACCGTGGCCAAAGGAGCAGCTTTCAACACAACCAGAATGGGCTACACCCATTTTGAAGGAAGAAAGAGCCACCAAAGCCGCAGCACCGCAATTCCGATCTACGGCTCTTCCTGCACAACGAAGATGAGGCTCGAGCATCCCTATCTTTGGATGCAATAGGCACCTTTCGCCTGCCTCGAAAGCCCTCGACTCCGACTTTTGGATGTAACAGTCACCTTCAAGTGCACCAATGAAGACATTGCATCGCATCTTCACCCTCGGGAGCATCTCATCAACAGAATGCATCCGAGTAATCGAATTCATGTCGGAAGGACGTAAGAGAACGAGAAGCAAACCCTCTCTCCATGCCACTATTTATAGGCCGGGCAAATCAAACCCACACGCCAAGTGGATGGCTCTCCGAATTCCGTGCAATGAATTTGCATTAAATGGATGAACCGGATGCTTCGAATTCAGCCAAGTCAAAACGGCTATTTAAAGCACTCGAAGAATGTAACAGTTACACCATTAAAGATGTGTCACGAAGCGGACGCGCTGGCCAGACCGCGCATCACACAGACGCGCCCTTCAATATCAAGCGCATCACAGAGGATGCGTCCCCATGCGTCCCCATACGCCTAGTGGAACACCAATCGACGCGCCCACTCAGCTGTCCATCAAATGTCACAAACATTAAATGCAGAACTGACAGAGTTAGCAGCACGCCTCCCAAAGTCTGAACAGTCGACAGCTTTTTCAGAAGACGAAGCATCGCCAACGTCAGCATCATCATTACTTCCCTCCGACGGCTACTGCCACGTGGCCACCCAACCATCTCGCATGTGCCTCCGCAGCCATGCGCCCAAATCTACATACGCCTCAAAAGCTGTGCGCCTCAGACTTTTCACTGATCCCTAAAGACAGAAGGAAAGTCACCAGTAAAGCTCCGCATGCGCCTCAAAAGCCATGCATCCCAGACTTCTTTCCGATCCCAAAAGACAGGAGTAAAGTCACTACTGAAGCTCTGCATGCGCCTCAAAAGCCATGCGCCCAGAATGGTTCGTGACTCCTAAAGGTTACGAGCCAAAGTCTCCTCATGTGCCCAATCCGAGGCGCATCTTACCAGATCATTCCCCCACCAAATCTGAGATCTCCGAGCCATGGGTCGATGACACGTGTTCTTTGACTCGACTCATCCAAGATCTCAGCAACAGAAAGATCTTCTTCTCTGCTACGTGCCGACTCACAACAACAACAAGAAGAAGTCAACCCCTCGATCAGGGCGCATCGTCCATACGCCTCCATCAGCAATCAACACGTGGCATCCCCGCGTACAGGCACATCCTACATGCACGTATGAGCAGCCAGCCTACAGACTGTATAAAGAGAGGAACCATTTCCTTCTTCCACACCTACGTACACACATACCTACCCACAACGAACACACCAAGACTTCGCACCACCAGAGAGGCAGATACAGATACTCAACGTCTTCCTCCTCTCAGCAAGCTCCAGCACCCAGAGCAATCCAGACCTTCAGAGAACCGATAACAGTCGTCAGATCGTCAACGGAGTCAACGCATTACCACTCACTCCATCGGCACAAGGGACCCAGATAAACAAAAGTGTACTCCTAGAACTACATCTAAGTCCTATATTGTAACACTGTTCTGTTTGTATTAAAATTTGCAATCAAAGAATTTTAATGGCAAACAAGCTGGCGACTCTGCTGGGGACCTCTTTCTCCTCCACCGAGAAAGCTGTGTCGTAATCCGACGACGTGAAGGTGGGCTCCTCCCACAAGACGCTGGTCGTACACCTCAATCAACAGGCGTATGCGGAGTTCATCTCTGAAGGAAGTACGAGTCCTTCGAAACTGCTGCCGAAGCCGAAGAAGGCCCGCCGAGTCTGGATGCGCAATGTCGACGCCTCGGGCACCACCACCGAAGGGGATACGCCAATCCAGCCTTTCCTTCCTGTTGACGTCCTCAGCAACCAAGATGCGCCCGCTGGTGTAGCGTATCTCTCGGAAAAACATGCGGCTAACCACATTCCCCAGCCATCTCCCTCTCAGGCGAGGAAGATGCGTTGACGGAGCAGGGGAGCAGCCAATGCCCCGCACATCACTTCTGATGCGCCACTGAAGGTCTCTATCTTTGACAGACTCACTCGCTGTAATGGCGAGAAGAATTTAGATTCTGAGTACTATGCGCCCCAGTGGCCTGGAACGAAGAAGTCCAAGGCAGCACGGGCCATGCGTCCCAAACGTGCTATGCCTGCAGCAAGCCAAAAGCATGCGCTCACAATCATGCGCGCTGCTGATGGTAAGCTGTAGAAGGTCGAATCGTGTGCTGCGGCGCCAAAAATGAGCCGACCTTCAAAGTCCTTATCTCACTTGGGCGCATCTACTGCGTGCACAACCAAGTCGAGTAAGGTAAATCCAGTGGTCTTGAACTCTTGCGCCTCCTCTGGTTGTGCGTTTGTGGTCCGTTCATGTCACTTCAAATATTGTGGTTCCTCCACTACTGATCGGGATGCCTGTTTGGTATTAGATCAGGGGACGCAACACTCTCTTGACCACCCTGGCGCTTGGCCTTGCCATGCGCCTGAAGGGCGTGTGAAGGTGGCACTCTCCTCCAATGATCTGCGTAACATGATCACTCACAAGTACCGATCAGGAGAGTTGACTGACAAGCACGATGCACATCTCATGGGGCATACTTGTGCTGTGGTCACCATCAACTGCTGTTGCAAAGCGGCAGTCCCACCAAGGCAGTCGGTGTTCCAGCGGCTGCAATCCTCGACACCCCTCCAACGTCGCCTCGGAAAGAAGGTATCAATAGAAGAGGAACCAGTGGTTGCTTCATGCAACGTGATCTCCAACTCCTCGTCAGTCCGAAAGGCGACTGGAGTTTCTCTTCCTCATCCAAAAGCAAGCCGAGGAAAACCAAGACAGCTGTCTCGTCCTCCGGAGTGTTCGAAGGCACTCGAGGGAGGAAGAAGATCTTGGAGGAAGCTGGGGGTAGTCAGACCCTTATCGAGCCTCCTTCCGAAGACGAGTGTGTCCAAAGCACACCTGGGGCAGATCCTCGAGGCGAAGTCAGCCTCCCAGAAGCCCCTGAAGACGAGGATATCCCCCAGAATATAGCTGGGGTTAGTCTAGCATTTGCGGACCCGAGAGACGAAGAGGCCCTTCAAGACTGAGCTGAGGGTAATCAGGCCCTTGCAGATGCGCCCGTGGTGAATGTTCTCCCGAACATAGCCGGGGGTAGCCAAGACGAAGCTATAGGAGAGGTGACTCCCCTACAAGAGAGTGAGGTCGAGAGTGAGGCCTCAACCCATCCATCCTCTCCCGGCCGTGTCATGACAGTAAATGTGACTGGGGCTGATGTCGAGTCTGATGTGCCGCCAACAGACCTCGTCCAGCGTATAGATACCCTGGAGGGAGGATTCAAAACCCTCTCTGCCTCCATGCAAATACTGACTCAAGCAGTGTTTGAGATACGGTCAGCCTTGACCAGGACACCTTCTACCTGTCCCGATCCAGGGGCCAATGGAGAGTCGAGTGTACCCCTTCAACAGGTATCCTCGGACGCAGATCGCCGAGAAGCACCTCGGACGTCAGAGCCCTCAAATGCTCAACATCCAGTGGTACCACCTTCCCCGACTCCCAGCTCCACGGAAGACGTGGTCGAGATGATCAGGAACCTGCGCCAGCGCTTTGAGTCCAAGATGAGACAAGAGGAGCAACAGAAAATGGGCATCCCCCAGTCTTATCCCCTCGAGTGGAACAAGGTGGTTTATCCTCCAAAGTATAAACCACAAACACTGACGCCATACGACGGGAAGGACTCTCCGCGTCGCTACCTGACGTATTTCCAGTCTCAGATGGGACATCTTCCGAAGGAGGACGCACTACTTACCAGCATATTTGTTAGGGCACTGAAAGCAGTGGCGTACGACTGGTACTGCAGCCTCTCCGACAATTCAATATATTTATTCGACGACCTGACGTGCCTCTTTCTCGACCGTTTCTACGACGAAGGGAAGGATATGACAATGGCGTCCCTTATAGATATACGCCAGAAGGAGAAGGAAACAGTTCGAGTGTTCATCGAACGCTTCCGACAGGCCTGCTTCCGACTGCCCCCGGGCATGCCAGAACATGCACTCCTCTCCTCATGCAGCATGAACATGCTGCCTGTAGTCAAGCTCTAGCTCAACTCTACTCCTCCTCCCGACTGGAGCTCCTTGATCATTGAAGCAGAAGCCGCGGAAAAGAAGACGGCCAATGCTCGTCTTCTGGGAGTCAGTTTCCCTGCCTTCGAGGACAAGGGGAAACGGCCTACAGCCAACAGCCCTGGACGAAAGACGAAGGGGAAACAGGCATTGACTGTCAATACCTCAAAAGGTGCGTCAGCACCTACCCAGAAGCCTCCACTTGCACCAAGGCCAAAGGAGGTTTATTCGTTCAACGACGAAGACATCCTGCAACTCTTTGAGATACTGAAGCAGGGTGACAAGATCAAGCTTCCGGACCCGAAGCGTCCTGATGAGGTTGGGAAAGTGGACAACCCGAGGTATTATCACTACCATCGATTTGTCGGACACCCAACCAAGGACTGCTACGTCCTCAAGAATTATATCCAGCGTATGATCAACACGGATGTAATCTCCGTCGACTACAAAGAGAAGACGGTGTCAGCCAACGTGGTGTCACTCCAGTTTGGCACCTTGCCGCCAACTACAACACAGGATGGCGTCGTCCCCATCCCCAAGGCGACAATGGAGGTGGTTAACTTACCACCAACCCGTGACAACGTGAGTGGACTTATCCCACTCACCACATCTCGGGGAGAGATCCTGTGGGTTCACCCCGATCTTGTCTCTGAGGTGACTCAACCGGAGGTACGCCCTACCTCCAAGTCCAAAGACAGGAAGATCAAGTATTGCCGCACGGTCTCTTCTTCAGCGGAAGAGGCACTTCCTGTGCAGACGCGTTCACAACAGAACGTCCAATCCGACGAAGCTGCCGTCGAGGTGGTGCCTCCTGGCACCGTCCCTGCTGTCCAGGACGAGGGCCCGTCTAAGCCCTAAGCAGCCAATAAACAGAAGCAGATAGAGGCCCGCTTTGATAGGCCTCTGCAAAAAGAGAATGCTTCGGGGCTAGCCAAGCCCCACAACTTTGACATACTGGCGCAACTGGCCAGTACTCCTGCCCGCCTATCTCTGTTCGAGCTCCTCCATCTTTCTAAAGACTACCGAGAAGCTCTCTGCGAAGCTCTGAAGGATGCTGAATCCTTTCTCAGTCAGGTTAAGCAGCCTGAAGATCTCCCGACTGTGTGCAAGCACTGTCACTGTACGGAGGAGGTTATCCCCAATATAACCTTCAACCAACAGGACATGCTGCTCAAGCACAATCGACACAATAGGCCGCTGTATTATACAGGGTACATCGGTTCAGTCAAGGTGAAGCGGATTCAGATCGATCCGGGATCTTCCCTCAGCATCATCCCGAAGACGCTGCTCTCAACACTGGGATCCCAATGTACCGACTGGCACCCTCTAACACAACAATCAGTGGCTTCAACGCTAGCAAAAGCGAACCACTGGGCAAAATACGACTAAAGTGCCACATCGGTAACCTCAGAACCGAGGTCACTTGTTTGTCGTGGATGCAGAAGTCAACTACAACATTCTGTTGGGTCGCCCACGGCTGCACGAGTACATGGTGGTGCCATCCACGCTCCACCAATGTATGAAGTACGTGTCCACCAACAACGTCATCCGTACGGAGTTCGCGGACATCGACCCTTTCAAAGGGATTGAAGCCTACTTCACCGATGCCGACTTATACAAGTCACCTGACGAGGAGGAGGCCAATGATGCTGACGACGAAGCAGAAACGGCAGCCGAGCTGGACATGGAGCCTGAGGTAACCCCCGACGCTCCTTTGAAGATCCGACTCAAAGGCAAACCGCATCAGAAGTTGCCTCCCATGAGCATTAAGTTACCCGGGAAAGCACCAGCTGCTCCTGAAGCTCCCCTGAAGATACGACTCAAGGGAAAGCCGCCTCAAACATCGGCCCCCCTCGTGGCAAAACTACAGGGGAAGGCGCCAATCACTGGAGGCACCTCTGAAGGTACGTCTTAAGGGCAAGCCGCCGCCATCCCTGCCGCCAGAGAAGGCCCATGTAGTCCTCTCGGACTCCCAGATCAGCGCTATGGTGGACCCTCCCGATCCTACTCCAGTGCTTACAGATGAAGAGTTGGGGGAATATATCTCGGCCGATGTAGATGCCCTATCTCTCGACAATGTAATCCCATGGAATAAAATCTCATATTTCATCAATAACAGAGTGTCTTTTAATTATTCTAGTCTTCCATATTGGAATGCCATGTATACATTAGATAACGCTCTACGGTCGTTACAAACACAAATAACGACCGTCCATCATGTAAATCGAGTAGTCCCGTCCCAAGGGGTCTGTTACATAGTCCCACCACGGAGTCGAGACGAAGAATCCATCATCTTCGGCAAGGTCGAGCGTCATCAAGACCTCCCGCCACTCGAGCCAGAACTAGATGTCGACAGAATGTAACTCTATCGGTACACGGACAAGGCAAAGTACCTCATCCAAAAGATGGGTTACGACATAAAAAGCGACAAAGGCGTGAACTACGGCAAAGGTCAACGTCTTCCTCTCCGGCTTCCAACACCTAAAGGAAAGCCGCAGGAATACTACAATAGAACTCGACGGGGGGTAGGCTATGGCGCGCCACCGTCAACTCCAGAGAGTTCAGACGCAGAAGAAGTAGAACATTCTCACTCGTCTGAAGCATCAACGTGGGATTCCGATACCAGTATCGGATCTGTCTTCAAGAGAGTGCTGTCAGCCAACATGACATCTGCATAATCTCAAGAAGAAGAAGGCAAAGACCAAGCGCCGGAATTCTTCGAAGAAGAACCCTGGGCTCAACGCCTGGGACAACAATGGGAGTCTCATTTTGAACTACGTGAACCTTCCACCGAGGATGAAGTCGAACAGATCGACCTTGGGGATGGATCTTCTTCCAAACCCATCTTCATCAGCAAAATCCTAAAAGGAGAAGACCGTGAATCTTTAATCCAGCTGGCTAAAGAGTATATCGACGTCTTCGCTTGGAGATACGAAGATATGCCGGGACTTGATCCCCAGATTGTGATGCATAGGTTGAACATCTTGCCTGATGCCAAGCCTGTCAAACAACAACAACGACGCTTTCGTCCGGACATCATGAATGCCATCGATCAGGAGGTGGACAAGCTCTTGACCAGCGGCTTCATTCGTGAAGAGCAACACCTAGATTGGGTAGCCAACGTCGTCCCCGTCACCAAGAAGAATAGAAAGATACGAGTTTGTATCGACTTCAGAGACCTCAACTCTGCTTGCCCAAAAGACGAATGCCCGCTTCGAATCACCGACCTGATGATCGACAACACATGTGGCTTCGAGCACATGTCTTTCATGGACGGGTATTCGGGCTACAACCAGATCAAGATGTTCCCCGATGACGCAAAACATACGTCATTTAGGACTCCAAAGGGCATTTTCTGCTACACAGTGATGCCCTTCGGCTTGAAGAACGCTGGTGCGACATATCAAAGAGTTATGAGCACCATTTTTCATCAACACCTTCGCAAGACAGTCGAATTCTATGTTGACGACATCGCAGTCAAGATCCGTCTCAAAGGAGATCACCTGCAAGACCTCAAGACAGTCTTCGATGTCATGCGGGCACATCAACTCAAGATGAACCCCACTAAATCCTTCCTTGGGGTTTCTAGCAGAAAGTTCTTGGGCTTCTTCATCACGGCGAAAGGCATTCATGTCGATCCCGAAAAGACCAAAGCTATCCTTGATATGGACCCTCCGAAGAACCTTCGAGAACTTCGAGCCTACAGGGACGTCTGGCATACATCCGGAGGTTCATAGCAAACCTTTTCGGCAAATGTCAACCCTTCACCCAGCTCATGAAGAAGGGAGTCTCTTACGTCTGGACAGAGGAGTGCCAAAAGGCTTTCGACGACATCAAAGCCTACCTGACGAGCCCTCCAGTCCTGGTGGCACCCGTCGCCGGCAAACCATTCCTCCTCTACGTCCGTGCCATGGATCATTCCCTCGGTGCCCTGTTAGCTCAGAACAGCGACACAGGCTATGAGCAAGCAATCTACTACCTCAGCCAAACTCTGATCGGGGTCGAACACCGGTACAAGCCCGTTGAGAAAGAGTGCTTGGCTTTGGTATTTGTCATCCAAAAGGCTCGTCATTATGTCTCGGGCCAGAAAATTCATGTCATTTCCTAAGTCAATCCGCTCAGGGTCCTCATGACGAAGCCAGGATCACTGAACTCCCGGCTAGCCACATAGGCGATCTTACTAACACCGTACAACATGGTGTTCGTTCCGCAAAAAGCTGTTAAGGGTCAAGCTCTGGCCGACTTTTTAGCTGTACACCCCATCCCAGAGTCCTCAAGACTCTATGAAGACATCCCGGATGAGGTCCAAGAATCAAACGTCACCGAAGAAGGCTCCGTCTGGCGGATGTTTTTCGATGGCACTTCAAGAATAGGCCCCAAAGGCCAAATCATCGCAGGAGTGAGGGTGGTATTAGTCTCCTCCGATCAATTGGTCATCCAGCGTGCTTACTCCCTTTCGAAGCCGTGCTCCAACAACGTTGTCGAGTACAACGCACTTATTATGGGACTCCAGCTAGCGCAACAACTGGGGGTGAATCATCTGGAAACCTACGATGACTCAAAACTTATCGTAAACTAGATCAGAGGGCAATACGAGGTTCGTCATGAAGACCTGATCCCTTACCATGAAGTTGCATTGAACATCATTTCAACCTTCATTGGGTTCTTCATCGATGATTTACCCCCGATCCCTTACCCAGTGAAGGTTGAAACGATGTTCAAACGATGTTCAATGAAGACCTGATCCCTTATCCAGTGATGGTTGAAACGATGTTCAATACAACTTTATGGTAAGGGATCAGGTCTTCATGACGAACCAGATTCCGCATTGAACCAGATTCTGGAGGCTGATGCTCTGGCTGGCCTCGCAGCCTCCTTGGCGGCACCCCTCGGGACTCAACACTATGTCATGGTAGTGGGCCGAGACTTGGTCTGCCCTAAAAACAACCTGCGCTCATAAGTGGCCCATGCCATGTCAACGGGTGCCGGTGTTAACGTCCGAGATTGGAGATTCCCGTTCATCGACTTTGCTGTCTACGAAATTCTTCCAGAGGACCCCAAAGAAGCCGTCTCAGTTCGGAGACGCTCTCTTCGATTCTACTATGATACAACCACTAAAATACTGTACCGACGCTCCTACGATGGACTTCTCCTTCGATGTTTGTCTAACGAAGAAGCAGCCGAAGCCCTTCGAGAAGCTCATGATGGAACCTGTGGGGCCCATCAACCTGGCCCTAAGTTGCAGGACCGACTACGACGTATGGGCCACTACTGGCCAACCATGGCCGCTGATGCTGTCGAATATGCTAAGAAGTGCCATGCGTGCCAGCTTCATGCAGACTTCATCCATACACCGTCCGAACCACTACAACCTACAGTCGCCTCATGGCCCTTCGAAGCTTGGGAAATGGACATTGTGGGACCGATCACCCCTCCTTCATCGAGAGGACACGGCTTCATCCTAGCAATCACCGACTACTTCTCCAAATGGGCAGAAGCAGTTCCGCTGGCAGAAGTAAAAAGCTCCAGGGTGATCAGCTTCATCAAGCACCACATCATCTACCGTTTCGGGGTACCCCGAAGGATCATTCACGATAATGGTCCTCAGTTCATCAGCCATGTTTTTGGCCGATTCTGTGACAAGAATCGCATTCAAAACGTGGCATCAATCGCCTACAATCCGACAGTAAATGGATTAGCAGAGGCGTTTAACAAGACTATCGTCAGGCTACTCAAAAAGGTCGTGTCATCCAACAAACGCGACTGGGACAAAAAGCTCGGCAAATGCCTTTGGGCCTACCGCACAACGGTACGGACCCCGACAGGCAACACACCATTCTCCTTGGTCTACGGGAGCGAAGCGATACTGCCTCTCGAAATCCAGATACCCTCACTCTGCGTAGCAATCACAAACCAACTCACAGAAGAAGACAATCAACGTCGTCGTCTGCGGGAACTGGAGGCACTTGATGAAAAGCGTCTCCTAGCTCAACAGCGCATCGAACTCTACCAAGCCCGTATATCACAGGCTTTCAACAAGAAGGTCAAGCAGAGGACTTTTCAAGTAGGCGACCTGGTTCTGGCAGTCAGGAGGCCGATGGTGTTGACTCACAAAACACCAGGAAAGTTCGAGCCCAAATGGGAAGGACCTTTCATCATCGAGATGGTATACTCAAACGGTGCTTACCGCCTCGCCAAACCTAATGGGGACTTGTTCATGATGCCCATCAATGGCAAGTTCCTAAAGAAGTACTACTCTTGACATCTTTCTGACATGTACTTCCACTCCACAAAATCATACGCTTCCGGAACCCAGTTGTTCCATAGCATCCTCCAGTAGAAGGACAACCACGTCCACATCACCTCTGAGTTGTTCCCCTATGCCCTACAAGGCGGAATCTTACACCCCGTAAGACTACGCTATCCTTCATGTTTACCACGTCCACATTACCTCTGAGTAAATATCCCGTTCAGACAATCCCCGCGTTGTCGTACATCAATCGCAGAACTTCCACGTCCATATTACCTCTGAGTAGTTCCGTGTATCCTCCAGAGTCATTCCTACCACGTCCATAACACCTCTGAGTAGGAAGATTCTATCATTTAAACCCCATATTTGCCACGTCCACATCACCTCTGAGCAAACATGAGGGTTCTCTTAAACTTATTATCTGTACCTAAAACCAAGGTACGCAAAAGATAATAGGTCCACATAAATCATCAAAGTTCATGACAAGCAAAAATGAACACATCGCAGAAAATGGTGTTCTTCTTTATTTCTAAAAAAAGGAGAGTAAAGGATTACACTATCCCCAGCAAGAGTTACAAAAATTCAAAAAGCAGAGACTACAAGCCCTAAATATCCCCAGGGTTGGCTGAAAGCTCTGCAATTCGGCATTTCAAGTCTGCCGCCCGAGTCTCCACAGTCGCCAAGACTCGACGTTCAGCTTCTTGACGCATCACTTCAACAACCTCAGCAGAAGTATCATTCTCATGCTTCTCATCCGGCTGCTGCCGCTGCTGAGCCAGGTAAGAGCTCGGTGAGTGAAAGCTGCTTTCTTTTTCTTGAATGCTACGTGTTCAGCCTGGACACGTTCGACGTCCAATAGGAGTCGGGCCCATTGGTCCTCAAGACGGCAGATCTGGACGTCAATCTCCGTGATATTAGCGTCAAACGCAGCTCGCATCTCTACTGTCTCCTACGTAGACTGAGATAATCGCTCCACTGTAGCTTCAGTCTCAGCCACTTCGCGTTCCCAGACACTCACAGTGGCCTGGTAGGAAGACTCAGTCTCGGCGAGCAGTTTCTCCTTCTCTGCATCTATCAGAACGGAGAGGTTATTTCGCTGGATGCGCTCTAATCAAAAAGCCGCTGGTCCAACTCAGCCACCGTGGCTTCCAGAATGACGGCTATATGATCATGGCCCTGGTGAAGACGGATCAGGTTGATATGAGGCAGCGCCAGAGTTTTTGCGGTCGCAAAGCTCCCCTTGGCATCCATCACTGCCGATACCCCCCTCTACAGCATTTTATACACTACTTCAACGATGAATTTTATATATTCATCTGTGTCCGCCAGCACTTGTGGCGTCATCGCAGGGGTTGGAGGAGCTACTCCAGTCGGCGGACCGGAAGAAGACCCGCCGACCTCAACCTGCGAGGCTGAAACCTCGGCATCAATAGGCTCTTCATCAACAGGGGCTGGGCTACTAGCCCGAGGAGCCAAGGGAGCGAAAGAAGCCGGCACAAGTGTCGAGATAGTACCGCAAGTGAAAGGGGCAACAGAGGGTTCCATCACACCCTTATCCTTCCTGAACTTGGAAGTTCCACCGACGTCAGTGGCCACCTCTCCAGTCCCCAACGTGCTATCAGCAGCCAATACCTCCCCTAGCAGAACGGGGAGATCGGCACTTGTCTCCTGATCCGCCCCAGGAGTCGGGACCGTCAGACGAGTCTCTTCATCAAATCCCTCTACAGGGACAGGATCTGTCGCTACCTTCC
Organism: Iris pallida; assembly: GCA_029216955.1. Lineage (NCBI taxonomy): Eukaryota > Viridiplantae > Streptophyta > Magnoliopsida > Asparagales > Iridaceae > Iris > Iris pallida. The sequence goes on along the minus strand of JANAVB010022997.1, from coordinate 368,172 downwards.
GATTGGTAGCCACCTCAGCTTCCACCGCTGAGTCTGGGGTAGGGCTCGGCAATAATGCAGCCGACCTTCCCTCATCATAACAAGGAGGGGAATCAACCCTCTCCTCTGTTCCAACGATCTCTGTTGCCCCCGCAACATGCTCTTGCAACTCTGGAGCAGCTGTTTGCAAAAACAAAAGTTGAAGAACTTTATTGATACAAACTTTGTAAAAGATTACAATTTGAATTCTGAAAATGGTACAACTTTAGGAATCCAATCTAGATGACGATTGCTTTATCCCTTGGACGATGTGAACTTTGAAGACAAAGCCTCTGAAGTTGAAAACAACTCTGGAACTGAAGGCAAAAAGCCTCGGAGATTGAAGGCAAAAGCCTCGGAAGAATGCAGCAATACTTGGGCAAGAACTCCTGAACTCTCTGAACTTTGAAGTCTGATAATCTAATCTCTGATTTCTGATTATTGATCCCCTTGAATGGAGACTTGAAACTCTATTTATAGAGTTCTGAAAAATAACTAATTTTCAGTTACTCTGGACTGCACAGGATGATTTGCGCAGCAATTGGATTGCGCAACAGTGGACTGCGCAGGCAGTTGTTGGATCATGGGCCACCTGTCTTCGACACATGGTAACTTTTGATTGAATTTTGCATGATCGTGGATAGACAGTTGCCACGAAATGAGCAATTGATGGCATGAATGACACGTGTATTTTGTCATTTGTGTTGACAGAACGCGCACATTGAATTGCGATGGTTTTGAATTGCGCAGACTTGGACTGCACAGGAATGGATTGCGCCAACATGGATTGTGCTGCCAGTTGTCCTCGAGCGCCGTGCTGTACGATTAAACGAACGGTCGCCTCGTTCTCCGCGCTGTCAGCTGTCAGAAGATTTAATTTGTGTCAGGTAATGATGGTGATTTGCCACGTCAGCCTGCGCACTTGGAAGCGTGCGCAATCTATCGTCCATAATCTGAAGGATGTGCAATCTGATGTCTGCGCACTTCATCTGAAAGTTATATTTCTTGATTTTCTGACTTTGTTGATGTGTACAACTTGATTTTTTAGGACCTACAAGACCCCCTTCAAAGTTTTCGAAAGTTGAATTTATTCAAAATTTTGAAATACTTTGAATTTTGAATTTGAAATCAATTTGCGCTCGTAGTGAGCTGTCTGCGCAATCTGAGGGTTTAGCCCATTTTTAGGCGCAATCTAAGGCGGCCGTTTCAATTTCGAAAGGCTATAAATAGCTCTTCAATTCCTTCAAAGTATTCTTTACTTACTTTCTTCGTGCACTCAAGAGAAAAAGTTCGGAGTTCTTCCTTTCTTTTTTCTTCGACGATTTTAATGGCTCCCCGACGATCCTCTGCCGCCGCTAAGGGTAAGGCCCCCGCCGAATCATCGACTAGGACTGCGCGCCGAGCTTCTCGCCATGAAACGGCTCACCCAGCAATGATAGGTAAATAACCTAATCAAAAGCTCTTTTTAGAGTTTTGATTTCACTGTCTATTCAAAATCCATCTCTTTTTAGGGATGCGATCATACTGTGCCACCCCTTTTTAGGGTTCTGGTTGCATAAATCAGTTCATTCTTCATTTTTATGAAGAACAACTTTCTGCACAATTGGTTGAACTGTGCTGACAAAAGTCAGCGCAATTGGCTGATTTGCGCGAGATTCTTTCAGCGTAAACTGATGTCTATTTATTTGCGCAATCTGATTATTTTGCGCAATCTGATATTGCGTAATTTGACTTTTGCGCAATCTAAATTTTGCGCAAACTGAATCTTTGACTTTGACTTATACTGAAAATTTTATTTTCTCTGTCTGATGCAGTTAATACTAGAGAAGACCCATAATACGAGAACTTCGTAGGGACCCTTACCGAATCAGAATATAAAGAGGACTTGTCACATGTGCACTAGCCCCAATATGACCTGCCGATCTCCCGTCAGGCCATTTTGATATCCCAAGACAATGAAACACTACAATGTTTGATGAACGGACAACCTCTGGAAATGGCAGATGCTGTCATACACAAGAAACCTTTATTCATATTCGGTGAAGCTTTTGAGAAAAGTTCTCAACCAAGACCAAGGATGGAAGAAAGGATTGTCCATCAGACGGATAGATCTTTCTCGATACCAAATATTCCACATTGCCTCCCTTTATCCCGGTATGCTCATTCGAGCTATCCGAGGAAGATGGAATGGAACCTTACACCATTCCAAGATGCCCGTCTAGGAAGAATTTTTCTGAAGAAGGGGCCCAGTAAGAAGGATATGTTTTACAGTTCCTCAGAGCGGTACAGTATTCTGTTGAGAGGTCTGAAGCCCGGTTGCATTCCGTCGGAGAATTCTTCTTTGTTAATGCCCGTCAGAACCCCAATTTTCGCAAATGAGTTTGCAAAAGTCGAAGGAAGATATCCTAAACAAGACATCAGACTAACTGGATTGGTGAATCCAGATTTTAAAAGATGGAGCTGTATAGCAAATTGGATTCTGACTAAGTTTGAAAGAGAACTGCAGCAAATCAACTTGTACCAAGCAGTGCATGCTACTGTCTATGGTTTTGCTCCGAACCCGCACCTGTTCTTAGCTTTAGCAGAGAGGTATAATTACAGAACAGGAACCTTCATGACTTCCGGCGGAGAAATCGGGTTTGCACTCCATGAGATGAATTACATCTCTTACTTACCAATGGGAGATGCCCCATATGAAGAATTCATCCCCACCAATGATGAATTGGACAGACTCCGGAGAGAGAATGCAAAAATGGTAGCAGTTCTCGAGGAACTGTTATGCCATTATAAAATTTGTTCCCTGTTCTATAAAAGTGCCACATCAAACACTTGCTATCCTCGAAATGGCTACCTTATCTGTTCCTTAACCACATTCAAGAACCAAAGACCAAGGAACATGACAGATGTTATCCTGATTTCTTTAAGCCATTGAGCAACACAGAAGTGATGAAGTTGATGGAAGAAAGTGGTGATTTTGATAAAGAGATGAAGGATGATTATCAGTGTCCTCCTTTGAAGACAGGAGATACTCTTGAAACTTATCTGAGAGTAGGATATAGACCGATGTCAAAAGAAGCCCAATTAGCAGGGTTTTTGACACATTGGCTCCGTCGGTTTGTAGTTCCGGGATCCAGTACTGTAGACCGCTTTCATTGCGGTGTTCTTTTTGCTGCCATTAGATTAGTCTTCGGCTATAAAATGGATCTTCTGTCAGCAATTACTTGTAAGCTGAATGCTGGTCTTTGTCTATACATCGATCTGATGCTGAAGTCCAAGGGTGAAAAAGAATTTCCACGATTGGAATTACCATATACATATCTATTTGGGTGGTTACTCCTTCACCATCCCACTTTGATGGACCCCGGCATGGGACCGGTCGATGGCAGCTTCCTGAGGAGATACTCTCAAAGCAAGTGGAAATTTACTGCTCTGAGAGATTGTAGATATGCTCTAAACTTGAGTAGAGGATGGAATTTTTATTGCACCCATCCTCCTGCTGGTTACGAACAAATGTGAACAAATATGATTGACTCGCAGATGCATCCTCTGAGCCGTGCAGCTTTTGAGTGGTTGAAAACAATTCGACCGTCCCATTTGGTGTACCGGTTTGAAGATGAATGTTAATTAGAGCCGTATCTACCCAGTCGATTTGCCCGGCAGTTCGGGTACGACCAATTTCATGTGGGGAATGCTATCACATGTCTTCAGGGAAAGGGTTATTTGATAGATGGGGCCCGAGCATGGGCTTATTATAATGCTCGAGATACGAAAGCGACGTTCTCGATGCCTGTAAACAGCAATCATGGCCCTCGGATGCTGTTCACATACTCTGTTTTTTATACATCTTCAAACACCTTCGCTGAAAATTTCAACCTCACGGATAGCTTTGCATCTTCAACAAGACTGAAGAGGGGAGGAGTCATCATGTCGCTCATAGGAAATGACGAAGTACATGAGCCAGAAGATACACCTTTAGAAGCTTCAAGGGATGTTATGTTCCCTCAAGAAGTTAATGCGCCACTACGTGTCTCTTTGAAAGTGGACAAATCTCCAGCAAAAAGGAGGAGAAGAGAAGAGCCTCCTGCTCCAGCAGCAAAGAAGAAATTGATCTTAGATCATTCTTCTGAAAAGATCACAACTAGATCTCAATCTCGGTAGCTGGCCGAGACAATCCAGCATGAAGAGGCTACTAAACCGACCTCTGTCCAAAGACAAGTCGAGACTGTAAATATAGAGAGCCCTGAGAGGCCCCTGAAAAGAAAGAAGTTGGCCCAAAGATGAAATCGAGCCTTGTCTTCAATGGTAATGGATGCTGCAGCTGGATTAATCTTGCCATCTCCCACTCCTGTTTCAGAGCCTAGGAATAAAACTCCTAGTCCAGAACATAGAGAAGAGATTGAGCAGAGAAAAGATCCTGATCCAAGAACTGAGGCAGAAGAGCCCAGAGGAAGAACAGCTTCGCAGCCATATACCAAGGAGAAAGGCGTAAAACCTGTGGGGTTGCGGACCGTAGTTCGGTAGGCCCAAAGACATTCACCAAGCTTTTTACTCCAATTCCGTTTGTTAGTAGATACAAACTTCTTGAGGAGTTTGATAATAGTTTTGTTGAAAGCTTCAGCTAATACATTAGCGGCAGGATTATAGGCAGTCGAGGCGACGTTGTCAATCCGGTGATCATCACAGAATCTGGTGGATTTTTGGTTGATAAATTATGGTCCGTTGTCATGAATGATTCGCCGAGGGACACCAAATCGATAAATGACATGGTGTTTGACGAAGTTGATGACACTACTGGTCTTGACTTCAACCAAGGGTATAGCTTCAGCCCACTTAGAGAAGTAGTCTGTTATTGCTAGAATGAACCGATGTCCTCTAGAAGAAGGAGGATTAATAGGACCTATGACATCCATGCCCCAAGCTTCGAAAGGCCAGGAAGCGACTGTCGGGTGTAGAAATTCTGAAGGTTGATGAATAAAATCTGCATGGATTTGACAGGCTCGATATTTCCTTGTATATTCAATGGCATCTGATACCATAGAGGGACAGTAGTAACCCATTCTTCGGATGCGATCCTGTAATTTAGGACCGGGCTGATGTGCTCCACAGACACCGTCGTGAGCTTCACGTAATACCTATTTTGCTTCCTCACCAGCTAGACAGCATAGAAGGAGACCGTCATAAGTCCGCCGATAGAGAGTCTTAGTGGTTTGATTGTAATAGAACCGTAGAGATCATCGTCGAATACTTGTATCCTCCTTAGTATCTTCGGGGAGTATATCGTGAACCACGAAGTCAATGAAAGGAGTTCTCCAATCTTCATTGACAACATTAATTTCAGCAAAATTACTGAACTCGATGTTACGATTGTTTTTGACACAAAACAATTCTCGATTAGAGATAACTACCACTTGTTGTCTTCTGATGGAAACGGCTAAGACTGCTGCAAGATTGGCTAAGGCATCTGCTTCAGTATTGCAAGCTCGGCGTACATATTCAATAAAGAAAGCTTTGAATGATATAGCCATGTTGATTGCTGCTTTAAAGTAAGGTACCAGATCTTGATGACGGACTTCATAAGTTCCTCTAACCTGGCTGACAACCAGCTTAAAGTTGCCGTAAACTTCGAGATATTCAATATCCAATTGTTTGGCTAATTGAAGACCGATAAGTAGAGCATTGTACTCTGCTACATTATTGGAGCAAGATTCATCTAGAGAGTAAGATCTTTGGATAGTTGATCCGTCTGGAGAAACGAGAACAACTCCAACTCCTGCTACAATAGCACCATTGGGTCCAATTCTGGATGCTCCGTCAAAGAATAGACGCCAGGTTGGAAATTCTTCAGAGATCATGTTGACTTCCAACGTCTCGTCTGGAATTTCATCGTAAAGCTTGGATGTTTCTGGTACAGGATGAGCCGCCAAGAAATTCGCTAGTGCTTGACCTTTGACAGACTTTTGAGGAACATACACCATATCGTATTGGGCTAGAAGAATGGCCCATGTAGCAAGCTGAGGGTTGAGTGTGCTAGGCTTCTTCATTAGTACTCGAAGAGGATTGACTCGGGATATGACATGAATGGTTTGACCAATGATGTAATGCCTTGTCTTTTGAACGGCAAACATAAGGGCTAGACATTCTTTTTCAACCGGACTATAACGGTGTTCAGCACCAATCATAGTACGACTGAGATAGTAGATGACTTGTTCATGACCTTCTTTATTCTTTTGGGCGAGTAAAGCACCTAATGAATGATCCATAGTACGGACGTACATTAAGAATGGAATACCTGAGATTGGTGGCACCAAGACTGGTGGGTTCATAAGATATTGTTTGATGTCGTCGAATGCTTGTTGACATTCTTCAGTCCAAATAAAAGATACACCCTTCTTCATTAGTTGAGTGAATGGTCTGCAGCGTCCAGACAAGTTCGAAATGAATCTCATGATGTATGCAAGTCGACCTTAGAATCCTCGTAGCTCTTTTAGGTTGCGTGGAGGACGCATCTCTTGAATGGCTTTGATCTTCTTGGGATCTACGTGTATACCCTTAGAGGTAATGGCGAAGCCGAGAAACTTACCACTAGAGACACCCAAGAATGACTTGGTAGGATTCATCTTGAGCTGATGTTGACGCATGAGATTAGAGATTGTTCTCAAATCTTGGATATGATCTTCTTTCAGACGGCTTTTAACAGCAATATCGTCAACATAACATTCGACTGTTTTACGAAGATGATCTCTGAAAATGGTACTCATGGCCCGTTGGTAAGTTGCACCAGCGTTCTTAAGACCAAATGGCATCACTGTATAGCAATAGACTCCCCGAGGAGTGCGGAAAGATGTGTGTTTTTCATCTTCGGGATTCATCTTTATCTGATTGTATCCAGAGAATCCATCCATAAAAGATATTCGCTCGAACCCACAGGTATTGTCAATCATGACGTCCGTGATAGGGAGAGGAAATTCATCTTTCGGACACGCTTCATTAAGATCCCGAAAGTTGATACAAACTCGAACTTTGCCAGTTTTCTTCAAGACTGGAACAACGTTAGCTACCCAATCAGGATGTTGTTCTTCTCGAATAAAGCCACAAGCGATAAGCTTCTTGACTTTATCATCAATTGCGTCCATCATTTCAGGCTTGAATCGCCGTTGCTACTGTTTTACTGGTTTAGCATTAGGCAAAATATTCAGTTTGTGAGTAGCAATTTTGGGATTTAAACCTGGCATGTCTTCGTAACTCCAAGCGAAGACGTCAATGTATTCTTTAATGAGAAGAATCAACTCTTGTTTATCTGCTTCTGGAAGATTCTTGCTAATAAAGATTGGACGAGGTGACTCGCTTTCCCCTACATCAACTTGAACTAGTTGATCTTCAGTAGGAGGTTCTCTTTGTTCAAATCGGAGTACCCACTGATTATCCATTTGTTGAGCCCAAGGATCTGTTTCAGGATTTTCTTCAACGTCCTCATCATATCCTTCCGAAAGTTCAGCGGATACCATATTAGAAGATACGATCACACGATGGACTTCACCAACGCTGGTGTCAGAATCCCATGACCTGGAATCAGAAGAGTTAGAACGCTCCTCGTTATCAGATTTAGAACCTGCTAGGGATAACATCTGAGGAGAAGTATATCCAAGACCTCTTTTGGACCTACTGTAATACATTTCTGACTTTTCCTGTGGAACAGCGGTACGGAGAGGAGTCCTTCTGTCCTTACCGTAATTTAGGCCACTCTTGAAGTCATAACCCATTTTTCGGACAATGTTTTTTGATTGTTGATTGTAATGACAAAATTGAAGATGTCCCGTGTCGTTAACTTTGCTATCATCTGTATAGTTGAATTTTTGTTCCGGTCTTTTACAAAAAAGTATTGGACGTTCACCTTTCTTGCGAGCAGGAACAATACGATATGAATCTTTTGAGTGTTCACATGTGTTTGGAGAGATTGCACAACTCCCATTGTAAATGATTTGAAGCTATCTAACATATCCAAATAGCATTTAGTATGATAAATAACATCAGTATACTGGAAAGTAGATGCTTTTTCATTGATATGTACATCTGTATTTACAGCAGGACCTTTAACCTTAGCAGGCTTGGTCAGATTGATTACAAGAGGGGGAGAAGAAGAGCGTGGAAGAGGCTTGTTACGACGAAGGTCAATAACAAGTGGCTCAGAAGAGGTGAGCTCCCCTTTTTCCTTGTTATGAGTTAAATCAACAACAAGTGGCTCAGAAGAAGTGAGCTTCTTTTTGTCCTTGTTACGACGTAAGTCGATAACAAGTGGCTCAGAAGAAGTGAGCTCCCTTTTATCCTGATCGCCATCAGTAGACTGCCGCTGGACTGGCAAATGAATAGCCAGTGGTTTAGAAGACTGAGGGTGGGAAACACGCCCTTTAACAGGTATAATGAGAGTGTCATTGGGCACCGCTTCTTGATCTTCTTCAATATCCATTGCCAATACCACCTTCATAAATTCTTTCTTGTACATACGAGCGTCGTTGCAATATGCTTCGACACCCTTGAAAGGATAAAGGTCTGCAACTTCTTTGTGAACTTGTCCTTTGTCATCAACATATTTAAAGCATTGATGAAGAGTTGATGGAACAATGTTATGTTCATGGAGAAAGGGTCTTCCCAGGAGAGCATTGTAAGAACAACCATGATTGTCGATAATATAGAAGGTCACTTTTGTGCGAAGATTGCCTATTTGGAGTTTTAGGCGAATCTTACCCAACGGTTCACTCCTTCCTTGGTTGAATCCCAAGATAGTGGTGATTGTGCCTGAAAGACTATGCACTGGTATCTTTAATGCGTCTAGCATTGTCTTTGGCATGATACTAAGTGCAGACCCTGGATCTATCAGGATACGATCGACTTTCATCGAATCGACATACCCTGTATAGTAGAAAGGACGATCATGCCTATTATCCTCCAGTAACATATCATCTTGAGTGAAAGTGATGTTTGGAATCAACTCCAGGACACTATGACAATGATAGCAAGAGACTGGCTCTGCTTCCGGTTTCTTGAGAAGAGTTAGACAAGTTTCAGCCTGCATCAGGGCTTCACTTAGAGTTTCTCGAGTCTCCTTAGAAAGGCACAAGAGCTCAAAGATTGATAACCTAGCTGGTGTATTGGCTAGTTGAGCCAATATATCAAAGTTGTATGGCTTTTCAAGTCCTGTAGGAGATGATTTCTTCAGGGGCTTGTCAAAACGGACTTGTTATTTGCCTTTATCGGCAACCACCGGCTTGGGAGGAATAGGCACTACAACTGGTGAGGATATGGAAGGGATCTCTTCCGTGGAAGCAGGTTGTGCTGGAGCAGGTTCAGAAGAAGAGGTAGGATCTTATTGAGTATCAGGATACTCTTTCAAGTAAGCTTTCCCTGATATGGTGCCTAACAGAATTAATTCGTCAACGATGGGTTCCAAAGACACCATATTGCAGGTCTTTATCTTGCTTTTGGAGCGGTCTTTCTTTTTAGAAGAAGAAGAGACTTCGAATTCAGAAACAAGATCAGGATGGACCCAGATAACTTTGCCGTTGTCAAGAGACAAAGGGACAAGACCTTCATTTGGTGGAGGCGGAAGATTTTCAATCTCAAGAATAGCTTTGGGAATATGAATGACACCGTGCTGTACCATCTGCGGAGGAAAGTCACCAAACTGGACTGAAACCATATTTGCAGTAACAGTCTTCTCATCTTGCTGCAGAGTGACGACACCAGCATTGCAAGCTCTTGAATTTTGCCTTTGAGCACGTAACATGCTCGAGTAGGATGTCCAATGAACCTGTGGTAAACACAATATTTAGGATGATCTGTCTTACCAACTTTATCAGGTTTCTTTGGGTCTGAAAGCTGAATCTTGTTGCTTTTGAGTAAACATTCAAAGATGCTTGCACTATCATTCTCGTCGAAGGAATATTCTACTTTTGGACGAGGTTCCCTCGGTGGAGGTGCAGAAGGAGTCGGAGTGGAAGTAGGTGGAGCCACATTGACAGCTAGAGACTCTTTATTCTTGTTCAGATTGATGTCCAAAGTCTCTTTTGCTTTACGATTGTTCTGGCGGTTGCCACCACTTGATGTCTGATGTTCATTCCGATCAGGGTTAGACATTTGTACCCCTAATTGTTTGAACTTCTCGGCACTTACTTCCGCAGCTTTGTCGTTGACAATGAATGAGGGCCAATCTTGGAACTGGATAGATCCTGTCCACATACTGATGATAGGCAAAAGATTTGCCTTACAAGTATCAATAGTGACAGCAGCTGGAGTCCTGGGAGGCATCTTCAAGGCTTCACGGCAGAACCGTTCGATGAAACTCTCAGCAGTTTCATTGTGTTTCTGTTTGATTTTGTTGAGAGCCGACATAGTCATGTCGTTGAATCCTTCATAGAACCGTTCCAGGAAAATTTGCTTAAGACCTGAGAAGGAAGTGATACAACCATCGGGCAAACTTCTGTACCAGTCATATGCTACGCCGGCTAAACAACCGACGAACACTCTGGTAAAAAGAGCGTCATTTGGCTGGAGTTAAACGGTCATTACCTCAAAATGATTGATGAACTGACTAGGAGAAGTACTGCCATCAAACAAAGAGATTGTTGGGATTTTGTATTTTGGTAGGAACGGGACCTCTTTCCACTCAACTGGATAAGGTTGCTTGATCCCCAATCTTTGCAAGTTGTTTTTCTCTTTAAAGGCTTCGAACTGGGTTCGCAAGAGTTTGACAGCTTCATTGGCATCTTCGGATGACAAAGAAGGAGCAGGTTGAGTTAGAGTGGTAGGAGGAGGAACAACATTGTAAGCACTACCCCCAGCTCCTGACTGACTAGGTATAGTTTGAACTTGTACTTGCACAGGAGGCATTTGAGGAGACACTACCCCAGTCCAGTATTGGCAGGTACTGAAGATGCTATGATATCTGGATTAGCAATAGGTACAGTCGGCGGTGTAGCATGTTGTGCCACAATGATAGAATGCATACTAGCAACCATTTCAGCCATGGTTTTTAGCTTGTCTTCAAGTGCAGTGATTCGTTGTTCTTGATTTGTAGATATTGAAGCATCCGGATCATCAATGACAACATAAGCTGTCACTTCTCTTGGTACAGTGGAAGATACTGTCTGTTCAGAGCTTTCGCTGTATGCATCATAGTCGGAGAAAGAGTCGTCTCCTGAATGAGAAGCAGGAAGATAACCCGAAGGATTTTGAAGAAGATTCCTTTGACCGATTGTGTCTCGGCTTCGAGAACGGGTATGTCGAAATACTCCCTCAGAAGATTCTTGGAGTAATTCTAAATACCGTTGACTTGGTTTACGTGGTTTGCCATGCTTAGAGCACCGTTTACCTCCAGTGTCTCGGGAAGTCATATTGATAGAAGCATACAAGGTTTCATCTTCTTCTGACATAGGTTCAGATTTAGTAAAAGTCAGACGATCGAAGACAGATCGTTTTGTTGTTTGACAACAACATTGGATGATGACTTTGTGGTTGCAATGATGATCAGATGGTTGAACTGAAGGGGTTGAAATATTGTCTCGTTTTTGTCTGAGATGTTCACGGAGATCGGGAACAACAGTATGACGAGAAAAACTCTGAGGGATCTGTTCTTTGACAATGTTCGGAACATGATTCCGATTTTTCAAATGTTTATTCCTTGAGTATACAAGGAAGTGATCACTTCATTGGCATAAGTGTCAGGATCTTTGGCCCTGGAAGTTTGTTTTTGATGATGTTTGGTCTTCGGCATTGGCTATTTGCGTTTCACCGAAGTGGGTCTGTTGAGATAAGTTCTAAGATCAGCAAATTCACCCCCAGGGGTTTCCGTCTGAGACGCCAGCAGTTTCCCTGCCTGGAACGGGAAATCTTGAGAGTTGGAAGATCTTGGAATTCTGCTACCGGGTAGGCAGAATACCTCTTTGGTCAGTACAAGTCCTCTTATCATAAAGGAAAGAAACATCCTTGTTTAAAAGAGTTCTAGTACTGATTGGTGCCAAAGCACGTTCAGATTGATCTTCTTCGGTAAAAACTGAAGAAGATTGAGAAAAGACCAAAAGGCCTTTTCCTTTGTTTTGAAGAGAAGGGTTAGCTAAAGAGCGTTTCCCTCTATTTTCTTCCAAGTCATGGGACAAGGAAGTTTGAGAAAAGACCAACGGGCCTTTTCCTTTATTTTGAAGAGGAAGAGGAATAACCAAAGGACTACCCCCGGTAGATTGCACAGGAGCAACAGTGTGTTTGGGAAGAGGAGCGGAGCCTTTTCCCTTATTATGAGAAGAAGAGAGTTTAGCCAAAAGGCGGTCACTCTTGGATTGCGCTGGATCAGTTTGCGCACGAAAGGATGGCACACTGGTTTTAGTCACAGAAACTGTGGTTTGTGCATCAGGAGTTCTTGCTACAGAGTGTTTAGGGTGGACTCTGGATGTTGGAGCTTTAGTTTGCACAGACATATTGGCAGCCAATTGCGCCAAGGGCATAGGGGTCTTGCATTTAGCCAAGGCAGCATATGAAGTACTCTGTATACTGGCAATAGCAGATTGCGCAGCAGTAGCAGAGACAGATTGTGCAGTAGGCTTGATGACAGAAGCTTTGGACTGCACAGCAATCTTGCTGGCAGATTGCACAGAAGTCTTGCTGGCAGCATTAACAGAATGCACAGCAGTCTTTGGGACCCATATGGGGCGCACTTTGCTTGTGGCAGCAGTGGTTGCAGTACGAGGAGTGGTCTTGGAGTTGATCATAGACTCGTAGGCTGTCTGGTTGATCTTCACAACCAGTGTCTTCTGTGTCTTTCCGATAGACGCTACGTCACATTGAGTTGTCACTTTCTCATTGGAGGAGAAAGTCGTCCCCAGCAGAGTCGCCATTTTATTTGCAAAAACAAAAGTTGAAGAACTTTATTGATACAAACTTTGTAAAAGATTACAATTTGAATTCTGGGAATGGTATAACTTTAGGAATCCAATCTAGATGACGATTGCTTTATCCCTTGGACGATGTGAACTTTGAAGACGAAGCCTCTGAAGTTGAAAACAACTCTGGAACTGAAGGCAAAAAGCCTCGGAGATTGAAGGCAAAAGCCTCGGAAGAATGCAGCAGCACTTGGGCAAGAACTCCTGAACTCTCTGAACTTTGAAGTCTGATAATCTAATCTCTGATTTTTTATTATTGATCCCCTTGAATGGAGACTTAAAACTCTATTTATAGAGTTCTGAGAAATAACTAATTTTCAGTTACTCTGGACTGCGCAGGATGATTTGCGCAGCAATTGGATTGCGTAACAGTAGACTGCGCAGGCAGTTGTTGGATCGTGGGCCACCTGTCTTGGACACATGGCAACTTTTGATTGAATTGCGCATGATCGTGCATAGACAGTTGCCACAAAATGAGCAATTGATGGCATGAATACCACGTGTATTTTGTCATTTGTGTTGACAGAACGCGCACATTGAATTGCGCTGGTTTTGAATTGCGCAGACTTGGACTGCGCAGGAATGGATTGCGCCAACATGGATTGCGCCAACATGGATTGCGCCAACATGGATTGCGCTGCCAGCTGTCCTCGAGTGCCGTGTAGCACGATTAAACGAACGGTCGCCTCGTTCTCCGTGCTGTCAGCTGTCAGAAGATTTGATTTGTGTCAGGTAATGATGGTGATTTGCCACGTCAGCCTGCGCACTTGGAAGAGTGCGCAATCTGTCGTGCGCAATCTGAAGGATGCGCAATCTGATGTCTGTGCACTTCATCTGAAAGTTTTATTTCTTGATTTTCTGACTTTGTTGATATGTGCAACTTGATTTTTTAGGACCTACAGCGGCGTTATCCGAAGACGACGAACTCCACTCCACTTCATCACCAGGAAGCCGCGTGCCTGCTGGACCCTCAGCATTGATCATTTCAGAAGCTGCTACATCTTCAGTTTCCTTTCTGACATAATCTAGGGACGCTGGAATCTCCACGACAACAACATCCTCCGGATTCTCCTTCATGGGAGACATCATAGTCGGCGGGATGCGCACTTCAGACGAGGCCGCCATCTCCTTTGGTCTGCTCCCACCAGATTTTGGAGTACGAGGCCTTCTTCTTAGCGGCTCCTACAAAAAGGGGAAGCATTTATTACATGAGATATTGAACCCATGCCAGGCTATGCAGGACATCCTTACCTCTGCAGATGCTGAATCCGATGACACCGTCGATGACGATGCCTTCTTCGGCTTCTTCGACGCAGGAGATCCAGCCCCTGCATCTGCACGTGTCACGACCCGCACCTACCGTGAGGGTACGAGTACGTAACAATGTCCAGCCTACGCCGCAGTGTCGATGGTAGAACGCTGTTCTAGGTCATTAATTCTAACCACATAACATAAATATACCCTCCAAAGGAGGCCAACACAGAGGTACAACTCAATCACAATCTAAGGTAGAATATAGCACGATGGAAATAGATAAGAAATCCTCAACTGAGGTACAGCAGAAAGAAATAACAAGTCTCAACATCTCTACAATATACAACTCTGAAACAAAGACAACAGCTAAACATGAAAAGAAATAGTCTAAGCTATCTACACTATACAAGGTATCATCCTGAGCAGCTGCCTGAACCTCCCCAGGGGTCCAGGTCGCGAGTGTCATCTAGGCAAGCTCCAAGTAAGAGGGTGCATGGTTCCTCATCATCCTCTGTAAAATTTTTAACAGGTCCAGTCAGGACGGGAGCGAGCACAGTACATCTCAACAGTTCATAGCAGGTTAGAAAATATAATAATGCAGTAAAGTAAGATATAGATACTGAAGGAAATACAGTATGTGAACAGAGAGAGAACTGTAATAGAAATATCTACTATAAGTAGAGAGCTACCAGTGACTAGTAATTTAGAGTACAAAGTCGACATATGAACGGCTTGATTTGTACATGGCTATACTAAAGAGGCGTACATGGCTATTCTATTTTGGAAATTGTTTACATGGCTATTTATACTCCCCCGTATCCCCAACTAATACACAAGGATCCAAACAAGTTATGTTACGTACATGCTTCTATGTAACAGCCTCCGAAGGGTGATAAGCCTCCGAAAGGTGATAAGCCCCCAAAGGGTGATATGTCTCCAAAGGGTGATAAGTCCCCAAAGGGTGATATGCCCCCAAAGGGTGATAAGCCTCCGAAAGGTGATAAGCCTCCGAAAGGTGATAAGCCTCCGAAAGGTGATACATGTAGTCCCAAAAATGGGGATTCTGATAGACCCAATAAATGGGATAAAGATTCAAAGAAGACTCTGTGATCATATGAGTATATGTCACAAGTGATCAAAGAACCAAAGAAGCATATGATACGCTATGCAAGTGAAACGCACAGAACATAGAGTACCCGATGCTCCCTGAAGGGATAACATCTCAAGAAAGGATCCGTATAGTACTAATCTGTGTGACCAACGTGACAATATCAAGTAAAGTAATTTAATGCAGAAAATAATTCTAAGCAGGATATAAAATGATCAGATAATGTACTCGCCTCGTATCTGAATGTCTGAAGTAAATGTACTGTCCGAGATGAGGTACCTGGCTCCTAGTTAGATCAACACAAGTCACAATAAGTTCAGAATAGAAATGTAATGCACTACAATACGTTCTACATGAATCTAGGTCAATCTAGACCAAAGTCAACTCTTGGTCAACTCTGGTTAACCCTAGAAGTCAAACTAGGTCAAACTAGTCTAATCTAGGTTTAACAAGTCATTCTAGGTTCTAGCAAGCCTAAACAGTCTATCTAGACTCCAACTAGGTATACCATGCCTAACCATACCATATTCACGTAACCACATGATATGGCTATGACTAATAGTCTATTAGGAATACACCTATCCTATAGTCACTATACCATTTCACCCATATATCATAACATATCACATAATATCATATACAATATATTATGTCATATGGTATCCCATACTCTATAACATATCATATCATATAGTATCATATATAAATATATATACATTTCACACATTCCTATATATAATTGATATGTATAGTACAACACTATGATATATATTATATATGAACTTATATATATAACACAGAGCATATATTATATATCTATAGGGAAGGAGAGGGGGACACATGAGTACAAGGGTGTGTGTGTGAAAGAAAGAGGGTTCAGTCATGTGTGTACTGCCAAAGGCATGTGAGGGTGAGCCACATGTGTACATGACAGTGTATAAAGTACTTGAATAAACAGGGAAAACAGTGAGTAACTGTTGTGTGTGTGAGATATCATAAGAGTGTGTGTAATCAGAATTTAAGAGACAGTGAAGGAAGGGAATTCAGTTCAATACATCATATCAATACCCCAAATCTCAGGCATAGGAATACTCTCAGTTAAAACCCCAATCTCAGATTAACAGGTTGCAGGAAACAATCATTGAATCAATGTAAAGGGATATTCAGGTTTTGATTTTCATTTCAGTCATCAAGGAAGAACAGTGTATACATTGAATTCACGGGATAGGAAAGAACTCAATTCCCAATTTAAAGAACTAACTCAGGTTTTCTCATGTTTGAAACCACACAATCAACAGTTATATAATCTCAGGTTTCTAGAATTCTCATACAGTCTAAAATACAGAACTCATTCTCCGGTTTTTAATTCCTATTCAGTTAAACAGTAAAAGATAGGAAAGGAAATCAGTTTTACAAATCAAAACAATACCCCTCTCAATAGTTCAAACCCCAAGTTATCAAAGGGGAACAAAACTGGAATCTCAGTTTTATATACAAGGAGGAAACCTCAGTTTTATACAGTTGAACCTAAACACAGTTTAAAGCACATCCTTATCAGGTTATAAAGATAGACAGAATTGCAATCTAATACAAATGAAAACTCAGGTTCACATATAGGTAAAAACAGTTTTTAAAGGACAGAACCCATTCCCAGGTTTTAACTTGGAGGAGGAAAATCTCAGTTTTACACATATCATCAATCCCATTCTCAATAATTAAAACACAAAAAAATCAGTTCAACAAATACATTCTCAAGTTCTTAACTGTTAAAAAAATATGAATTAAGGATCAGGACAAGGACCCAGTTCAATACAGTAATAGGAAGAACTGGAAATTGATTTCTCAGTTCAAGAACCATCTCAGTTTTAGGGAGAGTGAATCATTCACTAACTCAGTAAATCAGTGAACCAAAGAAATCAGTGAGCATACCATAAAAGTCCAATTTGAATGCAAAATTGTATTAACACAAATCAATAACTATGTGGGAATATATATACAGTGAAAAACATGCATAAAACGAATGAAATGGTTAGGAAAAAAGAAACTGGAAGCACATGTATCAGGACAGTTTTCAGAAACATAAAACAACCCAAATCAAATGTTTAATTTCTCATTCCCTATTCAAAAGCCTATAATCGAGTTTAGAAACTTAGTTAGCATGAATTATAATAGGTAGGGATCATAAACAGTTAAAAAAAACAGTAAACAAATAGGAAAATAACATGTTGGAATTTCTGGAACCTCACAGTATCAGTGAGTATCAGGAATTCGCAGAACTTCCCAAATTCGAACCCATAACTCCACATCAAACCATTTCTAAGGCAACCTATTATAACAGAGATTATACAACATACCTAGGATCTATCAGATGAATAAAACACAATTAAAAACTATTTAAATCCTAATTAATCACAGAACACTCACAGCACACGGATATACACAGTGCACTACACGTGCACAGGCCATAACGTGTCCGATACGACACGTGAGTTCCTGAAACTCGAGGAGCCTCGTGTCAGTCGTGGACACGACTCACATGTCAAATTTCGAGGGTTGAAATCCTATGTGCACAGAGAAAACGTGCACGAGTAGCAGGAAAAAAAATCTGCCAGTATGCACGCGCACTCGACCGCGTGTCCACGCGCTCGTGTCGGCTAAACCCGACACAAAAACGTACTCAGTGTCCAAAAAATGTATAAGCGAGACAAAAATGGATTTTTCCATTCAAACACAATCATAAAAATCGAACGAAATGCCCTTTGAGGCATTTCGTCGAACACTAACCTATACACATTGATACGTGTCCGAAACGGACACGAAATGGGTCCAAATTCTAGGGTTAGCCTATCCTACTGTTAGGTTAGGGTTAGGGCATCCTAGAAATTATTTTTAACAGAATTTAAAAGCAATAGAAGGAATTATACCTATAGGTGAACAATGGTTCAAAATCTCCAAATGGAAAGAGCTCCACAAACCACCAAACTTTCTCAAATTGTGTTCTTCCTGCAAATACTCATTAATAACAGCAAGAAAACTAATATTAGGTCCCATTGCAATTTGTTTGGAGGAATTTGGAGAAGAAATAAATTTTCTAAGGATTTATAAAGAAGGGGACTCACCTCTTCCAAATGGCAATGTTTCCTAAAGAGGCAACCCTAATTTCAAGAGGATATAAATAGGAAAAGGGGACACACTATGGCTGGTCAGATTTTTAGGGTTAGGGCTTGGTTCAAAGGGTGTGGGCCTATGGGCCATTAAGCCTATAAGTCATGAAATGACTTGTGATTTCGCAAGCCGTTACTTAATCAATCTAGCTCCTAATTTCACCAAACTAATTCCAATGAGCTAAACCTCACTAACTTAAGTCAACCTAGGTTTTCATATCCTAATCACAAAGTCAAGACCTAGGTTAGCCACTAGGTTAGTCTCAAAAGTCAACATAAGTCAAAGTCAACTAAAACACCAAAATCAATTATATTAAAATCTCTAAAAAAATCATATAAATTCTAATGATTCTAAATAATACATAATAATTCCAAATAATTCCCAAAATTACAAAAATGACTAAAATACCCCTCAATCTAGAATTGATAAACAAAATACTAGCAAGACACCAATTCATAAGTCATGTTTTAAAATAGTTTTTAAAATGATTAAAATTAATAAAAATTATATAAAATTTTAGATACCATAATTAAATAAATTAAAATACAAAATTTCAAAATTACTCTCATCTGGAAAAATTGGATGTTACAGCACGTCGTTTCGATTGATCGATCGAGGGTTCTGCCTGACCCCCTGTGGACACGGCAGGGGCACCCCGATAACCCGCCCCAGGCGGACGGTACGATTGGGTTTTCACCGACATGTCCCCAACCGCTGCTAACGGGGTGCCTGCAACAAGACTTGTCTCCCTATCATACCCGGGAGGCGCGGCAGCCATAACACAGTAAAACTTGGCGACCGAGTAAAGAATGGACGGCCGCAGATTCTGGACGGGCAGCGTAAAGCGAACTCCGGTACATCCAGCATTATAGTAATGCCAAGCTCGTGTGCCATCCAACAAACTTCCAGCATACCCCAAGGTGATACTGGGATTGTCCAACATCAGCTGCGTATAACCGAATTGTCGTGCAAAATGGCTCGGTAAATACGGTTCCAGGAAGCACTGATTCCTGTTCCGGTACACCAGATGGGATGGCCTAATACTTTGCAACCAGCGAAATCCCCATGGAGGCAGAGCGGTGGCCTCTTCAGCCCGGGAAGATGTAATCCCGAAGCCAAACCATAAGATACACGACCAATATTGCTTTCGACGACATCCGATGAGCAAGATGCCAGAAACAGCTGTAGGAGCATTCATCCGACTGCTGGTCCTCGTTCTCCCAGGGATTCTTCTCATCTAACATGCTCATCTCAGAAAGCACTTCGCTACGAGAGAGCGCTGGCGGAGTGGAGAACTGCGAGGGATCCCCCTTGTCTTGCCTAAAGACGTAATCTCTCCAAGCGGTCACATGAGGCTGTGACCCGCTCTTATCCCTTCTCTGTATATAGTAATGATGACTCGCCACTTCCTTAAAGACGGCCGTCATCTCCTCAACCTTGTCCCCCAGGACTTGAAACTCTTCGTAGGTTGGAAAGTACTCTTCATAGGGTTACGATCCCCAAGAGAAGCTTGGAGGCTTCGTACATCTCGTGGAGAGCCAACCCCAACTCCCCCACTGGAGTATAGAAAGTGCCAGTCTGAGTATTGAATAATTCCAAGAGTGTAAGGAACATAGGCTTATTGAGATCCATGCCAGCCTGTGCGGCACGGATAGCGGCCGTCAGCCCAATCTCCTTAAGCTCAGCCTTGAACTTCGAAAGCACCCAAATAGTCAACTCGTCCCACCTCGAGATATGATGACACCAACCTTCAACCCAAAAGCTACCTTTCGGATACATGACCCTCGATGTCAGCATCTGACTTACGAAGGTTGAGGCACTGAAGGCAAAAGTGTCATTTGGGACTTCACTGTAGAGGCTTCCAGGACGCAAAGTTCGACAACTGAACGAGGGACCTGTTCGTGAAGCAGCCAGGGTATCCCTCTGGTTCGAGGTAGCATCAATCGAAAGAGCACCCCCCAGGGCCCCTCCTTGAGAAGGAGTAAGCTCCCAGGGAATCCTTCTCTTCGAAGCTAAATGATAGAAGGCCGTCAGCGGCAACTGGCGGTCAAGTTGTCGCATGTACAGCACCATGCCTTTTGCAGAAAAGAACTAGTCTTCTTTGACCTTCAGTATCTTCGCTTCAGTGGAGATCAGGCGGTCACCGAAAAAAGGTAGGTTTTAAGAAGGTCACATCCTCGGATTCAGCAGATTTCAGTTTTTTGCTCTCCATCATACTCTGGAGGAAAATCGGCAACTGGTTCTGGATCTGCAGCACTCTCTCAGGAGGTTGATCCTGTAAGATAGCATCTTTGGCAGGGTTGATAACCGCCTCGTCAAAATCAACTCCCATTTGATAAAGGAAAGCATCCAGAAGGACCTCATTCAGCAAAGGAATCGTCATCGACACTGGCACAACAAAAATCAAAGGTCAGGCAAAAAGACAAAGTTTGTCAAAGCAACCTGGCGCATCATCAGGGTGTAAACCCAAGCGCCTCAGTAGAGGCTTCGGCGCATCATCAGGGTGTGAACCCAAGCACGTCAACAAGAGGCTTCGGCGCATCATCAGGGTGTAAGCCCATGCAGGTCAGCAGTTAAACCTCGGTGCATGATAAAGGTCTAAACCTATGCACGTCGGCGGGCTAAAAACCTCGGCGCATCATCAGGACAGAAGTCCATGCACGTCGGCAACGGAGAGTTAGGGCACACCAACTCAGCCGCATGATCCAAGGTTCGTTTGAACAAAGGAAGTAGTGGAAGAGACGACACCCACCTGTCATAGCGGGTCGAACGTCGGCCGGAGTCACAATGGCGACAGGAGCATCCTCTTCGGCATACTCCGCCAGCTCCTTTTCCTTGCCAGCACTGTCGCGAGAAGTCTTGGGAGCCATTCTTTGAGAGAAGAAAAGTTAAGATTTTTGAAGAAGAACTCTAAAGAAAGCAAAAGCAAGGAGAAGAAGAACTCTTTCTCCATCTCTCACCTATTTATAGGGCTTGGTCACACGCGTGAACCGATAATGTGTGATCTCAGCCGTCGCCTTGGGTTCTATGAAAAGATAACCACAAATAAAACAAAAAAGATCATCATTAATCTTTTTCAGTTACCGAGACGTCATCATTTGCATTAACTGAGTGGAGCATGCTCTCCATCACTGATGCGCGGAGTATCTATGCGCCCCGACGGTCATGCGCCTCCACTATCATGCTTCTTATTCAAAGTATTCCAAAACTTATCCAAAAGTTTTAAAAACTTTGAAGGGGGTCTTGTAGAAGCATGGAATTTTAGAACCAGAAAGTCTATACGCCAGACTACATGCACCAGAGCTTGGACAAAGTACTTCACAGCAAAAAGCAACAAATATAGACATTGAAAGAGGACTTTTTATTTAACATATAAAAGTCTATTACATGTCTAAGAAAGACTGTACAAAGAAGAATTTCTATAAAGAAAAGATCCTAAGTCTACAGCCAGCAGCCAACATGCGCCCTCAAGTAGGCGCAGCAATCAACATGTGCCCTCAGCCAGGCGCATCCCACCATGCGCCCTCAGTAAGGCACATCCTTTTCAGCAGCTCAGTCATGTGCATCCTCAGTTATGTGCATCCCTTTGGCAGCTCAGTTATGTGCATCCCTTCAGCAGCCCAGTTATGTGCCGCTCTTCCAGCCAGGCTCACCGTCGTCTAAATGCTTCGACTAATGAAGCATTTATTGAGCAGAA
Source organism: Iris pallida (assembly GCA_029216955.1). Taxonomy (NCBI): domain Eukaryota; kingdom Viridiplantae; phylum Streptophyta; class Magnoliopsida; order Asparagales; family Iridaceae; genus Iris; species Iris pallida. Next base: position 346,004 of record JANAVB010022997.1, on the reverse strand, counting down.
CGAGGGTGGCAATCAACCCTCTAGCCAAGGAAGGAAAAAGAACCATAAGCCAACCTGTGGCCAGGGGAGGCTTCGAAAGAGCCTCCAAACACCAAGGAAGACCGTGATCGAAATTGCGGCCAAATGAGCAGCTTTCAACACAACTAGAATGGGCTACACCCATTTTGAAGGAAGAAAGAGCCACCAAAGCCGCAGCACCGCAATTCTGATCTACGGCTCTTCCTGTACAACGAAGATGAGGCTCGAGCATCCCTATCTTTGGATGCAACAGGCACCTTCCGCCTGCCTCGGAAGCCCTCGACTTCGACTTTTGGATGTAACAGTCACCTTCAAGTGCACCAATGAAGACATTGCATCGCATCTTCACCCTCGGAAGTATCTCATCAACAGAATGCATCCGAGTAAACGAATTCATGTCGGAAGGACATGAGAGAACGAGAAGCAAACCCTCTCTCTATGCCACTATTTATAGACCGGGCAAATCAAACCCACGCGCCAAGTGGATGGCTCTCCGAATTTCGTGCAATAAATTTGCATTAAATGGATGAACCGGACGCTTCGAATTCAGCCAAGTCAAAACGGCTATTTAAAGCACTCAAAGAACGTAACAGTCGCACCATTAAAGACGTGTCACGAAGCGGATGCGCCGGCCAGACCGTGTATCACACAGACGTGCCCTTCACAATCAAGCGCATCACACAGACGCACCTTTCAGCACCAAGCATATCACAGGGGATGCGCCCCCATGCATCCCCATACGCCTAGTGGAACGCCAACTGATGCGCCCACTCAGCTGTCCATCGAATGTCACAAACATTAAATGCTGAACTGACAAAGTTGGCAGCACGCCTCCCGAAGTCTGAACAGTCGACAGCTTTTTTAGAAGACGAAGCATCGCCAACGTCAGCATCATCATTACTTCCCTCCGACGGCTACTGCCACGTGGCCACCCAACCATCTCGCATGCGCCTCCGCAGCCATGTGCCCAAATTTGCATACGCCTCAAAAGCTGTGCGCCTCAGACTTTTCACTGATCCCTAAAGATAGAAGGAAAGTCACCAGTAAAGCTCCGCATGCGCCTCAAAAGCCATGCACCCTAGACTTCGCCCTGATCCCAAAAGACAGGAGTAAAGTCACTACTGAAGCTCTGCATGCACCTCAAAAGCCATGCGCCCAGAATGGTTCGTGACTCATAAAGGTTACGAGCCAAAGTCTCCTCATGCGCCCAATCCTAGGCACATCTTACCAGATCATTCCTCCACCAAATCCGAGATCTCCGAGCCCTGGTCGATGACACGTATCCTTTGACTCGACTCATCCAAGATCTCAGCAACAGAAAGATCTTCTTTTCTGCTATGTGCCGGCTCACAAGAACAATATGAAGAAGTCAACCCCTCGATCAGGGCACATCGTCCATGCGCCTCCATCAGCAATCAACACGTGGCGTCCCCGCGTACAGGCGCATCCTACATGCGCGCATGAGCAGCCAGCCTGCAGACTATATAAAGAGAGGGACCATTTCCTTCTTCCACACCTACGTACACACATACCTACCCACAATGAACACACAGAGACTTCGCACCACCAGAGAGGCAGATACAGACACTCAACGTCTTCCTCCTCTCAGCAAGCTCCAGCACCCAGAGCAATCCAGACCTTCAGAGAACCGATAACCGTCGTCAGATCGTCAATGGAGTCAACACATTACCACTCACTCCATCGGCAGAAGGGACCCAGATAAACAAAAGTGTACTCCTAGGACTACATCTAAGTCCTATATTGTAACACTATTCTGTTTGTATTGAAATTTGCAATCAAAGAATTTTAATGGCAAACACCTGTTTGTCTAACTTGATTTCTAACTTTTTAGAAATCGTAATAGACTCTTCATATCTAGCAGTCATATCTGAGAGTCTTTATTCTATTACTAGGTGCTTCTTCTTCTCTATGTCATATAGTTCTTGCATCTTGACATAGTCTCTTTCTTTCTTTTCAATTTTGAGGATAGTCTCATGATAGTCTACCTTGAGTTTGGCTATCTCTTCCGTGTTACCGGTAGTAGACGTCTCTCTAATATCGTCAATAAGATTGGACAGTCTAGCTAACTCGGTTGTGTATGCCTTAATCTCTTTTCGAGATTGCTTATACTTGTCGAGCACAGTTTTGTGATCTTCAAGTAATTCGCTAAAGGCATTTTCTAATTCATCGAAAGTAAAATTATCATATAGAGGGTTTGAAGATACCTTATCAAATGCCATAAGACAGACATTTATATTGCCGCAGGGTCTATCCTCTTCTTCTGTATCACTGGCATCACTTTCATGCCAGATACTTGTATTGGCATACTTTCGACCGGATGTTGCTTTTCTGCTTGATCTTGATCTGTCATATGGACTGCTTTTCTTTGAAATTGGACAGTCCTTCTTTATGTGCCCTGTCTTCTTGCATCCAAAGCAAATGGTTTCATCTTAACTGCTTTCTTGGACATCTCTCTTCCTTCTGCTTGATTTCTCAAACTTTAGAAATTTTTGGAAGTTCTTCACAAGTAGGGCCTGTTCATCACCACTTGATGATTCTTCATCAGAGTCATTGTATGTTGATTTTCTTTCTTGAGCGTTGAAAGCAATAGATTTTTCTTTTGGTGTTGCTTCTTTAAACTCTTGCAAATCAAGTTCATGGGTCATCAGCTTCCCCATCAGTGTTTCCAAGGACATAGTGGTGAGATCGTTTCCTTCAATAATTGTTGTGGCTTTTGGATTCCAGTTCTTGGTTAGAGCCCGCAGCACTTTTCTGATCTTCTCATGATTGCTGTAATCCTTACCAAGAGATTGCAAAGGATTAGTTATATCAAGGAAACGAGTAAACATCTGTATAATTGACTCACCGGATTTTATCTTGAAAGATTTATATTCCTGTGTCAGCCTACTAATTTTGGATTCCTTTACTTGGGAAGTACCTTCATGAGTTACCTCAAGAAGTTTCCAAATTTTGTGAGACGTATTACAGGTTGAAACTCTGTTGAACTCCGTTTTGTCAATTGTACAGAATAGTGCATTGATGGCACGAGCATCTAGACTAGCCTTAGCTTTTTTAGCTTCAGTGTATTTGTCATGAGGCTTGTCTACAAGCTGGCCTTCAACCACTATGGGTGCTGGTTTCTTATACCCATCAATGACTATAGACCAAAGATGAAAGTCAAGAGATTTTAAGAAGGAAGTCTTTCGTATTTTCCAATAGGTATAATTTGTTCCATCAATAGGGGAGGTCTACTTATGGATTGCACTTCACCGTTGAATATTGATTTCACGGCTGCCATATATACTCTCTGAGGTTTGTTATATAAAAATATAACCTGCTCTGATACCAATTGTAGGACCGTTGAGCACCTCTAGAGAGGGTGAATAGAGTGTGTGTGTGCAGCAAAAAATAATTACCAATTAAAACTTTAAACTAAGGCAGTGAAATAAGAGACAGTAAATATAATGCAGCAAGAGATAGAGAATTCAAACTCAGCGACACAGCGATATATACTGGTATCCCTCTGAGAGGACTAATCCAGTCTCGAGTACTCTTGCTTGATGTTAATCCACTATGGCACAAGCTTTAACTGAGAGCTTGCAGTCTCTTACAACACCGTGCTTGGTGACAAGTGCACGACCGACTTCACAACACCGTGCTTGGTGACGAGCGCACGACCAGCTCCACAATAAGAAAAGTTTCTGAACTTGGAACGACCTCTTTACAACTCTTGGAATACCAAAAGACTCTAAATCAACTCTGATATTACTGGCTTTTGGCTAAGAGGTGTATAGGTATAATTTGAAAATCTTGGATCGTTTGAAAACACTCGAATAGTAGAGAAGAGAAGATGAAGAGCGAATGAATGATTTGAAATAAAAAGTTCTTCTCTATTTATAGGTGTTTTCTGGGACCGAACTCGGACAGAGTTCGGGCAGAGTTCGGATGCAGATATCTCGCAAAGAGACGTTGCTCACATATTTGGAGGCAACAGAAGTTTGAATACAAACGGACCAAACTCGGACAGAGTTCGGTCCGAACTCGGGCCGAACTCGGTTATGAGTTCTGTTAGGAGATTTTTGAAATATTTTATCAAAAATTGTTTTCAAAGATATTTTGAAATATTTTGTAAAATGATATATGAGTGGTAATGGATAGGCTTTTTAGAATGTGGACTGAAATAACCCTAAGCCAGTATTACCAAAACTGATTTTACAAAATAAATCCTAGACTCAATAAAATATAAAATACAGAATAAAATATAAAATGAGTCATCTTCAGATTTGATGATGTTGATGCTTCGTTGATGCAGTACAACGTCCGTTGAAATTGATTTCATATATCCTGAAATGATTAGCAGCAGTTTATATATTTTGTGTATTGACTTAAGTGCATGTTGATTATCAAAATCGGGTGTGACCATGGAATGGGCCAACACTTATATTTTTCATATGGAGGGGGGTAGGTAACTGCATGATCAGGACCGGCCCGGAACATTTTGATGCCCAGGACTAAATACAAAATGATGTCCCTTTTTCAAAAAATATATTGAAAATAAAGCATCAAATTTTTTTTGCATGATACAATAAACCAAAGTGAACTCTTTTGGACTGGGGCAGATGTTTGCCATGAAATATAAAAGAACAGAATAATTATCGGAGGACCGGACTTTTACTTCACGTTACAAACTCGCTTGTACAAAAAAAGCCTAGGGACGAAAACCTAGGTACAACAATCTAATTATTTTTGATTCTGGGGGGTGACGATAGAGGCTCGGAAAGGCGACGGCAGCCCTGCCTTACTCCTTGGACGATCAGTATGCAGCCTTGGCTCTTGTGACGAGATGGTTGGCGTTGATGAAGAATTGCTCTTCTTGCTCTCCTCGTATTGCTCTTCTGACTTCTCTCTCTCTGGATTGATCTCTGTGTATTTTCCCTCTGATTATTGGGGGGAAGTGTCTCTCTATATATGTGTATCTCTCTCTGTTGGTCTATCTCTCTGCAAGTGAATGGCACCCTGCTATTTATAATAGTAGGGAGCATCATTAGGGTTTACAATGATTGCCCACTCTCAAAGTGGCGGCGGCCTGATAAGTAATCAATCGGGGCCATTAATCTTGAGCATGAAGGATCTGGGCCATTAATGAGGATTATGCCAAATCATGTCAGTCATTAATATTGATTGCAATAAATCCCCATCATGATGATTTGCTGATATCTACAAATCTGAATGAATCCACTTAATTCATTCTCTTGCCACGTGTCCCAAATCATTGGGATCTGACCCAAGATTTGATTACCTTTAGCACACGTGTTCTGTGATCGTTGTTGAGCCGCATGAGAAGGGTTCATATTTGGGCCGCATGAAGGTCGTCATGGGCTTTTTATACTCGATCTGGACCGCATATATACTTTCGGTTTGGGCCGCATGAGCGTAGTTCACTTTTGAATCGCATAAGCTCATCTGCTCGTTGCCATATAAGTCTGTCTGTTCAGGGCCGCATGAGTTCGTGCGGACTTTAAACCGCATAATCTTGCCTGAATCTGAACCGCAGAAGCTTTATAAGCTCATCTGACTTGATTTGTATGCACTCATCTGACTCGGAGCCGCATAAGGCTATGATGAACCGAACCGCATGGACTCATCTGGTTCTGAGCCGCATGAGGTTGTGACGACCCGAGCCGTATAGACTCAAATAATCTTTTAAATGCTCTTTTGTTTTGACTATCTTCTAATCTTATTTCTTTCGTCTCTTTCTTCAGTGAATCTGCCAGTAAATCCTGCGGGGGAACTCCTAGTGGGCTCAAATCAGTTGGCCTTGGGCGTACGTCTTGATGACTTAGTTAAGCATGTGCTGAATCAATTTCCTGCTAATGAGCCTTCGGAGAGGTTGAATGCCATCGAGAATCAGACCCTCCATTATCTCTGTGCCACGATGAATACTGGAAAGTTGGATGGATTATACCTGAAGCCTTCATTCCTCTTTGGAGACGCTTTAATCATAAAGAATCCCCGAGTATTAGAGATCTCTGAGAACTGGGATTTTTCTTTGGATGGGATGGCGATCCATATTCCTCTCATGGAGCGTCATTATCCTCTATCGTGGTTCAATATGGTGTTGTTGGACAGGAAGATGGTGTGTAACTTAACTCCTACCCAATCAGGGATGTTGATGGACGACATCCATTATAACCCGAACATGCGGTCAGCGTACGCGGGTAAGGATTCCGTCCTCCGGTACATGATGGGCCTGGCCCCAGGCTCTTTCATGAACGTATACGGTCCCAACTTCACATTCACTCAAGCTGATACATTCCTGAATCGGCTCGCTCGTAAAACATCTTATCCTGTTGGCAGACTGGCATTGCTAAACTGGATAAACCCTACTTCTACGTGGGCCCACTTGACCACTTGGGTTCTGCAGACCTACGGAACATTCCTGCGGGAGGTGGGACTTTATCATGCCATTCGGGGCACTTGTCACGGGCTTTCTATCAATAAACTATTATTCGTGGCGCTCTTGGAGATGTATAACCGACGAACGGGGACGTTCTTTGCACCCTGAGGGGAGTTGGGGCTTGCTCTCCATGAGATGTATACTGTATCCAAACTTCCGTGGGGAAACGAGCCTTTCGAGGTGTACACTCCGTCGAACGAGGAGTTCGAGGACTTGAACCGACGACTCCCAGGTTTTGTTGCGGTGTATCAGGAGTTGCTGTGCCATCATAGTGCTTGTCACCAGATGGCTATAAAAAAGAAGGATAGCTCAGAAGGGACCGCTCCCCACACCACATCCTGGGTCAATTATCTTTTAAAGTTGACCCTTTTGGCGAGGTTACTCCTCGAACCCCTCGAACCCAGGGAGAGATAAAGGACCTGATGTTGAGCGTCAAGAAGTCGCGGTCCAAGAGCGACATATTCGGGAGTCAAACTGACTCTCTTAGCTATTTTTACTACGGCACCAGGCAGATGTCAGAGAAGGCGCTCCTGGCTGGATTTTTAATGATATGGCTACGGAACTGCGTAGTCTCGGGAGGGACAGGTTCTATTGAGAGGATCAGCCGCTACTTCATTCTCACTGCCGTTAAGCTAGTATTTGGAGTTAGACTGGCTCTTCTTCCGGCTATGGTGTGTAGCATACACCATGGTCTTCGAACATTCTCGTCCAAGGTCATTGCCCGCAAGAAGACGCTGGATTTTGAGCGCATAGAGCTACCTTTCCACTATTTGATGGGGTGGTAGTTGATGCACTACAAGTCTTTGATGGGACCTGGAATAGCGGAAGATGCTACAGATGAAGACGCTTTCCTTTTCAAATACCATCGCCAGTCTTGGGAATATAATACTATGCCAGCTTGTCGGAGGGCGCTGGCGAGGGTGGATGGGTGTAACTTTTTCGTGTTTGTTCCTCATTTTACCGATGAGGAAGTGAGGAATGTATACCTTGATGGTACCGGACCTTCTCACTTTCTGTCTCCGAATATGCTCACCTGGTTGCACAACATCCGCCCCGCGCATCTGGTTTATCGTAACCTCGGTAATGTGTATTTGGAGCCCTACCTGCCTTGTAGGTTTTCCTGCCAATTTGGCTATAGCCAGTTATTCCTTGACTATCCTAGCCCTTGTTTGGGCTTTGAAGGTAGCGTTCTTGATGGTGTCATGGCGTGGAATTATAATGACGCTTATCATACTCGGGCCAGCTTCTCGATCCCCGATGCTAAGGCACCGAGGGAAATTTTGTACGTGGCTGCTTTGTATCATGTTATTGCGAACAAGCCTCCTGTTAATTTCGATCCGAGTACCAGTTTCATCGTGGGTACCGGTTTAGAGGAGAAGCCCAAGGGGGCTAAGGCTAGAAAGCAACTAGCGCTCCAGACTCCCCTCCCTGAATCAGAATCTTCCGAGTTGGCGGAGGAGGATGATGATCATGATAGCGAAGACTCCCTTTCTGGTGGGGGTGAAGAAGTAGCGAATCAACCGCTTCCCACATCAGACGAACTGGCGGAGGATCCGTTACTTGCTACACAAGAGGAAGTAGTGAGGGAAGGACAGCCTCCCGCTGTGCCTGGTCCCTCACGCAAATGAGTCAGGCGTGAGTCTTCTGACAGCAGAGCGACCATTTTCGTGAAAAGAGATGTCGTTAGGTCTCGTGGATTGCTTATTACCGAGAGGGGTAAAAATACTGACGCTGCTCCGGAGGTATGACTATGTTGGAGCTATCTCCTTGTTGTGGCTTTCTTTTTTCTTGGAGATATGACCTAACCATTTTTTTCTTTGTAGGCGTCTGACAAACTAGGCCCTCCTGAACCGTCTGCTGCCCCTGGAGTTGGCCCGGCCCTTGCTGCTTTGATTAGCGACATGTGTGTCGCGGTCCTTTCTGCGGGGGCTCTCTCAGCGGCGGCTGGGGGCTCCCCGGTTGCCGAGGCCTCGGCCCGGGGTGACGAAGGTTTCCTCGGGCCTGTCTCCGAGATCGCTGAACTTCAGCAAGGCGACGCCGATCTCGTTGCATCCCCTCTCGAGGGTGCACGGGCGGAGGAGTCTATTATACCCGACTCGGAGGCCGCTGGTGGAGAGGTTGTGGTGGCCGTAGGCGAACCTCAGCTTCCACACTCTTCCGCTGGTAAGATAAGCCAAATATTGACTAGTGAGGGGGCTTATTTGCTCTATCAACATATCCTCCAGGTCAAATCGATTTATGGTTGTCTTGGCCCTACAGGTCCTGACCCTTTACTCTCCACAGCGGATGTTCTTGGGGAAGGCTCGGCCTGCCGTGATCTGGAAGAAAGGAGCGTTTCCTCTCCTTCTCCGACTCATGTCGAGGAGCCTCCTGCCAACTCTGGACAGATGGAAGGGGAGCTTGTTCTAGGAGCAATGGTCTCTGTCTCATCCTTTGCTGCTCACACGGCTTCAGAGACTGACTTTTCGGCCCTGCCGAGCATTCAGGTTCTGCGGGATGCAGAAGAGGATTTGACCGCTGTTCAGGCGTCCTTCCGTACGAAGTTTGTTTCCCTAGTGGCAGGGGCGGCAGATTCTGTCACGTCCTCTTCAGTGCTTCCAGCTACACTCCCGTTGATGCCGGCTTCTTCGGAGGCTCTGGACGAGGTATCGCAGGATGTGGTCGACAGCTTCTACCGCCATTTAAAGAGGGTCGTAGATGCTGCCGTAGAATGGGGGACCCCTTTCTCTCTGTCCTTGCGGTGTGCTCGGGGTCAGATTAAAACTTTGAAGACACTTCCTGGCGGGGTGGGGTTGGCTGCGCTCCTGGAGCCCAAGTTGGCAGAGGCTGATCAGCTCATGATCCGATTGCTGGTGTTACGACAGGCTGATTTGCCTGCTGCGATTGAACGGGAGTGAGGCTTCCTTATTGCCGCTTGGGATAGGATAAAGCTCACTCGAGATACCGTCGGGCCGGTTGTGAAGGGGGACCTTGACAAGCTTTCCGCTTCGTACGGCAGGCTGGGTCGTCGAAGCCACGCTTGTAGGGCTCGGGAGGAGGCTGCTTCTCGTGGAATAGCTGACACAAAGGAGAGGATTCTCTCACTTCAGAAGGAATTGGCCTTTCTGGAGTCGGAGCTGAGGGCTGCTCATGCGGAACAGGAGTCAATTGTTCAGGAGGCCGAGAAGGTTTCCCGATCTTCTGTTAACCTGGAGCGGGCTTTCAAGAAATTTGAGGACAACTGGCAAGCTCACACTCATCTGGAGGATGAGGTGGTGCTGACCCAAGAGGCGGAGCGTCGAGCTAGACAGAGGTTTGAGCGGTCGGTTGCCTTGCTGACGGACCGTCTTACGATACTATGTGCCCCGGAGCAGTGATCGGTCTTCTGTTTTCTTTCGCTCCTTTTTTCCTTCTTCTTTTTTTCAAAGGGATATGATCCCAGATGATGTAGTACTTTGAATTTTGAATAAATGAGCATGTTTCGACTCATCTTCTCTTTCTCGTACTTGTGGTGTTTGTGGAATTGGACTTGCTGGGGGATTATTTGTAGACCTGTTACCCTAGGCGTACCTTGGTCTTGGGTACGGATAATAAGTTTGGTCAGGATATCCGAAACAGCCATGGCAAAGTGGTCATGGGTGCTCTCGGTATTGGAAAAAAGGGGAATGCCGTAGAGCGGCTGGGCTCCTGGGGCATGACGAGATGGTGGATTTATGCTAAGAAACTTAGCAGAGGATATTTGCGGGCCTCTTATCCTTGGCGTACCCCGGTTTAGGATATGGATAATAGGATGAAAGGAAACCAACATACTTACTCAGAGGTAATGAGGACATGGTAAGTACGAAGGTGTTACCGTGGAGTCTTCCTCCTCAGAGGTAATGAGGATATGGCAGGAGTGGACTCAACGGAAGATATTTGTGGTCAACAGAGGACATTTGTGGTCAACAGAGGATATTTGTGGATCTATTATCCTTGTCGTACTCCGGGCATGGGTACAGATAATAGGTTGAAAGGGCACCGACATACTTACTCAGAGGTAATGAGGACATGGCAAGTATCAAGGTTTCTTTTAAGGAGCCTTCCCGCTCAGAGGTAATGAGGACATGGCAGGAGTGGGCTCAATAAAGAGGGGGTACATAAAATGACTCAGAGTTAATGAGGACATGGAAGTTCTATGTAGGGGGTGATTTGTTTTTGGCGGAAGTGAAACGACTCAGAGGTAATGAGGATATGGCCGTCATGGGAATTTGTGGATCGCTTACCCTTTTTTGTGCACTGGAAGTGCGGGTATTGGATCATGGGGGAGGATCTCCTCCAGGAAGGAAGTTCAGAGGTATGATCATAAATAACTTTCTATCTGAAAGAGTGACCGGGATGTGAGTTCAGAGGCACCAGTGGGTACATGACTCGATAATCTGGGATGTTTTTAGGAATCTAGGGAATGGTGAGTGTGAGTTCAGCGGTACCAGCGGGTACGTGACTCGTATGATTGGAAAATGAAGGGAATGAGTTCAGAGGTACCAGCAGGTCGTGACTCGAGTGATTGTAAAATGTGGGAATGAGTTCAGAGGTACCAGAAGGTACGTGACTCTATGCATGGAACCAGAATGTGAGTTCAGTGGTACAGGAAGGCACATGACTCGACACTCTGAGATGTCTTGAGAATTTTGTTTTAGACATAATACTTCTTCAGAAACTTGCCGTTGACGGGCAACATGAGCAAGTCTCCATTTTGCTTAGCGAGGCGGTAAGCACCGTTGGAGACCATGGCCACGATGACAAATGGACCTTCCCATTTTGGCTGGAACTTGCCGGCGGTCTTGTGAGTCATGATCAATGGCCTCCGGACTGCCAGAACAAGATCGCCCACTTGGAATGTTCTGATTTTGACCTTCTTGTTGAAGGCTCCTGAGATGCGTGCTTGGTATAGCTCGATCCTTTGCTGAGCTAGAAGGCGCTTTTCATCTAAGGCCTCCAACTCTTGTAGTCGACGTCGACAGTTGTCATCCATCGTCAATTGATAAGTGAGGGCGACGCGGAGTGAGGATATTTGAGTCTCTAATGGGAGAACTGCCTCACTCCCGTATACCAGAGAGAATGGTGTGTTCCCTGTAGCTGTTCGGACTGTAGTACGGTACACCCATAAACACTCGCCGAGCTTCTCGTTCCAGTCACATTTGTTGGAGGAGACAAACTTCTTGAGGAGTTTGATGATTGTCTTGTTGAATGCCTCTGCCAACCCGTTCGCCGCCGGGTTGTACGGTGTCGAAGCGACATTTTGAATACGGTGCTTATCGCAAAACCGATAGAATATGTGGCTTACAAAATACGGACCATTATCATGGATGATCCTTCAGGGCAGTCCAAAGCGGTAGATGACGTGATGCTTAAGGAAGCTGATCACGTTTGAAGTCTTGACTTCTGCGAGTGGGACAACTTCCGCCCATTTGGAGAAGTAATCAGTGATCGCAAGTATGAAGCGATGTCCTCGGGAGGAATGTGGGGTGATTGGACCAATGATATCCATTTCCCATGCTTCGAATGGCCAGGACGCCACTGTCGGATGTAAAAATTCGGATAGTTGGTGAATGAAGTCCGCGTGGACTTGGCAGGCTTTGTATTTTCTAGCATAATCTATCGCATCTGCCACCATCGTGGGCCAATAGTAGCCCATTCGGCGAAGACGGTCTTGCAATTTAGGACCGAGCTGGTGGGCCCCACAGATACCGTCATGAGCTTCTCGTACGGCTTCTTTGGCTTCTGCGTTTGACAGACACCGAAGCAGTAATCCGTCGTAGGAGCGGCGGTACAGTATTTTCGTTTCTGTATCATAGAAGAATCTGATAGAATGCCTTCTGATGGAAGTAGCCTCCTTTGGATTTTCGGGCAGGATATCGTAGACGACGAAGTCGATGAATAGTTGTATCCAATCTGGGGCCTAATCGATCGTCTGGGCAGAATAACTCGCCACGAATTGCACATTGTTCATGGGACAGACCAGTTCGTGGCCTATTACATCCACTAATTGGCGATCATAATTCGAAACTGCTAGGGAAGCGGCAAGACCAGCTAGGGCATCAGCTTCGATATTTCGGAGTCTGGGGACATGTTCGATGAAGAACCCCTCGAATGAAGAGATGATGTCAAGCGCTATTTGGTGATAAGGGATCATGTCTTCTTGGCGGACCTCGTATGAGCCCCGGATCTGATTGATGATTAGTTGGGAATCGCCGTATGCTTCAAAGTATTCTACCCCCAGCTCTCTTGCAAGTTGGAGGCCAATGACCAGAGCGTTGTACTCGGCCATATTGTTAGTGCAGGGCTCTATGAGGGAATAAGCGCGATTAATCACCAATCCGGAAGGGGAGACCAGCACTACCCCGACTCCGACGACTATATTGTCTTTAGGTCCGGTCCTCGAAGCACCGTCGAAGAACATTCGCCATATATTATCGTGAGAGGTTGCATGCGAGTCGGCGACCTCATCTGGGATCTCTTCAAATATTCTGGAGGACTCCGAGCCTGGGTAGGCTGCTAAGAAGTCTGCCAGGGCTTGACCTTTGATTACCTTTTGTGGGACGAAGATCATATGATAAGGGGACAGTAATATTGCCCATGTAGCGAGGCGAGAGCTGAGTGCCCCTGGTTTAGTCATGAGGACCCTGAGAGGGTTGACTCATGAGATCACATGTATCATTTGTCCGGTGACATAGTGCCGTGTTTTCTGAATGGCGAACACCAGGGCAAGGCATTCCTTCTCCACAGCGGTGTATCGGTGCTCTGGCCCAATCATCATTCGACTGAGGTAATATATGGCTTGCTCATGGCCTGCGTCATTGTTTTGTACGAGCAGAGCCCCGAGGGAATGTTCTATTGCTCGTACATAGAGCAAGAATGGTTTTCCAGAAACTGGGGCTACCAGGACTGGAGGGTTCGACGAATATTCTTTGATGCTGTCGAAAGCGCGCTGGCATTCCTCATCCCATACGAATGAGACGCCTTTCTTCATGAGATGGATGAGTGGTCGACATCGCCCGGAGAGGTTGGAAATGAACCTCCTGATGTAAGCTAGCCTCCCTTGAAGGCCTCTGAGTTCGCGGAGATTTCTCGGGGGACCCATCTCCATGATTGCTTTCGTCTTCTCAGGGTCTACATGGATGCCGGTGCGGTGATGATGAAGCCCAAGAACTTCCCGCTAGATACGCCCAGAAAGGACTTCGTAGGATTTATTTTCAAATTGTACGCTCGCATTAGATCAAATACCGTCCTTAGATCCTGCAGATGGTCTGCCTTGTAGCGACTCTTAATGGCTATATCGTCAACATAGCACTCCACTGTCATGCGTAAGTGTTCTCTGAAGATGATGCTCATGGCTCTTTGATAGGTGGTGCCGGCATTCTTCAAACCGAAAGGCATGACTGTGTAGCAGTACGTGCCAATTGGTGTTCGGAATGATGTATGCTTTTCGTCATCAGAAGATATTTTAATTTGGTTGTACCCCGAGAAGCCATCCATGAACGACATACGTTCGAAGCCGCAGGTATTGTCGATCATGATGTCTGTGATAGGAAGGAGGAATTCATCTTTGGGGCACGCCTCGTTCAGATTGCGGAAGTCGATGCAGATTCGAATCTTCCCATTCTTCTTGAGGACGGGCACTATATTGGCGACCCAATTGGGATATTGCTCCTCACGAATAAAGCCGTTGGCTATCAGTTTATTGACTTCGGCTTCGATCGCGTCCATCATGCCTGGGCGAAAGCATCGCTGTTGTTGCTTGACTGGCTTCGCATCCGGCCGAATGTTGAGTTTGTGAAGAGCAATGTCGGGATTTAACCCTAGCATATCTTCGTAGCTCCAGGCGAACACATCAATGTCTTCTCTGACAAGTTTTAGCAGCGACTTCCGCTCTTCGTCTGCTAGACTTTTACTGACGAAAATTAGTTTTGGAGAAGATTCGCTGCCGAGGTCAACCTGTATGACTTTATCTTCAGTAGGAGGTTCTCTCAGTTCGAATCGTTTTTCCCATTCTGCATCCAACTGTTGGGCCCACGGCTCTAGCTCGAGGATTTCAGGGATGTCTTTATCTTCTTCATAAGCATCGGCGAATGCCATGTTAACTGACAAGACTTGTCTGAACACATCTCTGATGCTGGTATCCGAGTCAGAAGTGGGTGACCTGGTTGAATGTGACTGTCAGTCGCATTCTTCATCTGAACTCTCAGGGGGCGTAGTAGGCGTTACATACTCTAACCCGCATCGAGTTTTGCTATAGTAGTCCCGTGGTTTGCCCGTCGGGACTGGCAGCTTCAAAGGTAATCGTCGTCCAGTGCCGTAGTTCAAACCTGGCGTCGTCTCCAGATCATACCCCTGTTTCTGAATGAGATATTTGGATTGGGGGCTATAAAGATACAGAGGCAGTCTTCCGGTATCTGACCCGAGGGCGTCTTCTTCTATGGTGAAGGGATGCGGGTCGTCCTTCCGGCCGAAGATGATTGGATGGTCCCCTCCCTCGATTATTCGATAAGCGTCTTCTACTGATTTGTCACCTGTGTGTGTAGGTGAGTGCCTATGCCGTGTTCCATAGCGTACATTGTACAAAGCTTATTAAGCTCACTGTAGTTCAAAGATAACCCTTTATTGATGAAGTAAGGTATCTTTTCTAGGGGATTACATCATCAGCGGAGGGGACATCAGTGTGGGCAGCCACATACTTGGCTAACTCTGGTTCCTCTTCGGCTATCCCCTGTGTGAATGAAGACTGAGAGGACGTCCTAGGAAGCTTGATTGTCAGTGGTTCAGTTGATGGAGCAGAACGTGGAGTTGCTGGCAGGCTAGCGACCCCCAGTTTGGCATTTGATGTGGAGCGATATAACACCCAGTTTTTCAATTGAGGGTATTTTGGTCATTTTCAAAATTTTGAAATTAATTTGGGATTTTTATTATTAAATATAATTAATATGATTTTTAGTGATTTTTGGTAATTTTTGGTGAATTGTTTGGTGCTAGTTTTAGACTGTGACCCATGTGGACTAGGAGACTGTCCTATTGGCTAACCTAGGTCAAGACACTTTGGTTAGGTTAAGAAAACCCTAGTGTGACCTAAGTTAATTATTTCAAGTTCATTAGAATTGGTTTGGGGCAAATCGGATTTAGTTTGGTTTGAGAATGGCTTGTGTAGTCACAAGTCATAATCATGACTAAACTAGTTAGGACTCAACCCACTAACTAAAACCCTAACCCTAGGGCCTTTGGCCAGCCACATAACAGCCCCTCCCCTATTTATATCCTCCCAAAATTTTAGGGCTAGCCTCTTTCATTAGAGTTCATCAAGTTTTGGAAAAAGGGGTAAGTCCATCTTTACAAATTCATATTAAATCCAAATTGAATCCTTTTTCCCTCTAGTAAATTCCTATAGGTTCTAAATAGTGTTTTCTTGCTGTTGGGATTGAGATTTGACAGGGAGCACACAATTTGAGGAGCCTTGGTGCTTGGAAGGATCTTCTCCCTTGGTTGTTTTTGGAGCTTGGTAAACCAATAGGTATAATCCTCATTTCTGATCTTAAAATCCATTAAAAATCATTTCTAAGGTCCCCTAGCCCTCACCCAACTGTTAGGGAAGCCAACCCTAGGATTCGAGCTTGTTTCGTGTCCGCATCGGACACGTATCAGAGCCTTGCATCAGGTGCTCGACGAAATGTCCCAAAGGACTGCTCGTTTGAGATTTTTAAATGTTTTTGAATAGAAACTTAGATCTAAGTGTCGTCTAGGCATTACCAGTGTCCTATGCTGATTTGTGAGTCGTGTCGTGTCGTGGGGACACGGGAACACGCGTGTGTGGGCTGTGTGCGCGCGACACTGTAGCTCCCCTGCTACTCGGGGGCTACTGTGCGCCGTACACGTGTCGTGGACACACGAGACCTTGCCTATAGCAAGGGGCCATGACTGACACGAGGCTCGTCAAATTTCACGAGTCCTCGTGTCGTGTCGGACACGTTCTTGGGTGTGCACGGGTATGGCTGTGTGTGCGTGCGTGTGCAGTGAGTGTTTTGTTATTTTAATTCATTTTAAATGTTTTAAATTAAGTTTAATGATTGTTTAAAGATCCTAAAATTGTTGCCTAAACTCTGTTACATTGGTTTGCACTTTGGGAATATGTAATGTTGGTGTTGGGTTCGAATTTGGAATGAAACAGTGAAGAACACTGATACTGTTTTGTTCCAAGTTCAAACAGTTAAATTCCTAATTCCTGTTAATATTTTCTCTTTTAATCTGAACCTACATATCATAAATGATGATTAGCTTAGTCTTGGCAATTGGAAATGGGCTTGGGTTTGTGTGTAGAGGAATTTGATAGTTGGGTTCGAAATTGCATAGGACAGTGTAAAGGCTGTTACATTCTTCCTAGTTCTTTCAACCTTTAAATTCTGATTGTTTGTTTAATTTTTAAATGCTAATATCCCCACATGCTACATTTTTTTACATTGGCTAAGTTTTCCTTCATTATTCACTGATAGGGAGTCACCTAATAATTTTTCCAGTTGTTCTTTACTGTTTTGATCAATGTGCTAATCTGAAACTAATGATTTACTGAGTTTAATATCAAGATCACTGTCATGAAGTTGTATAAACCTGAGTTTGTGAAATTCGAAACTGAGATTGTTTCCAGTTTCACATTGACTTGAGTTCTTCCTCACTTGTTTTCAAGTTTCTTATATAACCTGAGAATGTATTGCAAAAACTGAGTTCCTCCTCATTTAAATTGTATAGGCTGTTTACTATTGGGGTTTTGTGGGGATTCAAATTGAGTATTAACTGAGAATTCAAATGTTTGAACTGTTAGATCAAGGTATAAACTGAGAAATTCTTGAGGGACTGAAAAATGGATTGTTTTGAACTGTTGGAATGTTTCTTTATTTGTTTTTGAGTTTATATGCGAATGAAAAACCTGAGATTCAAACTATGTATTTCACTGAGTTAATATGTTAAAACTTGGAATGTGGGGGAGGGAAAGGTTAAATTCTGTGACTGTTAACTGTCATGGAGAGTGGGGGGATGTTCAGGAAATTTGAATATTAATGTTATATAAACTGAGTTCCAGATTTTTGCTTCCATTCACATTGATGTTGATTTGTTGAGGATCCTTGTGTTTTGATTATTCTAAAACTGTTAATATAAACCTGAAAATGTTTGAACCTTGTATTGATCACTGTCTTACCCTCTACACTCACATTCACTCATGGTACACACACCCTTATTCCCTAACACATACACATGCCTCACATGTATCACAACACACTCTATCACACAAGCTCACATCACTCTAGCTCTACACACACACTAGTATGTATTCTTCTCTTCCACATGTATAGGTTTTATATCTTGAGTTTGTTTCACATATAGGATTCCTATACATGAATGTGTATATATATATATATTAGATATATATGTGGTGTATGTGATACCTTGATAGAGT
Organism: Iris pallida; assembly: GCA_029216955.1. NCBI lineage: Eukaryota > Viridiplantae > Streptophyta > Magnoliopsida > Asparagales > Iridaceae > Iris > Iris pallida. The sequence goes on along the minus strand of JANAVB010022997.1, from coordinate 328,074 downwards.
GTATTATATATATATTATGTATATGGGTTAGATGGATATGGTTGCTAACTTGGCTTGGCCTGTTGGCCCATGGCCTAGTTTATTAGTCTATGGCTATAGTGATGTTTAGTTAGCTAGTGAGTCTAGTTTTGACTTGTTTAGTCTTATTTAACCTAGAATGGACTAGTTAGCCTAGTGTAGCCTAGTTTGACTTAGGTTTGACTTGGTTGACCTAGTTTGACTTCTAGGGTTGACCAGAGTTGACCAAGAGTTGACTTTGGTCTAGATTGACCTAGATTCATGTAGAATGCATTAAATTGCATTATATTATCATTCTGGACTTGTTGTGACTTGTGCTGTTCTATTAGGAGACAGACACCACTCCTCGGACAGTATTTTCAACTCGGACTTTCAGTTAGCAGGCGAGTACTTTCTCTGATCATTTCATATCTTGTTTAGGATTATATTCCTGCTTTAGATTACTTTACATGATGCTGACACGTTGGAAACACGGATTAGTACTATATGGATCTGGTTGTGCGATGTTATCCCCTTAGCGGATACATCGGATATTCGTGTTCGTGTACTTTATCGGGAACATCGTGTACTCCTTGTATTTGTTACATTCGTGTACGAAACGTGTGAATCGTGTATAATCATGTTTTTACATGACCTTCGTGTACAATAACATAACGTAGCTGGATCCTTGTGTATTGATTGGGGCGGGGAGTAGAAGTGGTTATGTATTCAATCCAGTAGATTACTCGTGTACAAACCTTTGTAGATTACTCGTGTATAACATCGTGCCGTCTACATAACCATCTTGTGCTCTGAATCACTAGCACTGTTAGTTCTCTATATATTGTAGCTATTTACTTACAGTCTCTCTCTTTTTCATCATGTTATTTCTTCAGATCCTGTATCTTACTCTCTAGCATGTTTATATTTCCTAACCGGTTATGATTTTGTTGAGATGTACTGTACTCGCTCCCATCCTAACTGGACCTGTTGAAAATTTTACAGTGAATGATGAGGCTCTGGTGTCTATCCCTCTTGGTGCAGCATTAGACATCACTAGTGACTTGGACCTGCTAACAGTGGTTGATACTTCTCTAGATTAGGGTTGTCTTTACTTTCTGGATCACTGTATTAGACTTTGAGATATTCTGAGTTGTATATTTTTAGACACTTAGTTCTGGACTTGTATCTCTGTGATTCTCTATTCTGGATTTGTTATCTTTCATTATCTATCTATCTTACCTGTTCTACCTTAGATGTGATTGAGTTTTATATTCTGCTATGTCACCCCCATTCGGGGAGTATAACTGCTATTACTTACAGTTGTTAGATGTTGTGACCTAGGACAGCGTTCTACCGCCGACACTGCGGCGTAGGCTGGACGTACCCACGTCTCGTGCCCTTACTCTAGGCTGAATACAATTTCATGATTCAAGGGCGAACATATAATTCAAGAGAAATTGTCAATGTAGTCGTGGATAAGACTCTAGAGACATCTATATCTCAATCCACGTAGGGTAATTAAATAAAGTGCGAACCAAATGCATCATGGTTGATCAGACCATAATACACTGATTCTGATTAGACAATAAGTTAGCAGGCGTCCCCACTAAACATATGTCTCAAATCAAGCTCGAGAACAGAGTGAGCTTGCAAAACTAAGCTGTAACAGCAGCGTTTGTTAAGATAGTCGAATACAATATGCGAGATTTTTGAAAAGAGGCACAAGTAGTTCGAGTTTAGAGAGAAACAAACTTACCTGGTGTCCTTGCTTATACAATCTTTCTAAAATCTTCATGTCCATAAGGTCTTGGTCAACTAATGGGTTATGGAACTCTGGATTCTATATTCTTGGTAACTTATTAGTGTCGGTCAATTACCTCGTCAATAGGTCACAAGGACCACGGAATGCTAGATCGGAAGATGTGCTACCCAACTTGCAAAACTTCCACTAATATTGGCTTTGGATCTTATGGGACATACATGGCATTGTCCTATCCTCCATATTATCCTAAACCTGTAATCACGTTTGAAGTCATTTCACCGAGAGTTACGCCTCGCCCGTATACTCGGGCTGTGGTAAGCCCTTGGATTCGTAATTTCAGGGTGCTATGCTATTCGATACTCTACCTTATATTGACACAAGGATTACGGTCAAAGAGGACCTCTAGCCATAGTTTTGGCAATATCCCATTACCTATATTTTCTTAAACCAATTTCACTTCTAGGGGTTAGGTCTCGCCAGTGCGCTGCTGGCTACAGTGAATCCATAGTCTCCTAAATTTAAATAAATGGCGACAGTGCGCTGCTGCCCTGCCAGTATGAGTTAACTAACATTCTCGTAACTATATCTGTAAATAAATCTCTGAGCTTGTAGAGATTCGAACAAGTTGACTATGAAATAAGGCATAAATATTTGTCCTATCAGTCACAATCTTTAAATAACAGATTGCACGGGAAGGAACAAACTGAAGACAAAGAACTACAAACATTCTGGTATCTCTTTCATGTGTATTCGAACCATGGAAGAAATTTTTTGGATCAATCTACCTCGATATTCGCATTTGAATAACCGAATCAGGAATTATAAACTATTCCCTTACGGCAAAATAGGATTTTAAATAGGCAATCCAGACTAAGATATGGTGACGATATCCAAGGAGGCAAGAGAATGAATTAAATAATCTATCAAGGCTAGATTATTAATTCTATGAAGCCCTGCCTTACCAAGGGAATAATCTATCCACATTGGATCATATCGTCCTATCAAGAGACAATAATGTAACTATAGGGATCTGACAACTATCAAAATTACTAACTCCTCATCTAAGTTGCATGGCCTAGACTACCCATCGGTAAACTTGTATAAGGGACTCCTAGTCCTAGTCATTCTCGTAAATTAAATTAATTTCTAATTCGTGAATGAGCATTTCCAGTCGCAGGCTCGCAATAGTACGACTAACTTAAGTACTATCACGAGTTCGCATTATTTGTAAAGACTGACCTGCATGGGCCACCACAAAAACTTGTCACGACCCGCACCCGTTTTTTTTTTTAAACGGATACGAGACATGTCCAAGCCAGCCTACGCCGCAGTGTCGGCGGTAGAACGCTGTCACGGCCATGAAGATCAAAATTACAAACAATGCTCATTCACATAATTAATTTAATTTACAATGATCACAAGTTTTACATTTGCAGAAAATATAAACTTGTACAAATATTGAATGACTAATACTCAATTATCTAACTAGTCTTTAGGCCTTTGACTGCAGGTATTCCCCTCACTCCCCAAGCTAAATGAATCCACGGCTAACCTGAAAATGTTGGTTTCCAGTTAGGAATGGAACGAGCACAATTCACTGAATGCAATTTCAAATAAAGAAGATGACTATAAAACAAAGGTTAGACATCAATTATGAGTTTTGAAAATAAACAGGAAATACAGAAAACCAATAGTAAATAAATAGACACAACAGACCTCCTCCAACTGCTAGAAGTACCTTTGATATGTGATCGGTCTCGGGACAATTATGCGACACTGTCTACACTGTCTAAAGTTATACTGTCTACACTGTCTAAGTTACACTGTCTACACTGTCTAAGTTATACTGTCTACAGAAAATATTGCAATAACGAAACACTGTCTACAAAATAATAATCACGATCTACACAATTTAAATGCAGTAATAATCATGGTCTACACTGTCTACTTTGCAATAAATAAATCATTGTCTACACTGTCTACAAGAAATAAATAGATCACTGTCTACACTGTCTACAAGAAATAATGAATCACTGTCTACACTGTCTACACTGTCTGTCAGATCACACATCGTTGGTACTTTCCATTCCCGACTCAACAATTTTAATAGAAAATAATCACATAACCAATGGCCAATCAATGAAATATAGTAAAAATCAATATCGAAATGCAGACAATAAACTGTACTCGCCTGTGGTCCTGTGCTGGTGAAACCGATGATCCAAATCACTCAAAATGCCACAATAGTCAAAACCCGTACAACAGTCCCCGAAAGCTGAAATAGACAATACCAATGATCTCAGAATAGTCCAATTAGCTACGATTGCCTGTCCTTAAGTCCAATTCTGGATACAGGGGCAAAACGGTAATTTTGGGCCAAAACGATGTCTGCCGTTGGACCCGCTTTGCACCGAAAAGCGTGCCAGAGTCAACGGTCTCTAAAATTGTCAAACTATATGTCTACGGATCCAGTTTTTCGATACGAACCCAACCGTATATCCAAAGTTGGATTTCGGCGGGCCATGCACAAAATTACCCGTTGAGTGGGACCGTGGGGCCCACAAAACGACGTCGGATTCAACTGTCTCAGAATCTGACCAAACTTGGCATACAGGACCAAAAAAATGATACAGTTCTGTTGGCGCAAGTTTCGTCTCGATCTGACGAGCGTGCACAAAGTAATTGGATAATTTGCAAAGTACACGATATGGTGAATTTCGACGGATACGCATCAAATTCGTCGCGCACACGCGACCAATTTGAATTCCGTCAAAGCCCACACGACCACGAAGCTGTTACGCAGCTTTCGATCCTTTCGGTACGCGACCACGTCGTCCGGATTGGCGTGACGCACGTCGTGTGGAGCGTTTTTGATATTTTCAAAACAGGTTTTTGATCAACTTTAACCTAAATTTAAACAGAAAGTAATGGTTACAAAAATAAAATAATTAATGAGTTTTAATCTCGGTTAGGTTGTCTAAATGATTGTTCAAATAGTTTTTCAAATATCGTATTGGATCGATCGGGATCGATCGCCAAACTTGGGTGATTGGACAGTATAAACCCTGTTTTTCGAACAGGTTTTCGGTCGAGTTTAGCGTCGGTTTGCCGACAACCTAGGGCATCTAGATACAATGTAATTGAAGGGGAAAATAATGGTATAGGTTGTGGTCATACCTGAAGAAAAAGTTCGGAAAACGATCGAGCAATGAGAGTGCACTTCGATCGCGAAGTTGGGCCTGCACTGCCGTGCTGCTGTTCTCGCCCCTGTTTCGCGCGCGTGCGCGCGCGCTCGCACGGCCTGGCCGTGACTGGGCTGGTCGACGGCGGTGGCCGTCCAGCAGTGGGGCACGCGCGGCCTCCTGGGTTGGGGTCGGCGTTCTCGTATTTCGCTTAGGGTTTGATGCTTTCCCCTGCTCTGATCCTATCGCTGCTATCTATATGGCGTTGTTGATTATACAGGGGTCGGGAATGGTTTGGGCTGAAACCGAGAGGGGTGGGGGTGTTTTAGTTGGGCTGGGATATAGGATTGCTTAGGATGGGGGCCTGTGGGCTGACTTATTCCTACTATTGCTGCTGTTAATACTCCTTTGGGTAAAGGAGGCTCGGGCTGGGCTAAATTGGAAGGCTTGGTTGCTAGTATACCAGATTACTCTATCATGCCAGTTTTGGTTTATAAACTCATAATCCTTATATATATATATATATATATATATATATATATATATATATATATATATATATATATATATATATAAAATATATATATATATATATATATATATATATATATATATATATATATATAAATGCCTATATATATAATATACATTTATATATTTACACAAACATATATGTATATATTTAATATACATATATTTATATACACTCTACCTATATACGTATTCTCATACACATTCACATATACTTGTATATATATATATTATAGATACCCACATATATATATATATATATATATATATAAAATATATATATATATATATATATATATATATATATATATATATATATATATATATATATATACATACCATATATGTCTAATATTTATATATATATATATATATATATACAACAAACCTATAATATCAATATTTGTATTTCCATACGCATACACGTATATAGTATATATATATTTATATATAAACTTGCATATACCCATGTATACCCTCAATATATATATAATCACTAATAGATTAACTATATTTATAACAACTGGTATAGATTATCTATATAATAAATAATATAGATTAACTAATATAGATTATCTATATTTATATATACATGAATGTGTATATTCATAATAAAAATCCGTTGATAATTATTTGTAATCAATAAAAGTATACAATATACCCTCTTAAAATTTATCTAAAATATTTAATATACCTTAATCGACATAAAATCCCAATACATATAAAAAGCTCTACAAATCAGTTATATTAAAGCTAGTAATAACCAATGATTCTATTTAATGAAGAAAATAAATAATAGTAAATTATTTCTAAATTTTCGGGGAGGGGAGCTACAGCAGCCGGGTATGGTTGCCGTATTCTGAGGTCTTGAGAGTTTTCTCGGGCGTAAAACAGGGCTCGGAGCTCCTGGACCTCTCTTCTTGCTTCCCTGGCATCATCTGCAGCGGTGGGAGCCGTTATTTCGGGAGGATTGTTGCACGGGTTTGGTGCCGCTGAGTTCGAGTCCGCATTGACCGCGGGACCCGTGCTTGTTTAGCCAGGTGTTCCTCCTTGCAGAGTTGGAAGAGCCGCCTTGATTTCATCTACAGACTTGACCAAGGCCTGTAGTATGGCCTCCAGAGTGTCGATGCGCTGGCGATCGCTGGAACCACTTTGATTGCTGTCCATCATGAACACCGTCCTTATATGATGAGAAATAGAAGGGACGGTGGAGGACGTATCCTCCGAGTCATACCCATGTACCGAGAAGTCATCGGGATATGTGGGAATATTCTCTTCTAGTTCAGACTCGGAGGGAATAGTACCCCCGGCTTCAAAGCTTGCTTCATCTTGAGAGTCGTGGACATCCTCGGGGATGCCAGGCTCGGCTGTATCTGATGGGAGAGTTGTCTCCCCTGGCTCGTCTTCTTGGAATATCGGATTGTTGTGGAAGCTCGGAGGGGTGCTACACCCAGCCCCAGCAACCCCCTGTGTTATGGACGACGAGCCTCCCACTGTAGCAGATTTCATCTTAGAACGAGTACCTTGGAAAACTCCGGTGGTGGGCACCCGCTTAGACGACAGTTTTTTAGTCGCAGTGGTTGAGGTCTTCGGGCTGGAAACATTCGTCTTCTTCCCCCTTCTATCAGCGGGGACTTTTCGAGCAGAGTTGCAGGAGACGACGGGTAGTGCCTCTTCTCCTGAAGATGGCTGTTGCAGTCTTTGAAAGACAGACTGTCGATCTTCTTGCATCGTCGTGCCATTGCAGCAGCAGTTGACGATGATTTGGGTGCACTGACGTCCGTGGGAGGACTCTTTGCACCCCGATGCATCTCTTCTTTTCTTGCGTTTGTGGAGGATGGCCTCACGCAAGTCCATGTTTGCTCCCGAGATTTTGGAAGACTTTTCTGAACCTCTTTGTCCATCTGCCGCCGGGGGCTGGACTCGAGTGGTTCTGTACAACTTCCCATCCGAGGCCCGCGTAATAATTAGCGGGACGCCCTGATAGTCAGAGGTTGGGGCAGCTGACTGGGCTTGGTGGGCTCGCGCTGCCCTAGACTTCTTCCTTTTAGCACTCGCGGGTGCGTAATAGGAAGAGTCCAAGTTGAATATCACAGAGTCTTGCTTATCATCCAGAGAGTCATCAGGGTCAGGACCGCATGAAAGACGGTCGAAGACTGATTGAGAGAAGCGTGGAACAGCCGCTATGCGGCTAGGATTGGGAACCGTGCAGGCTGTCTGCATGCGGTTGTCTTTAGCTGTCGGATGGGTTATCCTTGTACGACTAGGAGTCACGACCGTGTAGGCTGGCCGCATGAGGTTGGCAATTGTGGCCACATGGGTTTTTTGCAAGCGATTGACTTCAGTAGCCGCATAAGCTTCGTCCATGCGGTTGGCAACTGTAGCCGCATAAGCTATACGGCTGACAGATGTGGCCGCGTGTATTTTTTTCTTGCAGTTTGCGGATGTAACCGCATAGGCTTTCTCCATGCGGCTAGAACCCTTATGCGGCTCGGATCGCATAGAGGTCCTCTTTGTCCCTGTAAGTCCAGCATCATAATATTTTCTTCTGCCGGACTTGGGGACAACAGAGTCGTCTATGATTTGAAGTGAGGCCGCGGGAGAGTCTTCTCCACCATCTTGAGCAACAGAGGGTATCTCTCCAAGAGCTTCAGTAGGAACGAAGAATCGGGGTCTCTACTCCTTGTGGGTCTTCTTTGTGCGGGCTCGCTTCTGGACCGGGCCAGTGCTCTTGTCGGAGAGCATTTCTTCGAACGCCTGTTGGTCGAATCGGGCGACCATCTTCTGTTGCGTGGAGCCAAGCTTGGCTTCATCCGATTGCATCACCAACTCCTCAGCCGTGGAGAAGTTTGTCCCCAACAGAGTCGCCATCGTGTTTGCCATGAAATATAAAAGAACAGAACAATTATCGGAGGACCGGACTTTTACTTCACGTTACAAACTCGCTTGTACAAAGAAAGCCTAGGGACGAAAACCTAGGTACAGCAATCTAAGTACAATTGTTTATTTTTGATTCTGGGGGGTGACGATAGAGGCTCGGGAAGGCGACGGCAGCCCTGCCTTACTCCTTGGACGATCGGTATGCAGCCTTGGCTCCTGTGACGAGATGGTTGGCGTTGATGAAGAAATGCTCTTCTTGCTCTCCTCGTATTGCTCTTCTGACTTCTCTCTCTCTGGATTGATCTCTGTATATTTTTCCTCTGATTATTGGGGGGAAGTGTCTCTCTGTATATGTGTATCTCTTTCTGTTGGTCTATCTCTCTGCATGGGAATGGCACCCTGCTATTTATAATAGTGGGGGGCATCATTAGGGTTTACAATGATTGCCCACTCTCAAAGTGGCGGCGGCCTGATAAGTAATCAATCGGGGCCATTAATCTTGAGCGTGAAGGATCTGGGCCATTAATGAGGATTATGCCAAATTATGTCAGTCGTTAATGTTGATTGCAATAAATCTCCATCATGATGATTTGCTGATATCTGCAAATATGAATGAATCCATTTAATTTATTCTCTTGCCACGTGTCCCAAATCATTGGGATCTGACCCAAGATTTGATTACCTTTAGGACACATGTTCTGTCATCGTTGTTGAGCCACATGAAAAGGGTTCATATTTGGGCCGCATGAAGGTCGTCATGACTGAGCCGTATGAAAGGTTTCATGACCGAGCCGCCTGAATAGTCTCTAAACTCGAACCGCATGAAGGTTGTCATGACCGAACCGCATGAATATGTTCATGACCAAGCCGCATGGGAGTCTTTATGGTTGAGCCTCATGAGAGTCTTCATAGCCGAGCCGCATGGGTTCCTTATTGGCCGAGCCGGATGGGGGACCTTTATGGTTGAACCGCATAGGTTTTTCTGTACTGGCCCCATGAACTCATCTTATTCTGGCCGCATAAGCTTGCCTCGAAACTTGGTAGACAACGCCATTTTGGAGATTTTTCTTATTCCCGAAACTTGGCAGGCAGCGCCACTCATTATGACAACTTTATGTCAGGTCTATCTTCTGTCAGCTGTCAGTCATCAGAGCATTAAATGCGTCGTTGGGTACAGCTGTTTTGAATGCCACGTTGGCCTTTCTCTCTGAGCCGCATGAGTTTACTCGAACTGCCTATGTGCTTGAGCCGTATGGGACTCATGGGCCCTCCGAGCCGCATGAGGCATTTTGGCCGCATGGACTATTTTTCTCCTCAATTTTCATGCTTCTACAGCAGATACATGCCAACTAACATTAAATTTTGTATGAATATATCTTGGCAAATGGCAATACTACTTCCGTAATTTTTTAAAAAAAATCCGATGCAAGATGTTATTTAACATTTCTTGTTTATGTTTTTTCAATACTAGGATTGAGATATATGGGTTTGTTTACCTAATTGATCAACAACAGAGAAACTCAAAAAATATAAAAAAAAAGAAGCCAAAATCAGGAAGAAAAAAAGTTACAAAATATTTCAGTTTGAAAACGAAATCATTATGAAATCTTAAGTGTAAAGATTTACGAAAATATATTCAACACTATGAACCTATAATTTTAAGTGTGAAATCTTAAGTGCAAAGATAAACGAAAAGACTCATTGCCATCGGCTCAACGCTATTCAATACCAACGTGGGATCAACTATAAATCACAACAGGTAGTGACCTAAATATACTACAGAAGCTGATTGAAACTTAGTTATTATGGAAACATGCATAAATAGAGATATTACGAAGGAAGACCGAAGATCTACTACAAACAATATGTATCATAATTTTTAAAAGATGCAAAATTCTAAGTGTGTGCTTATGGCTGTGCAGAGTAGATTATACACTACTAAAATATCATCTAATAGCGACGTAATTTAGCGACGGCAAAAAATGAAGTCGCTATTAGCGACAGCTTTATAAACACGTCGCAAAACGTCGCTACCTAGCGACGTTCTGCGACAGGAGTTTCCTACGTCGCTGAATAGCGACGTTCAGCAACATATTATAAATATATGTCGCCATTTTTGCGACGTTTAGCGACGTCAACACGTGACGTCGCTAAGTTATTTTACTTAGGGCACGCCGTTGCCTTCTTTTCCCCTCACTCTCACTCGAAAACTTGCAAAAATTTTAATTTTCCCCCCCACCCCCCGGCGACTCCCTCCCCCTCTGTCAGTGCCCTCCCTCCCCCCCGGCGACCCCCTCCCCCCGGCGACTCCCTCCCCTTCCGGCGAGCTCCTCCTCCTCGAGATCCTCCTCCTCGAGCTCCTCCTCCCCCAATCCGAGCTCCTCCTCCTCTTCCTTATGTAAACCCTAACCTAACTCCTCTCCTTCCTTCTCCTCTCCCACGGACTCACACACACACGGACACACGGACACACATCGTGTCCCCAAAGAGTTTGGTTTGTTTTTGGACACATTGTGTCGAGTATTTGGACACGAGTATGGTTTGGGAGACACGTACACACATGACACTTGTATATGAATCCTTGACTTTGGTTTGGACACTTGACTTTGGTTTGGACACTTCTATAAATATTGTTTGGTTGCCCAAAAAATAACAAACGAGAGCAATTGAAATAAAATAACTGCATTTATATTTTTTTTACAAATTATTTTTACATAATATCTAATGGAAATTTATGACAATAATACATAATATATGAACTGTTAAAATGATATAATACATAATATTTCCATCAAATGACTAATCACATGCCACAACAACAATATTGATAAATTTAAAGAATACATAATGTTTCATTTCCGAAAATTACAAAATAGAGAATACATAATACAAGACATGATATGACACTCGAAGGCAACAACAATATTATTGTTTCTAGCAAATGAATTGATGACAAGAATCATTAGAAGCATATTGCCCATACTTGTTTCCAGAAAATTGACTAATCACAGGCAGAATACAGATTATGTTTCTAGCAAACGACTAATCACAGGCAGCTTTAACAACATTGATTAATTGATCATAGTTCATTAGAGCATTGTCAACTTGTTGGCTCTGAGTTATTTGCAATCCCATATCATGAAAATGTGCCTCTTCACCAATCATACTTAATGAGGAATACAACAAAGTCATAAGACCATCAACAAGTTAAGGTCATCACCGCCAAAATAGACAAATATACGAATATAAAATCCGATGAAGACTTTGCATGCATACTTCCAATTCACAGGGACTCTACGACAATAGAAAATCTGATGCAGACTTGGTTTCACAATAGAAAATCTTATAGTCTATTACTTCTTATAATAGACTATCATTAAATGTTCAACACTAGTTGTTATTAGGCCTCACTTAAATCACGAGTTTGGTTTGGACACTTGACTTTGGTTTGTTTTCGGACACGACTCTGTGACACAGGACACAGGACACAGGACACACACACAATACATACATATACCTGTATATATAAATACCCAAGGTTCACAATATCGGTATCGGAATCGGTATCGGACTATTCCTATGCGTATTGGTATCGGCGATATCGGTATATCGGCGGTATCGTATCGGAGTATCGGACTTTGGTATCGGAAAACAAATAATTATTAATAAATTATTTATATTTAAAAACATATATTTTATACATTTAGGCATAATTTTAAGTATTTCAGCATTATTTCTTAGTAGTTTTGAAATTATATGAAATATTAGTCACCCTTACCGATTGGTTTTGCCGAATTGACCGGAACAAAGACCCCCAATGTCGGTATCGGTCAATATTTGGTATCGGATCGGAACATGGCAAACCGTATCGGTATCGGCCGTATCGGACCGGTATCGGCCGATAATTTAAACCATGGTTGTCACATTAAGGGTCTTTGAGGAGGTGACATGTTGTGAAAAGATATATCCTTATAGTTCTCCTACGTAATGTTAAAGAAAATCCGTAGGAGAACTATATATAAGGATATATTTTTTCGCAACATGTCATCTTGTCAAAGACCCTTAATGTACCAACTATGTTACCGCGGTATTGGTATTTGGATACCAATAGCGATAAGGTAAAGGGTACCAATAGCGATAAGGTAAAGGGTACAAACTGAAGGTATTGGTATTGGGATACCAATAGCGATAAGGTAAAGGGTACCTTGGTAGGTAATGACTAGAAATAGGATATTTGACTTAGATTTGACCTTGTTTGACCAAGGTTGACTATTTTGACTGAAAGTCAAAGTAGAGTCAACATCTGACCTAGATTGGACTAAAAGTTGACAAAGTCAACAGTAGGTCAACCTTTGACCTACTTTGACCTTGTTTGACTTTGCTTGACTTAGCTTGACCTTGTTTGACTTAGTACAACCTAGTTTGACCTAGATTGCATATCATTATTATTAGTAACTGTCCGCTACTAATGTGTGTCCCATAATAAGACATAATATACGAATTTGTGCCTGTTGTATAATGTGTGTCCATCTTTGCAAAATTATTTCCAAATGGATATGAATTACTACTTGCAGAATCGTTCATGGATGTACAATCGTCGTTCTGATGATATGTGTGGTGTGCGGGATGAATACATAGCGGCAGTAGAGCAGTTCCTGCAGTTTGCTAAGGCGTTCCCTCAATACATGGACGGTAGCAAAATTAAGTGTCCGTGTGTGAAATGTCATAACATAAAATATTATCCAGAAGTGGAAGTGACATATCATTTGTACTCGAGGGGTTTCACGCCTAATTACTATCAGTGGACCGCACACGTTGAACTTGTGTCTTTAGCATCAGAACAGGAGCCTTACGTTGAGTCGTATATGCATGCGGGACCTAATATTGTTTCAGATAATCATGCATACGACGACGGGTGCGTCAACATGGTTTTCGACGCTGAGGGGCCTAGTTTCGTTTATGATGCACCTGAGGAGGCACCGAACGCCGATGCTGCACAGTTCATGGAGTTACTGGAGAATGCAAGGACTCCATTGTATCCTAGTTGTGAGGATCATTCACCGTTGGAGGTGGTTACAAGACTGTTGAGCATTAAGTCAGATTTTAATATGTCGTAAGAATGCTACAACAGAGTGTTGGAGTTGATTATAGAGATCTTGCCGGCGGGTGCTAAGTTGCCTAAAGACTTCTACCGGTCTAAGAGGATGGTGAGATCGCTCTGGATGGGATACGAGAAAATCGATTCCTGTCGCAATGGGTGCATGCTGTACTACAAAGACGACAAGGACGAAGATGTGTGCAGATTTTGTGGTACTGATCGCTATAAGACAACTAGTACAGGAAGGTCTACCGGTGCAAGAAGACCGATCGATTCAATGCACTACTTGCCTTTAACGCCGCGGTTGCAAAGATTATTTATGGTGAAAGAGACGGCCGAATATGAGTTGGCACATGCGAGAACAGATTGAAGGAGTGTTGGATCACCCATCCGATGGAGAAGCATGGAAGCACTTTGATCGAGTGTATCCTGATTTTGCTTCAGATCCGCGTAATGACAGGTTGGGACTATCTTCTGACGGTTTTACTCCTTTTGGTCTTTCGGGATCCGAGTATTCGTGCTGGCCTGTGATTGTCACTCCGTATAACCTACCGCCTTAAGGATGTGCATGAAGACTCAGTACATGTTTCTAACCGTTATAATTCCTGGTCTGAACAATCCCAAGAGGAACATTGACGTGTACTTACAGCCTTTGATAGATGAGTTGAATCAGTTATAGGAAGTAGGCGCTAACACGTACGATGTTTCCAGGAAGCAGAATTTTCAGATGAAGGCAACACTTATATGGACCATCAACGACTTTCCGGCCTTTGGAATGTTATCTGGATGGAGCACTCATGGCCGTCTCTCATGTCCGTATTGTATGGACCGTAGTAAGGCTTTCTGCTTGAAACACGGAGGAAAACCGTGCTTCTTTGATTGTCATCGGCAATTTCTACCAAAAGATCATCCGTTCAGAAGGAACAGGAATGCATTCCGTGCCGGCGTTGTAGAGAAGGGTGATCCACCGCCAAGGTGGTACGGAGCCACGATATGGGAGGTGGTTAAAGATTTTCCAAGTGCTATCGAAGATCCTACAAATGGGTACAAGTGCGATGGATTTGGTAGAGATCATAACTGGACAAAGAGGAGCATATTCTGGGATCTGCCATACTGGAGTACCAATCTGATCAGACATAATCTTGATGTCATGCATATTAAGAAGAATGTGTTTGATAACATAATTAATACTGTGATAGACGTAAAGGAAAAAACGAAAGACAATCCCAAGGCCAGGTTGGACTTAGAAGAAATATGCAAACGCCCTTCGTTGCATTTGATACAGCAGAATGGAAAACAGTTCCTGCCGAAGTCAATTTTCTTGCTGGACAAGGAGGATAAAGTGAGACTTTGTCGGTGGATCCAGGGCCTAAATTTTCCAGACGGATATGTGTCAAATCTGAGAAGATGTGTCGATCCGAAGGAAAAAAAATTGACGGGTATGAAGAGCCACGACTGTCACGTATTCATGGAGAGGTTAATTCCGATTGCATTTCGGGAATTCTTACCGCAGGCAGTTTGGGATCCATTGACGGAGCTTAGCATATTCTTCAGGGATCTTTGTTCTAAGAAATTGCTCATTGATCGTCTAGAAAAGCAAGAGAAGGACATTGCGGTAACACTATGCAAGCTAGAGAGGGTGTTTCCTCCTGGATTCTTCGACTCTATAGAGCATTTCCCGATTCATCTATCCTATGAGGCACGTGTTGGTAGACCCGTCGAATATCGATGGATGTACCCGTTCGAGCGACATTTGAATCACCTAAAAAGAAACGTAAAAAATAAGGCACGGGTCAAGGGTTCTATTTGTGAAGCCTATGTTCTCGAGGAGATTACAAACTTTTGTTCGATGTACTTCAAGCCTCATGTTGCAACTAATAGAACGAGAGCTACCAGAAATAACGACAGAGATCATGAAAGTAATGATACAATACTGAAGGTATTCAATGCTCCAGAAAAGCCATCGGGTAAAATGAAGAAAAGATATCTGAACGATGATGAGCTAAGGGCTGCTCAGGTGTATGTATTACTCAACTGCGACGAGGAGGAAGTAGAAAAAATGGAGGGGTAAGTAAATAATATGTCTACATTATTACTCAGCTCGTGTACTTCACAAGTTATCCTAAACAAGGAACAATAAGGTCGGACTGGTGGGCAGTATGCAAGACCAAAGTTAGAAATACCTTTGAGGTTGACGATATAGCTTATCAACAGGATGAACTACCTCTTGTAACAAATATTATAGAAGTGGACACGACGGAAGTTCCTCATTACACATGTAATTGTGTAGAAGAAGTAGAATTATCTGAAGAGGAAGATGCAGATGAAAGTGAAGATGTAGAGGAGGAAGAAGAAGAAGAAGAAGAAGATGAGCTAAACGAACTAGATGAATTTTCAGAAGAGGATTGAAATCTGTGATGTCTGTCATATAAATATGTATTTTTGTGATAATAAATATGTGACACTTTAGTGACACTTTTATCTGTGACCATGATATTTTTCAAAAATCTGTGATGTCTATCATATAAATATGTATTTTTGTTTTATTGTCATATGTTATTATCAGGTATGACTAGACCAGGAGGACGAAGTGGAGGATTTTATATTACGCAGTCCCGTCAGCCTCGGCCTGGGGATGGAGAGGGCAGTTCCGTACCCTCATCCTCATCTCCGAGTATGCCAGTGTACCATTCTGTTCCCGGTCCATTACCGGGACAGGGCAGTTCCAGCAGGTTGCTGACTCCTCCATCGTCGTCCAGTCTTCCTGATCCCGCGTCCAGCAGGTTGCCGACTCCTCCCTCGTCGTCCAGCCTTCCTGATCCCGCATCCAGCATCCCTGATCCCCCGTCCAGCATTCCTCATGTCGACGGCTCTATGGGGGAAGCCTACGTCGAGCATATGGAGGACGGCGATAAGACTGATCCTGCCCAGGCAGGAGGTGAGAGCGACCCTCCATGCACTTCCTGGGCGAGACGCGTATGGAGATTTGGACGGACGGGCCTATGAAGTAAGTTAATTAATTAATATATATTTCTCAAATGATTATATGTACATATATATTTATGAAAAATTATTATTGTATAGATATCGACCTTCTGCAGTACAGAGACAGCTGGAGGTATTTCTAAGGCAGAACTATGGTGGGCCTTGGATTAACTACTCAGATGCTCCCGCAGATAGGAATACCTTTTGGTTAGCCCACTTCAAGGTAAAAAATTTGTTTATTTTTAAATTTTAATAATCATTTGTGTATACTATACAACTTTTGTATTTTACTTCTTGTAGAGGACCTATTTCTATCCACCACACTGGGCGACGAGGATCGAGGGCCAATTTTCTGCCGTCGCAGCCAAGCTCATCCGTGATGCGATCCACGACCAGAAGTGTCGTGATCGCTCCGGAGAGCCGATCCATGGTTGGATCACGCCAGATCAGTGGGCTATGATGAAGGCTACATTCAGGAAGCCCAAGTACCAGGAGCGGTCTGAGAAGGCCAAGGTGGCGCGGTCGAGCGTCGGTAAGTGGTGTGGTGGCTCCATTCCGATGACGGAGCATTTTCGTCGTCTGGTATGTTTCCTATGACGGACATTAATTTATATATAGTTCGATAGAATGTTTAATACTAATAATAGATAATATATTTTAACATGTAAAAAAGGGTGAGGACCCGAACATGGTGACCGTCTTTCTGGTAACCCATCGGAGGGCTGGGGAGTTCATTGACGAGAGGGCGACGCAGGCATATCTACGTTCTATTCTTTATATTAATTTACTATAATTTAGAAAACAGGAAAATAGATATCAATATAGACTTTAGCAAACACTTACACGTTAGCAAACATGTTCTAGGCCGAGTTTGTTCGGCTACAGCATGAGGCGGCTGCTGCTGCTAGTGCGCCAGTAGAGGGAGGGGCTGGTAGTTCCTCCCAGCCGCCTACAGCTCCATCGCAGGACGAGCTCTGGATGACCGCTGTTGGCGGTCTTCAGAAGGGTACGTACTACGGTACGGGATCCTACGACGCGTATTTGGCTTCGGAGTCATCCCGGGCCCCCACTGTCAGTGCGTAGTCTCCGACTTTGCAGGCGTCGTCATGAGCTGAGGATATTCGTCGTCAGATCGAGGAGCTGCGTCGCGAGTTACAGCAGCAGATTTTTGATGTGGTCGAGCGACGATCCGATCCTTCGATCGTCATCGGAAGATTTGATGCGGTCGAGCACAGTATACAGGAGCTGATGAGTCTGCATCAGGTTACAGCTGCCAGCTTACACACGCTCACCGAGTCTACGCAGCGCACAGAGCTTAGACAGGTCGAGCTGAAGGAATCACAGAGGAGCATGTCTGCCTCACTCACTCAGGTTTCGGCTTCGCTTGAGGCGAGTACTCAGAGGGTGGTGAGTACCCTTGCTGTGTATGGTGAGCAACGGCGAGAGCTAGAGCAGATACGTCCTCCCGGTCCATCGACGGTGCCGACTCCAGACACTGCACTGCCTCCGGCGCTGACTCCAGACACTGCACTGCCTCCGGCGCCGACTCCAGACATTGCACTGCCTCCTACTGTCCCTACGGTGCAGCTCACCCAGGAGCAGTATCACTATATTCTATCCCAGTTGTGCGGCAGGGGTCCGCAGTGATTGTATTGATTTTTTATGACTTGTATGTATTGGCCCTATGGGCAAATTGTTTATTGGTACACTTTTATTTATATACTTGGTGGGAGACTTTTTATCATCTTCCATTTTTATTTGACTCTATTGGGTGTTTGTGAGGATGTGTGTCTGTGATATTTACTTTACATTGTCTCCTATTTTATTGTGATATTTACTTTGTGATATCTGCGACGGGGATGACAAATATACCTACGTTGGGTTATAAACGATGATCTGATATACAAAGGAGGTGCTGCAGAAATTTTAAAAAAATATAATGTATATTTTTGTGATGATGTGTGTATGTGTTTATAGTGAATGTGAAATGCAGTGTTCGAAACCATCGACAGTTTCGATTATTGTTGTATATTTTATCTTGGATAGAAAGAGCAACAGTTCAGGGTGTACTTCTGAGAGCTTCATTTTCACGTCCTTCACTTTCTCCGGACGTCGTGTCACGACCCGATCCCAACTAATTGGGTCGACTCGGATCATGCCCAGCCTGCACCGTTGTTGAGACGGCGGCAGTAAGCTGTTCAGTAGCAGGTAACCATACAACAACATTATAATTTGTCACAACTCAACATCGGAAAATTTAAAACTTTATTAAACTTTTACATGAAATAAAAGATACAACTAAAACCATTTTTTTATACATCATGAATAAAAGAAAACTCTAGGCAAACAGCTCAGCAATCTCGAATTCCTCGTCTTGGGATCGCGTAACAAAGCCTCATCAGTGATACCTAAAATGTTGGGTCTCCAGTCAGGAGGGAGCAAAGTACAATTACGAATATCCAATAATTCAAATAATAATTTGAAATTTGCAATGTTAAACAATTTGAAATACTTTAACAATATTTTTCATAATTCTACAATTGAAAACAGTGTGATTTGAGTAGGTAACGAACTATGACCGGCTTGGGATGATTCAATTATATCCTAATGATACGGTCCGGCCTATCCCCGTGTATATGAGGAATCAGCTCGCACAATCAATGATGCAATATAGGGGTATTGGTCATAGACGCTACACTACTCCCCCAATATCCCGAGTCAATCAGATTCAATCAATGAGTCAATATTCGAACTCTAGGAGAGAGTTCCGTGTAGCAATGTGGTTTAAAATTGCAATAAAACAATTACTAGATAAATTACCAAATAGACATAACTGTACTTGCCTTGTATTAGATTGACTGGAAGAACGAGTCGGTACCGAGGAGGAACGTCAGTTGTAACTTCGAGTTCCTACAATTGAGAACTCGACTTAGATTCCTGAATAACCAGACTAAATGTGCTAGTTGCAATCTCTAGTAGTAAGTCCTAGTCAGGTTTTAAGTTGTATTAATTTACAGCTAATGATTACGTCGCAACTACGTGCGTTGATTAAGCCGGTTAATTGAATTATTTGGAAAATCACGAGAATCGATTACAATATGGAAAATCGCAAGAATCAATTACAATTTGGAAAACTTTGTGTTTTCATAATATGTATATAAAATACAGTTTTCTTTTAGTGACAAACAGTGAATTAATAATATTTTATTTATTTTAGCTAAACTCGTAATTAAGCCGTAAATTACGTCCTATCTACGAATATGAAATCAATCCAAAATCCACCCAAATCACATCCACCAGAAAAAGAAAAGAAAATAACTACGCTACACAAATACATGGGCACAGCTACTGGTCCTAAGGTGGGCTTATGCCCGATACATCTTTCTTTTACATTAAATAAGAAAATGACTGAATTTATTAAATAAAATGCAGAATTTAAATGACTATAATATTTAGCCTAAAAAATAAAATAATAATTTAAAGAAAGCTAGGAGTCTCAGACTCGGTCCATTTCCTCAAATTCGGTTTATGCCTCAACGTCCGGTCGGACCGGTGCGTTTGCATTTCGCCGGGGCCCACAGACCGGTACGGTCGTCGCCCGAAAATCGGTTTTAGAAATTCATTTTCTAAAGCCAGTTTTGAAATTAACAAAATATAGTTTTTTGTAAAAATTTGGGCAGCACTTCCTCTATTTCGGGACAAACCCAAAACTGGGAAGTACGCCAACAAACTCCTGCAAATATTTTTTTCCAACCCAAAATAGTCCACAGAAATCCACCAAAAATAATCCCAACACCACAGAATTAATTCCAGTCCACCGAATAATTCCCGAAAAGTCCGGGAATCCAAAATCCATCCAATTCACGCCAACACAGCAAGTAAAACACAGGAAATCAAACTAACGCAGCTAAACGAAAATTGTAACGCAGCTATCCGGATTTCCCGAAGGGAATCCGGGGACCGTTTTCATCATCGACTCGACACGGGAGGGACGAACTACTCTGATAACCAGAAATTACCTATTTCCGTTGGCGGGGAGCCGCGGGAAAAACTCGGGAAAGGAATCCGAACAAAGTCGGTAGCAGGTAGAAGTCCCGAACCGCGGGAAAGTCCACGGGAACAGCAAGGAGTCCACGGGAAAGCGCTGGACAGCGACGGGGAGACGCGGATCTGCGCTGGATAGCGGAGATCGGTCGCGGGAGAGGGGCTCGACGGAGGCGGGGCGTCGCAGATGACCGCTGGACAGCGGGGCTCGCCGCGGGGCAGCGGAGGCTGCTGCGAAAAGCAGCGGAGGCTGCTGCGGAAGGCAGCGGGGAGGCGGCGCCGGTGGGGGAACGGCCGGAGACGCGGGGCGCGGGGCGGAGGTCGGCGCGGGTTGCTGGCCGGAGAGGGGGCTCGCCGGCGGGTCGCGCGCACGGCCACAGAGAGGGCGGCGGGGCGGAGCAAGGGCTCGGAAACCCTCGGGGGAGCTCGGTTCACCACAGACAGAGAGAGGGAGAGAGAGAGATTGTGATGGTGAAGGAAAGAAAATGGGTTTGAGAAGATTCTTCTCCACAGAGAGGAATAAGTGTTCGTGAGAGAGATTAGGTGAGGCTTTGAGAGAAAGATGCTGTGAAAGGGACGTGGGGAAGTGGGGGAGAAATATAGGGGAGTTGGGGTGTGTGTTATGCTGGAGTAACCGTAGGGGAGGAAAGTGAGGGGGTGTGTGTTGGTTAGTGATTGGATTGTGGGTTTATTAAAGAGAAGGAGAGGAAGAGTCTTCTTCCAGAACGTGGGGAACAAAGTGAATGAGTGGAGAAAAATAGGGGAGGGAGTTATTGAACGTGGGAAGGGGAAGAGGTGCTGGTCCAAATTGGACCGGCTCTCCAAACAGTTTTTTTTTTTTTAATAATTAAGCCAAGTCAGATTTAATAGGAAGGGAAAAAATGAAATTGGGTTCGGGCTCAAGCCTGGGTCTGGGTTCGGACTCGGGTCTGGGTCTGAATTCAAAAATCCATGTTGTTTAATTTTCGAAATCATTTGCACTCAAACATATATAATAATAATAAAATAATAATATTAGAAATACTAATAATTAATACTAAAACACTAATAATAATAATAAAATACTAATAACAATTATTCACAAAATATGGGTTTCACAATCTTTCCTCCTTAGAAAATTTTGTCCTCGAAATTAAAGGCAGGGTAGGAGATTCAAACAGTTACGGGTACTACGTCCGTAACTCAGGTCCAACAATAAGAATTTTCAAGGCAGTCGTGGATGAGACGGTTTAGGGACAAGTTTTATGATATTATCCACGCAGAAAAATACAAAGGCGAACCAAAGTACACGAGGTTGATCAGACCATCATGCACCGGTTCTGATTAGACAATATATTAGTGGGTGCACCCAATAAAATACTGTCATGATCAAGCTTGATAAAAAGATAGCTTGCAAAACTAGGCTAACTTCGTCAGCATCAGTCAAGTTTAGAACGAAAAGATGAGAAAAATAAGTGATAGCTCGAATTCTGATCTTCTTCTTACCTCTGACTAGGACTTGCAACTGGTTTCTCTGACACTGAAAGGTTAAGTCCCAACTTGAGCTCTGAATTATCCAAATTGTGACTCGGATCCGAAATGTAGCATCTGAGCTGTGACGTAGAAGACGTTGCACACTCTCAAGATTAGCTGGTAGAGTTAACTGGTACGCTACTTCCAACGCGTCTTAAACTTCAAATGACCTGATATATCTGGCCTCAATTTCCAGCTCCGTCGAAAACTGATTGTTCCTCTGGTAAGAGAAACTTCACCAAATGCAATTTGGTCTTCCCAAGACCTACCAAATTCCGAGACGCAAAATCTCAATACATCCTCAAGCGTCTGGATTGACCTCTCTGATTGCTTGCCCCGCGGTACTCCATGAATCTGGTAGATGTGCTTCTCGTACAATGCTGCCCACTTCTTAGTGGATAAACCAACTTGAAAGTGTGCTGACTTAGTCAGTCAGTTTATTAAAATCCAATTGGTGCCCTTCCCTCCTTGGGAACAAGGCAATCCTTACTCAAAGTTCATTGTTATATGCTTCTACTTCCACTCCGAATTGTCTAGCGGCTCCAACAAACTTGTTGTTCTTGCTAAATTCCTCATGTTGACAAATTCACATCTAATCCCATACCTGGAATTGTCCTTCTTTATTCCATAACACCAATCAATGGAGGCATATTCCGATACATCTTATTATCTCCTGAATATATGGAATACTGCGACTGGTGCATTTCTTCCTTCAACTTGTTCCTCCATTTGTCAGCCGATACGCAAAGTCTCGTACCATTCTTCAGAGTTCCACTGCTGATCAATTTAGAAACCCTCAAGTGTTCTTGCCAACACTTGATCTCTAAGCCTGCAAAGTGCCTCGTTTTGAAACTACGTCCTCTTGATTTTGTCCATCAGCCTCGAACTTCATCAATACTGAATCAGCATCCAGCTCCGTCCTTCTATCTCCAGATAGTATAACCTCCAGTCCAAACTTCTCGATGTCTTCTAGCAGGTGCTAGTCCTTGGTTAAGAACTTCGCTATCAGTATCGACCAAGTACATCAGCGACCACATTAGCCTTACCTGAATAGTACTGCAGGTTGATGTCGAAGTCCTTCATCTGCTTCAGCCATCTTCTTAGTCTAACATTCAGCCCTTTCTGAGTGAAGACCTATTTCAGACTCTTGTAGTCCGTATGTATTTCACTCCCTTTCCATAAAAATCATGCTTCCAAAGCTTCAAAGTAAAGATAATTGCAGCAATTCAAATTAGGTGTGGGGTGATTCTTCTCATGAGTCTGTAGTTGCCTACATGTGTAAGCGATTACTTTCCCATGTTGTTGAAGAACGCAACTCAGTCCTCTTCCAGAGGCATTACTATAAATTGAGAACCCACCGGTTCCTGCGGGTAGCGCAAGGATTGGTGTAGTGGTAAGTCTCTTCTTCAGCTCCTCAATGCCGTCTGGCAAACTTTCGTTCAGATGAACTCTTCATCCTTCCAAGTGAGCTTCGTCACTGGCTCAGCAATCTTGATGAAATCCTTCACGAACTTCTGATAGTAGCCGGCCAAGTTCAAGAACTTCTGAATTGAACTTGGGGTACATCACTCTTCGACAACAGCTATCTTCCGTCGAAATTTCTTCTCTTGACAACATGGCCAAAAGTCCACCTTTGTCAAAAATCCACGTTCAGATAGCTTACCATAAAACTTCTTTTTCCTCAAAGTTTCCAAAACTTCCTCAGATGTTCTTCATGCTCTTCTTCAGTCTTCGAATATATATCAGAATGTTATCTATGGAGAAGATAAACTGATTCAAATACTCATAAAAATTCTCTGTTCATGAGATTCATGAACACAGCAGAAGCATTTGTCAGTCTAACGTCCTGTCCAGAGAAAACTACCCATACTTGGTATTTAAACGCCGTCTTGGAAATGTCCTCTTTCCTGACTTTGATTTGATGGTAGTCAAATCTTAAGTCAAACTTCGAAACACCCTAACTCCACACAAACAGATCAAACAGATCCTCGATCCGGGCAGAGAGTACTTGTTCTTTAGTGTCTGGTAATCGATGCACATCCGTTGTTCCATCCTTCCGGAGCACAAACAAGATAGGTACTCCCTAAGGTGAAGTTCCACTCTGAATAAATCCTAGAGCCTTCATTGATCTGGTCCTTCATCTTCTATGAACCCCGAGTCTGCATCATGCCTTAATGTAGGAGGCAAGGTCTGCTGGATAGAAAGAGGGTCCCTAGGTTGTGGCCTAACAGGTGTTGCTGGGTTATGAGCTCTGGTTTGATGGAAAGATAAGGGCAGTCCTTTACCCGATGTTCAGCAGATCCACATGCCAAACATTGTCCAAATCTCTTGCGACAACTAACGGCCTGATGACCAGGCCTCTTGCATTAGTTACAAGCCCAAAGCTTCTTACTGCAAGACTGCCGGAAAGTAGAGTACTCGATGGGACCCAATATCTTCTAGATTCAGGGGTATCCTTCCTAGGACAAAAATTCTGCTCTAACTGGTTGGGAATAACTAAGGCTACATCATGACGTTCTTCATGTCTTCTCTCGTAATATTCTTCTGTTCCTGCTGGACTTCATCTTGAGCTTTCTGGAACTCCAGGATTTCTTGAAATAGGACAACCATTTGGAAGATGATTGCTGGTACTGGTGGAGCAACAAAATAAATAATCCACCAGGAAACTGCAATTCAGTTGAGAGGAGGTAGGATTTGCCAGTGTAGGAAAAACTTCACTGGATGCATTATGCGGACGGTCAACAGCCGCGAGGGAAAGACCCTGGGCTTGGTTGAGGAGATGGGGTAGGATTCGGAGATGACACCTTATCGCTAGCAGGATTTGGTCAATGGTCATTCTCTGGAAGGTTTAGGACGCACTCATAAGCAAGGTAGCCTACCAGTCTATAATCAACCAAAAATATTTATTTATATATAAATCGGACCTATGTCGTGACAAATCAATGTTCTAGTGTTCTAATTGTTTCTAGATAGGTTTTCCTAAGTTGTTGTTGGAACCTGCATGGGCCACCACTAAAAACATGTCACGACCCGATCCCAACTAATTGGGTCGACTCGGATCATGCCCAGCCTGCACCGTTGTTGAGACGGCGGCAGTAAGCTGTTCAGTAGCAGGTAACCATACAACAACATTATAATTTGTCACAACTCAACATCGGAAAATTTAAAACTTTATTAAACTTTTACATGAAATAAAAGATACAACTAAAACCATTTTTTTTTATACATCATGAATAAAAGAAAACTCTAGGCAAACAGCTCAGCAATCTCGAATTCCTCGTCTTGGGATCGCGTAACAAAGCCTCATCAGTGATACCTAAAATGTTGGGTCTCCAGTCAGGAGGGAGCAAAGTACAATTACGAATATCCAATAATTCAAATAATAATTTAAAATTTGCAATGTTAAACAATTTGAAATACTTTAACAATATTTTTCACAATTCTACAATTGAAAACAGTGTGATTTGAGTAGGTAACGAACTATGACCGGCTTGGGATGATTCAATTATATCCTAATGATACGGTCCGGCCTATCCCCGTGTATATGAGGAATCAGCTCGCACAATCAATGATGCAATATAGGGGTATTGGTCATAGACGCTACACTACTCCCCCAATATCCCGAGTCAATCAGATTCAATCAATGAGTCAATATTCGAACTCTAGGAGAGAGTTCCGTGTAGCAATGTGGTTTAAAATTGCAATAAAACAATTACTAGATAAATTACCAAATAGACATAACTGCACTTGCCTTGTATTAGATTGACTGGAAGAACGAGTCGGTACCGAGGAGGAACGTCAGTTGTAACTTCGAGTTCCTACAATTGAGAACTCGACTTAGATTCCTGAATAACCAGACTAAATGTGCTAGTTGCAATCTCTAGTAGTAAGTCCTAGTCAGGTTTTAAGTTGTATTAATTTACAGCTAATGATTACGTCGCAACTACGTGCGTTAATTAAGCCGGTTAATTGAATTATTTGGAAAATCACGAGAATCGATTACAATGTGGAAAATCGCAAGAATCAATTACAATTTGGAAAACTTTGTGTTTTCATAATATGTATATAAAATACAGTTTTCTTTTAGTGACAAACAGTGAATTAATAATATTTTATTTATTTTAGCTAAACTCGTAATTAAGCCGTAAATTACGTCCTATCTACGAATATGAAATCAATCCAAAATCCACCCAAATCACATCCACCAGAAAAAGAAAAGAAAATAACTACGCTACACAAATACATGGGCACAGCTACTGGTCCTAAGGTGGGCTTATGCCCGATACATCTTTCTTTTACATTAAATAAGAAAATGACTGAATTTATTAAATAAAATGCAGAATTTAAATGACTATAATATTTAGCCTAAAAAATAAAATAATAATTTAAAGAAAGCTAGGAGTCTCAGACTCGGTCCATTTCCTCAAATTCGGTTTATGCCTCAACGTCCGGTCGGACCGGTGCGTTTGCATTTCGCCGGGGCCCACAGACCGGTACGGTCGTCGCCCGAAAATCGGTTTTAGAAATTCATTTTCTAAAGCCAGTTTTGAAATTAACAAAATATAGTTTTTTGTAAAAATTTGGGCAGCACTTCCTCTATTTCGGGACAAACCCAAAACTGGGAAGTACGCCAACAAACTCCTGCAAATATTTTTTTCCAACCCAAAATAGTCCACAGAAATCCACCAAAAATAATCCCAACACCACAGAATTAATTCCAGTCCACCGAATAATTCCCGAAAAGTCCGGGAATCCAAAATCCATCCAATTCACGCCAACACAGCAAGTAAAACACAGGAAATCAAACTAACGCAGCTAAACGAAAATTGTAACGCAGCTATCCGGATTTCCCGAAGGGAATCCGGGGACCGTTTTCATCATCGACTCGACACGGGAGGGACGAACTACTCTGATAACCAGAAATTTCCTATTTCCGTTGGCGGGGAGCCACGGGAAAAACTCGGGAAAGGAATCCGAACAAAGTCGGCAGCAGGTAGAAGTCCCGAACCGCGGGAAAGTCCACGGGAACAGCAAGGAGTCCACGGAAAAGCGCTGGACAGCGACGGGGAGACGCGGATCTGCGCTGGATAGCGGAGATCGGCCGCGGGAGAGGGGCTCGACGGAGGCGGGGCGTCGCAGATGACCGCTGGACAGCGGGGCTCGCCGCGGGGCAGCGGAGGCTGCTGCGAAAAGCAGCGGGGGCTGCTGCGGAAGGCAGCGGGGAGGCGGCGCCGGCGGGGGAACGGCCGGAGACGCGGGGCGCGGGGCGGAGGTCGGCGCGGGTTGCTGGCCGGAGAGGGGGCTCGCCGGCGGGTCGCGCGCGCGGCCACAGAGAGGGCGGCGGGGCGGAGCAAGGGCTCGGAAACCCTCGGGGGAGCTCGGTTCACCACAGACAGAGAGAGGGAGAGAGAGAGATTGTGATGGTGAAGAAAAGAAAATGGGTTTGAGAAGATTCTTCTCCACAGAGAGGAATAAGTGTTCGTGAGAGAGATTAGGTGAGGCTTTGAGAGAAAGATGCTGTGAAAGGGACGTGGGGAAGTGGGGGAGAAATATAGGGGAGTTGGGGTGGGTGTTATGCTGGAGTAACCGTAGGGGAGGAAAGTGAGGGGCTGTGTGTTGGTTAGTGATTGGATTGTGGGTTTATTAAAGAGAAGGAGAGGAAGAGTCTTCTTCCAGAACGTGGGGAACAAAGTGAATGAGTGGAGAAAAATAGGGGAGGGAGTTATTGAACGTGGGAAGGGGAAGAGGTGCTGGTCCAAATTGGACCGGCTCTCCAAACAGTTTTTTTTTTTTTTATAATTAAGCCAAGTCAGATTTAATAGGAAGGAAAAAAATGAAATTGGGTTCGGGCTCAAGCCTGGGTCTGGGTTCGGACTCGGGTCTGGGTCTGAATTCAAAAATCCATGTTGTTTAATTTTCGAAATCATTTGCACTCAAACATATATAATAATAATAAAATAATAATATTAGAAATACTAATAATTAATACTAAAACACTAATAATAATAATAAAATACTAATAACAATTATTCACAAAATATGGGTTTCACACGTCGTAAAGGTTCCCGAGAAGGTGAAGGACGTGAAGAGGAAGCTCTGAGAAGTGCACCCTGAACTGTTGCTCTTTCTATCCAAGATAAAACATAGAACAGTAAGCGAAACTGTCGATGGTTCGAATACTGCACTTCACACACACTATAAACACAGACACACAGCATAACAAAAATACCAATTATATTTTTTTAAATTTTTTTATAATATCTGCGACGTATAGCGACGTTCTGCGACGTACAGAGACGGAACATACACGTCGATATACGTCGCTAAATAAAGACATCGCTAAACTGGACGTCGCTAAATATGTCGCTAGGCGTCGCTATAGTGCCCACGTGGCTGCCATGCCAGGTCATCATGTATAATGTTTACCGCGTCGCAAAGTGGTCGCTTTACGTCGCTATTTTGGCGACGTAACCTTACGTCGCTATCTGTCGCGACTTTTGCGACGTCTAGTGACGCAAAATGTGACATCGCAAACAGCGACGTTCTGCGACGAAATTGTCATCTGCGACTTGCCTATACGTGACATCCAATTTTCGTCGCTAAATACGTCGTAAATAGATTTTAGCGACGTATTTTTCATATTTAGCGACGTCTTCTGACGTCGCTAAAATGGGTTATTTTAGTAGTGATATGTAAATATAGGTTGGAACTTTCGAAAAAAGTAAACTACATCAAAAGAACCCCTCATTCAAAAGATAAGGGCAAAGAGGTTGTCCTCAATCATCGACGGCAGAGGAAACTCAAAAAATATAACAAAGCCAACATAATGAGGAACAAAAGTTTAAAAATATTTCAATTCTTAAAATGAAAGTCTTGCAAAAATATCAGGTTCGTATTGATACCTCTACCTCACGTTTTTGTCTCCTCTTCGGGTCAAAGCTCAAGTAGAGGCCAGAGAGAGAGAGAAAGAGAGAGAGAGAGTAGCTTGTTTGCCGCCGTGGCATTCTTTGTGTAGTTTTACTTCGCAGAATCCTTGTGAAGGATTCTAGGAGAAGAAATTGAAGAAAATTATAACTTTGTGTTTCAATTATAAGCAAAAGAGAGAATGGAGAGAGAATTAAAATGAACAATTAAAAAAAACTATTGCTGGTCATCTGGAATCGGAAGGGACGTGAATAACTTTTTCCCCTCTGAAATGCAAAAGAAAATTTGAAGTGATGGGAATACTAGTTTTTTCTTTAAAATTGAAGAGTCGGACGGCTATCTAATTCCTATGTGCCATGCCCTATTTGTTGAATTGCTATAATAATTTTTTTCGACCTTGGACTTTGAAGAAGAAATCAGAATAATAATATTTTATTATTTGTTATTATCACTAACATTTAAAATTTTTTAGGGCCCCTTGGAATTTGGGGCCCAGGGCGCAAGCCCTGTTTGCCCCTCCTTCGGGCTGCCCCTATGCATGATGCTCATATGCGGGGGAGTGAGGGGGGACGGAGTGGGTAACAGTTCTATTTTCATTTTATTATCTAATAACTGTACGTTGTCCTACAGTCCTCCGGCCACTAACAAAAGAATACGATCCACCCCGTCAAAGCGGAAGGAACGTGAGGGACGTCCTCTCGAGCGTCCGATTACAATTTTTGAATCGGTGCCCCAAGCTCGGTCTCGGACGTCGCCATCAGCACCCCAAGCTCGGTCGAAGCAACGAGCTCCTACTCCTACGCGTTCTTCCGATGATAATGACGATGTGCCAATTGGCCGGCTTCTATAATGTCAAGGCGGTTCTACTCCATCAGAGGAGGCCGGTCCTTCTGAGCTATCTGTCCGTCCTCCCGGTTGCTCAATGTTGGTTTCTTTTGAGAACCACATTGCGTATAAAATATAGAAGAACCCAGTATGTACATTACGTTTGTAAGCTACCAGTTTAGTATACTATATATATATATATATATATATATATATATATATATATATATATATGTATTTCATAATTGTTATGTTTTTCTGTTGTTCGATACAGAGGACCTATCATATCCTTAGGGTTGTGGTCACGGAAAGAAAACCGTATCCTGGAAGTTTGGAAGCTTATCGGAGGTCGTCCAGAGCAAAATCATACCAAGCGGCTTGCACAATTTGGCACAAAATGCCTATAGGACAATGGATAGTGCCCTCATATCCGCCTTTGTGGAGAGATCGCACCCGGAGTTCAACATATTTTATCTCCCAGCAGGCTAGATGACCATTACACTTGACGACGTCTACCAGATACTGGAGCTACCAGTGACCGGGCGCATCATGTCCAAAGAATATTACACCAGTGAAAAATCCGTGAAATGGTACGAGAAGATCGTCCAGTTTGTCTCAAGTCACCTTGGACTTCAGGCTACCAGTTTTATAACTCTGCCAGGCTTCAAGAAGTCATATGGAATTTTTTGGTCATTTCTGTTGGACCACTTCATGGATATAGAGGTGGATGACGATGACGATGATATGGTCGACGCGGTGGCCCGTGCGTACATGTTGTTCGTCCTAGGAACGGTCGACATTTCGGACAAGTCCGGAACGTTGATACATGCTAGGTACATGCTCAATTTATCTCAAGTGGATGACTTTATTGATATATCCTGGGTAATTGGTATCCTAGCCAATCTTTACCGCGAGCTCGGCATCGCATCCCGTGTCGAGACTAAGACAATGGCCAGCTGTCAGACTCTGCTACATGTAAGAAAACTTCTAACAATTTAATCTCGTATACTTCATTTTGTTGTTTATTTTTTTACTATTCTTTTATAAATTGAATAGGTATGGATATACGAACACTTTTCGATGCTCAGACGGGGTGACCTGAACCAAGAGTATGTTGAAAACCTTCCTAGAGTGTCTCGATGGAGGCCATCTCAGCTGGAAACCAAAAATTGGCAAACACTTGCTTCCATTCGTGAAGTACTAGACAATTTGGTGCCAAAAGAGGTACTAAATTTTTACTTACTTTTTTATGTTAATTTTGTTTTGTTGTTAACTATTTTTCTACAGATTTTTTGGAATCCATATCGGGATTTACGCGAGCAGAAATGTGAGGTCCAACCAGTTTCTTTATTTCATGGCATGATCACATGCTATGAGATCACGAAGCCGTACATGCTCGATAGAGTACTTCGTCAGTTTGGCTTCATACAAACTGTGCTGAAGCGTATACTACGAATGTTGGAGCCTCTGCACGGAATCCAACCTTTAAATTACAGACCGACAGATTTCGATCGACTTTTTCTTCGAGTGGCAACGACATGTACTTTAGGAATCTAAAAAATGACCGGTCACCCTGATGGCCGACTACAGCGAGGACTACATGCCGTACTTCCTGGGGGTCGGACATCCTAAGTTGTCGAACCCTACAAACCCGGGTCCCGTGGCCGTCGGAGCTATTGGAGCTCTTCCTTCCAAAAACATCTTGTATGCTGGGTTGGTGAGGATGGTGAGTTTTGTATTTGTAATTAGACTGAGATTTCCATGTTTGTAGACTTAATTCACTTATACTTTCATTTACAGTCTAAAAGACGAAGGAATTGGCCAAGACACTCCGGAGAGGTTGCCAAAGTGACACTAGTGTCGCGGTCGCCAACGAGCTTGATCGCATCGATGACATGGTCGAGTTCCCCTTCATGAATAGTATGGAGTCTCGTTCAAAGGCCCGACATGATATGTAGTTGGATGTTCAGGCATAAGTTGGATATAATTTGGATGTTTTTGTGAGGATATTTTTGTTGTTTGGAAACTTGAAAGATATTTTTGTTGTTTGGAAACTTAAGTTGTTGGGCAAACTTTTGAAAGATATGTAGTTGTTATTTATGTTTTTTTGAAGTTTGATATTTTGAAGGATATGTAGTTGTCTAATATGTAGTTGTGATTTATGTTGTTATTTATGTACTTGTTGGATATATAGTTATCTGATATGTAGTTGTTATTTATGTTTGGAAACTTAAGTTGTTGGCCAAGCTTGTGGAGTATTTGTAAAGTGTCTGATATATAGTTGTGATTTAGTATCAGGACTGCCACACTCCTGGCAGTCCCACACTAAAGTAGGACTGCCAGGGGTGTGGCGGTCCTAATTGAAACTCTTTGTGATGAGAGTTTCAAATTGAAACTCTCTGTCACAGCAAGTTTCAATTAGGACTGCCAGCATCCTGGCAGTCCTTATGGAACTCCAACTTAAGCGTAGGACTGCCAGGGGTGTGGCAGTCCAAATTGAAACTTGCTGTGACAGAGAGTTTCAAATTGAAACTCTCTGTCACGCCCCGATTCGGTAGAATCGATAGTCGTCCCCCGGGCGTGATGCCGTGCAAGCCTAAGTTGCGCTTGCATAAGGCGGTTCACAAGGTTATCCGAAACAACAACATTTACAAGAGTACATAGAGAAATTGTCACGACTCGATCCCAAATTGTTGGGTAGAATCGGATCATGCCCAGGCTGCATCGTTGTGTGACGGCGGCAGTTAGTTGTTTCCACTTGCAGGTAATCTCAACAACAACTAAACATTTGTCACAACTTTATTATTTTGAATATTTAAAAATTTTAATTTGTCCAATACAGAAAGATACAACTAATAATAGAATACTGAAATAAGATTTCAACTCCAACACAAAGAAAACTAGAAATGAACAACAACTATCTCGATAGCCGGCTCATCAGCCTCAAGATCGACGTCCTCCGAGTGAGACTCTGGAAGCACCGCAGGGTAAAGCACTGGATCATAATAGCTATTATATAATAGCTCAGCCTCATCAATGTTACCTATTGGGGGTGGGGGATCCAGTCAGGAAAGGAGCAAAGTATAATTATGAAAATCTAACAATTCAAATAATAATGGAAATTTACAATCTTAAACAGTTTTGAAATACTTGAACAATATTTTCCAACAATTGAAAACAATGTGAATTGAATAGGTAATGTATATGACCGGCTTGGGTTGTACAATAGTATCCTAGTGATACGATACGGCTTATCCCCGTGTGTAAGAGGGGTAAGCTCGCACAATCAATGCAATATGAAGGTATTGGTCATAAAATACTACACTACTCCCCCAATATACCACAATCAATAACAATCAATACTCTAGGAGAGAGTTCCTTGTAGCAATGTGGTTTAAGCATACAATATAACAATTACTAATTAAATTGCCAAATAAACATAACCGTACTTGCCTTGGTTTATGACTGGGTTGGAAGTCGGTACCGGAGAAGTCAAACTCGTCCTCGAAATCCTACAGTTGAGAATCCCGTCTTAGAATCATAATTGAACCATATCTAGGTGTGCTAGTTACAATCTCTAAAAGAAGATCATAATCAAGTTTTAAGTTTGTTAAAATTATTCTATCGGAACACGTTTATCGTTGCGATCTACTATTAATTAATTTACGAAGTAAAAGTCAATTTAATATTTATTAGAAAAATAGCATTCTCTAGGTTAATTGTCAAAACTTGGTATTTTCGTAATATATATAAAACTAGACTTTCTTTTTAATGAGAAATAATGAATTTGTTAAATTACAAAATTACTTAATATAAGAAAAACTTATTAATTTTCTATATAAAAATAGATATTTATTTTTAACATTCTACGCGTTTAATGACCAAGTCAAAAACCCAGAAAAATAAAGAAAAAGTCTACGCTACACAATACAGGATCGCAGAAAAGAAAATAGAAAACTGGGCTTATGCCCTTACAACTTATTTACTTAAATTAATTTAAATATTGCTGTTGAGCTCTGAACGCCGGGAAGCGATCCATTCAGCAGGCCGAGGCCCTGCACTCGAAATATAAAAATATCCAGTAACAAGTTCTAAATAATTTTATAAAATATAAAAATATAGGGTAAGTCTCAGACTTGGTCTTAAAACATCATGTTTCTGGCTAACACCTCAACGTACAGAAAATCTTGTAGCGTTTGTGTTTCGCCGAGGCTCATCCGACCGATACGGTCGTCGCCTAATAGGCGATACAAAACTCACAAAAACCACAAAACTAAACCAACAAAACCAATTTTTGGAAATCATTTGCAAAGACCGGGTATGAAAACAGGTTTTAAATGAACTTAATTAATAATAATAATTTGAAAGATTTTACTGAAAGTTCGGGCAGCACCTCCTCTGTAACTAGGACAACCTAGCCACGAGGCGTATCGCACCACACCCAACCAGTCAATCCCAAACCAGGGAGAACACAAAATCAAAACACACAGATAATATCTAAATTTTAATGAATAATTAGCCACAGGCAAAAGTATCCCAACCATAGAAATACTCAGAACCAATGGAAAACATATAAGCCGAGCATACCAACTACAGAACTAATCCGAGCCGAACTCGAAAAAAGTATCCTATACAACAATATCAAATACCGATCCCTGAAACAGGGTCGGGACCGCGTCATCATCGACACGTATGTGCGACACACCAATGAAAGGGACACATGGATACGAAAATATACCTCGGGTGCTCGGCTAGAGCTCTCAGATACAAATTAGGGAAAAAGTCGAATCCATGCGGACCCAGAATAATCTAGAACACGCGGACAGCGGGGCGCGGCCATGAAAACAGCGGATTGGAACCCTCAAGATGCTGTGGACAGCGGGTCGGGGAATGGCACAGCCGCGGGGACAGGGGCTCGGGGCCGGAGGGGCGCGCGCACGGGACGAGGCTCGGTGGCCGACGGTCAGCCTGGGTAGCGGGCGGCTCGGGGACAGCGGCGGAGGCCGCTCGGATCAGGATCGGCGCCGGGTTGGCGCCGACGGCCAGGGGCTGGAGCAGGAACGGCGGCGGGAGGCCGCTGGAGGCGGGGCTCGCCTGGGCTCGGGTCGGGTCGCCGGAAATGAGTTTAGGGGTTAGGGATTTGGGAGGATGGAGAATGGAGAATGGAGAATGGATGAGGATGAAGGACAGGGTGGTTTATATAGGAGGAGAGATTGGGGGTTACGGGAATGAAGAGTCGTCGGAGTTACGGAAGGGGAAGGGCTCGAGCATTCGGGAAAGCCGGGAGTCGGCTGAGGAGTGAACGGAAATAAAAAGGGAAGGTGAAACAAATATTCTGGAAAGGAAGGGAAATAAAGGTATTTCCTTAAAATAGAATATAGTATATAAATAATAACTAATAACTTAAAGATTTGTTTCAAAAAAAATCGAGATTGGGTTCGGTTTTGAAAACGGGTCGAGACGGGTTCGGGACGGGTCAGGCCAAATAAAAATTCCATGAATAATTATTTTTAAAAATATGATTTTCCTAAATTAATCAATTTAATAATAATAATAATAAATTAGCAAACAAAATATTCAATTAATTAAATAATGAAACCAAAATTTACGGGTTTCACAACCTTCCCTCCTTAGGAAATTTTGTCCTCGAAATTAAAGGATAGGGTTAGAAGTTACCTCAGGTCTCAAACAGATACGGATACTGCTTCCGCATCTCATCTTCTCGCTCCCAGATAGACTTGTCTGAGGAATTATGCCGCCACATAACTCTGACTATGGGCGTCACAGAGTTCCTGGTTTTCTTCTTACCTTTGTCTAAAATCGCCACTGGCTTCTCTGGTACTGTGAGGCTGGGTCCAATCTCCAGCTCCGAATGGTCCAAGATGTGGCCCGGATCGAATTGTAGTGCCTGAGCTGTGAAACGTGGAAGACGTTGTGCACGCCCTCAAGATTAGCTGGTAGAGCTAATCGATATGCTACTTCTCTGACTCGGCTCAAAATTTCGAATGGGCTGATGTACTTGGGGCTCAGCATTCCTGCTCTGCCGAATCTAATAGTTCCTCTGGTAGGGGAAATCTTGACGAAGACACTATCTTCTTCTTCAAACTCCAGTGGTCGACGACTGCTATCAGCCCAATACTTCTGTCTGTCCTGAGCAATCTTGAGCTTGTCTCTGATCATTTTTACCTTCTCTGCTGTATCGATCACCATCTCAGGTCCAAGCAATGCTCTTTCTACTACGTCATCCCAAGCAAGTGGAGTGCGACAACGACGTCCATAAATTGCCTCGAACGGAGTCATACCGATGCTAGCTTGGTAGCTGTTGTTGTAGGAGAATTCTACCAAGTGCAAGTGGCCTTCCCAAGATCCTCCAAATTCCAAGATGTAAGATCTCAGCATGTCCTCTAGCGTCTGTATTGTTCTCTCTGATTGTCTGTCAGTCTGGAGATGGTAGGCGGTGCTGAACTTCAATTGTGTTCCCAAACTGTCGTACAAGCTCTTCCAGAAGTGAGAGGTGAATCTGTTATCCCTGTCAGATACGATACTTACCAAAACTCCATGAATCCGGTAGATATGCTGCATGTACAATGCTGCCAACTTCTCGGTAGATAGACCAACCTTGAAGGGGATAAAGTGAGCTGACTTCGTCAGTCGGTCGACAATAACCCAAATGGCATCCTTTCCTCCTTGGGATCGAGGCAGTCCTGACACAAAGTCCATCGTTATGTGTTCCCATTTCTACTCCGGGATGTCTAACGGCTGCAATAGTCCTGCGGGTCTCTGTCTGCTACCTTTCAATTGTTGACAAATTAAGCATCTAGCCACATATCTGGATACATCCTTCCTTATTCCGTACCACCATACTACAGTACGCATATCCCGATACATTTTGTTAGCTCCTGGATGTATGGAATACTGCGACTGGTGAGCTTCTTACATCAGTTTATTCCTCAGTTTGCCAGTTGGTACGCAAATTCTCGTACCATGCCTCAGTGCTCCATCGCTGGCGATTGAGAATCCTTTAAGTGTTCCTGCCAGCACTTGATCTCTGAGTTTACAAAGTGTTTCGTCTTGGAATTGTGTCTCCTTGACTCTGTCCATCAGGCTTGAACGCACTTACAACTGCATTATTGATGAATCAGCTCCAGGTACAATGGCTTCTTGTCCCAGTTTCTTCATTTCCTCTTCAGGCAGTACAATCTCCAGTCCAAGCTTCTCTATGTCTTTCAGCAAATGTCGCTCCTTGGTCAAAAACATTGCCATCGGGTATCGACTAGGTGCATCTGCAACAACATTAGCCTTACCCGGATGATACGTACTGCAGGTCGATGTCGAAATCTTTTATCAGCTCCAGCCATCGCCTCTGTCGCATGTTCAGCTCCTTCTGAGTGAAAACATATTTAAGACTCTGTGGTCTGTAAATATTTCCACTCTCTCTCCATAAAGGTAATGCTTCCACAGCTTCAGTACAAATATAACCGCTGCAAGCTCCAAATCATCCGTGGGCCGGAATAGTTCTTCTCATGAGTCCGTAATTGCCTAGATGCATAAGCAATTACTTTTTCGTGTTGTTGAAGAATACGACCCAATCCTTTACCAGAAGCATCACTGTAAATTGAGAAACCGCCGGTACCTGCGGGTAGCGCAAGTATCGGTGTCGTTGTAAGTCTCTTCTTCAGTTCCTTAAATGCTGACTGGCAAGCTTCAATCTACACAAATTCTTCGTTCTTTCTTGTGAGCTTCGTCATCGGCTCAGCAATCCTGACGAAGTCCTTCACAAATTTCTGGTAGTAGCCAATTAAGGCCAAGAAACTTCTGATTTCAGCAACTGAGCTTTGTGTACTCCACTTCTCAATAGCAGCTATCTTCTTTGGATCCACCAAAATTCCTTCTCCTGTGACAACATGGCCTAAAAAATCCACCTTGTCTAAGAAGAATTCATATTTAGATAGCTTACCATAGAGCTTCTCCTTCCTTAAGGTTCCCAGAACTTTCCTCGGGTGCTCTGCATGCTCTTCTTTGGTCTTCAAGTAGATCAAAATGTCATCGATAAAGACAACAACAAACTGATCTAGGTATTCATGGAAGACATTGTTTATGAGATTCATGAATACTGCAGGGGCATTCGTCATTCCAAACGGCATGACCAAAAATTTATAATGTCCATATTTGGTGTTAAATGTCGTCTTTGGAATATCCTCCTTCCTGACCTTGATTTGGTGGTAGCCAGATCGGAGATCTATCTTCGAAAATACTTTGGCTCCACTTAGTTGATCAAACAAGTCATCGATCCGAGGCAGAGGGTACTTGTTCTTGATGGTGATGTTGTTCAGCGTCCGGTAGTCGATGCACATCCGTACAGTTCCATCCTTCTTGGGCACAAACAAGACAGGTGCTCTCCAGGGTGAGGCTCCATCTCTGATAAATCTAAGGGCCTTCAGCTCATCAATCTGGTCCTTCATATCCTTGGCCTCCTTGGGGTGAACTCTGTAGCATCCTCGAGAAATAGGGAAAGAGCCGGAAACTAGGTCGATGGTGAATTCCATACCACGATCCGGGGGCAATCCTGGAAGACTATCAGGGAAGACGTCCATGAATTCCACTATAATAGGATGGGGAGGCCTGGGCTCTTCGGTGATAGAGGAGTAAGTAACACCCTCCATATCTTCCGGAGCTCGAGAGATTTCAAACTCCGGCTCTCTAGGTGGGCTGAAGACTACACATCCTCTGTGACAATCTATCAGTGCATGCTGCTTACTTAACCAGTCCATCCCTAGGACTACATCATAGTTGGGTAAGAACATCACAAGTAAGGGTGCTAAGAATTTGTGGCCTGAGATAGTTATGGGACAGTTACAGGTCTCGGTGATGGATATGGATCCACCACAGGTCATAACTCTACATATCATCTTACTAAATCCCGTAACTAGGTAGTGTGCAGAAATGAACTTTGATGATATAAAACTGTGTGATGCACCCGAATCAAATAATACTAAAGCAGGATATGAATGCACATAAATGGAACCTGTAATGACATCAGCGGCGGGTTCATGCTCTGGCTCTTGTTCGTCTGCTGTTAGGGCAAAGGCTCGCCCAGTCTTCTGTTGGTGTTGCCCAAACTGTTATTGTTGAGTGGATAGGAGAGCCTTCTGCTGTGTTGTTCCGGTCCGGTTGAATGCCGTGGGGCAGTCCCTCACTTGGTGGGTGGCAGACCGACAAACTAGGCAGTGTCCTAGCCTTTTCCTGCAGATGTTCACCTGATGTCCTGGCCTTTTACAAAAATCACAGACAGGAATCTGCTTCTGAGGCGCTCTGTCATTGGTCCTCGCCTGATGGTGCTGCTGCTGGTGGTGAGAAGGCCTGTTGTGGTTGTTGTTGTTTTTGACATTGGGCCTCTTCTGGTTACTCTGGAAGTTGCTAGTTCCAGAATACTCCCTCTTTGAACGAGCAGGCTGACTCTTCTCTATATCCTGAGATCGTATTAGAATCCTCTCGTACGTCTTGGCGCCATCTTCGATCACAGGGGTACAAATCTCTTCCCTCAATCCATATCTGAATCTTTCAGCACGATCTGCGGGATCAACAACCAAGTTCTTGGCAAAACGGCTAAGTTGACCAAACTCTGCCACATATTCACCAACCGTCATGTTCTCTTGCTTCAGATTCTGGAGTTGTCTTTCCATCTCCCGCAACTCTGATGTTGGGAAGAACTTTCTGTGGAACAACCTCTTGAAGGTGTCCCAGTCAAGCTGCCTGTCATGAAGTCGGGGTACATTTCGATACCAGGTGCTTGCTTCATCTAGCAGTTGGAGTCCTACAGCTTCAACTTGGAGGTCATCTGGAAGTCGAGCGACACTGAGGATACGCTCCATGCTGTTGAGCCATTCGTCGGCATAGATGATTCCCTCGGTTCCCTTGAAAGGTCGAGGGCCCAACTTCTTGAATTTCTCAATATCTCCGACTTTAGCAGGCCTTGGTTCCGAACGTGCTGCTTCTCCTCTCTCGAGGGCAGCCATAGCCACGTTATGGGCATTCTCCATGCCTTCTCTCATAATCGCAGTCTGTTCGCGATGAACTTCAGGTTAAGTTCTCTGGGCCTCAAGCACTCCTCGTAGCAGGCCTACGAGGTCGGTGGGGTCCACGGGCACTGTGGAGCAGCTGGATCGGGCATTACCGCAGGGGCTTGTTGTTCAGTCCGAAAAGATATAGGATATGTCACTTGAGTTTTAGTAGTATAAAATCCACGGGGTGCTGGTGCATTATGGGGACGATCGATCAACTGCCGAGGTGTAGGATCCGGACTTGATTGAGGAGGTGGGGTGTGATCGGGTAATGACAACCCATCGCCAGCAGTGTTGGTCTTGTCTGTGGCCATACTACAGAAGGTTTAGGAGGCAAAATATAAGCAAGGTAGCCTACCAGTCTATAACAAACAAAAATATTTATTTATAATATATTTCGTTCCTATGTTGTGACAAATTAATGTTCTAGTGTTCTAATTGTTTCTAGATATGTTTACCTAAGTTGTTGATCGGACCTGCATGGGCCACCACTAAAAATATGTCACGACCCGATCCCAAATATTTGGGTCGAATCGGCTCATACCCAGCCTGTACCGTTGTGTGACGGCGGCAGAAAGCTATTTCCACTAGCAGGTAATCTCAACAACAACTAAACATTTGTCACAACTTTAATATTTTAAATATTTAAAAACTTTAATTTGTCCAATACAGAAAGATACAACTGATAATAAGATACTGAAATTGTAACACCCAATTTTCTAAAATGAGAATAATTTTGAAATTTTGTAATTTTAATCATTTATTGATTTGACATTTAAATCATAATATGATTTTTGGTAATTTTTAAATTATTTTAAAACTATTTAAAATCATGACTTGTGATTTTGATGTTTTGCTAGTGAAACCCTAGAGACTGTTTGACCTAGAGCCTAACCATGTGAATAGGATATTTTAATGTCATTTTTGGCCTAAGGATATTTTGCATTTGACCTCTTTGAATTAGTTTGATATTTATTGCGTTGGTGATTGTTGATTTTAACCTTTGATAGGTGTGATTTTGTGATGGTTTTGTGTCCGTAACGGACACGTACCAGTTTTTATTTATAAATGTTTGATGTGCCTCAAAGAGATTTATTTTATCGCTGATTTTTTTTTTTGAAAAGTATTTGAATGAGATTGTTTTCTGCATGTGTTTCCTGTGATTGATTTGTTTTAATTTTGAGGACGGATTTTTTTAAGGTGGATAGATTTGTCACCCCCAGTTTTCGAAAATATAGATATTTTTTCATTTTACATTTTTGAATATTTTTGAAATTTATTTTATTATTTATGATATTATTTTGGGGTTGAAATTTATTTTATTATTTATGATATTGTTTTGGGATTATTTGAGTCGGGTTCGAATTTAACTCAATCCGACTTGAAACGGGGACCCGGAGGGTAGTTTGACTCTAGTGGAACCCACACACTAGTTATGCATGGCCCACATGATATTAATTTTAGTCCATATGATATTAATTTTAGTTAGTAGTTAGACTAATTATTTATGGATAGGTTTAGTTTAATTAGAGACTTAAACTAGATTAAATTGACCTCAACCTTTAACCCATTCCTAATTTAAATCAAATATATTAGTGGAGGGCATTTTGGACATTCAAATAGGGGACACCTCACCCTTTTTGGGCAGCCACCTATTGGGGGGATAAGGAGTGAGTCACTCATTCATTCATTTGTTTTCATCCACTTTCTCTCTCTTGTTCTTCCCCAAATTAATTTAGAGATGAACCTCCATTGATTTCATCACCAAATCAACCCTTTCTTCCACCAAATCTTCTTCATTTCTTCTCTACTCCATGGTTAGAGGGTGCTAGCCAAGTTTGGGAGGATTCGGAGCTCGTTCGTGCCCTTTTAGAATCTCTACGTGTCGATGTCGTGTCGGTGTCGTGTCGGTGTCGTGTCGGAAGGATTTTTCTTTGAATCTCTCTCCCGGAAGGTATAATCTCTCCTCTAATCCATCCCTACATGCATATAGAAATATTTTGAACCCATAGAAATGATCCCCATGGTTGTACTCTATTTGTGTCCATTTCGTGTCCATTTGGAGGTCATAGGAGTGTCATTTGTGTTGTGGTTGTGTCCATGTGGAAAAACCCTAAATTTGGACACACTATGTGTTGTTGTTATGTATGAATGAATTATTACATGTTTAATCTCATATTTTTGTATTGGAGATGTGTTCTATAGTGTCTCATATATATATATATATATATATATATATATATATATATATATTAGTGTAGAGAGTGAGTTCTTGATATATTATGTTATATACTTGTGTTTCTTTTGTCTCAAACTACCTAAATTCGTCATAATATTTATCCACGTTTTTAGTAGCAATAGCAACTTAGAAATATCATAACTTTTAGCTTAAAATTCTGATTTATATTTCGTTTTTTTTAAAAGAATCGTATCAAAGTTATCTTTCCAAATGTATATTTTAATAAGCCAAATTCCTTCTAAA
Organism: Iris pallida; assembly: GCA_029216955.1. Lineage (NCBI taxonomy): Eukaryota > Viridiplantae > Streptophyta > Magnoliopsida > Asparagales > Iridaceae > Iris > Iris pallida. The sequence goes on along the minus strand of JANAVB010022997.1, from coordinate 285,788 downwards.
ACTTTCTGTAAAATTATTTGAGTGTCAGCTGTACGAAAGTCGAACGCGTTTTGGTGTTTTCGCGATTCCGGGAGCTTCCAGACACGAAAATGCGATCCGTTTAAAGTTTCGGAAAGCTAACACAAAGATATATAACATACTTTAATCTTAGAATTTAATGAATGCTTAATTTGTACAGTATTGATTTTAAGTAGAAGATTACTATACGACATATGTATTTTGTGTATCCTTGTATGTACAAATATGTATGTATGCATGTGTATATATATATATCTGTGTGTGTGTGTGTGTTAAGAGAATGTAATATAATATAGATGCATATATATATCCTTGTATGTACAAATATGTATGTATAGGTGCATGAATGAATGAATGAATAAATGCAATGCATGAATGAATGGATGAAATGAAAGCATGTGGGTAATGCAAGGTATTGAAACATGTATGCAAGTATCCATATGTAAGTAAGTAACGTAATCAAGTATGAATGTATGCTAAATATGAATGCTAACATGATAGGAATGTATGATGCCATATTAGCACTTAGCACCATGTTCATATTTTAAAAACCCCCTTCTACATGTTGACAGTAACCCCAAGCATGAATACAGATAAAACCTACTTATTGTTATGAGTAAACCCTTTGATGTATAAATAAACCCTTTTTGTTATAATTAACACCCACACACACACATGCTAAACCTATGCTTTACATGTTATTTCTTCTATGTGACACAATGAACCCTTGCTAAATGTTATCCTTCTAACATAATACCCTCACACTTGAACACATTGTACTGCTATGTACACATTGCTATATCCACATTCATGTATCACTCACTCCTTATCTTTATGCACCTTGCTTGTAATAAAAATATATATGAATATATATGTAATGTGTGTTTGATAACTTGTGTAGCTTTGTGATTTTGTGTGAGTGTTAGTCTAGGCTTGGTTAGGCCTAATGAGACTTGTTATTCTAGGTTTAGACCTAGTACTGCCTAGTTAACCTAATTTGACTAGTACGGTTGACTAGAGTTGACCAAGAGTTGACTTTGACCTAAAATGATCTAGAATCATGTAGAATGCATAGTAGAGCTTTATTTTACCATTTTGGACTTGTTGTGACTTATGCTGTTCTAAATAGGAGCCAGACACCTCTTCTCGGATAGTACATTTCTTTTGGACATTCAGATAACAGGCGAGTACATTCTCTGATCATTTCATAACTTGCTTAGAATTATATTACTGCTCTAGTTTACCTTATTTGATGCTGTCATGATATTATTACGGATTGGTACTATATGGATCCCTACATTGAGATGTTATCTCCTCGGGAGCATCGGATATATTGTGTCATGTGTTTCATGTACATCGTGTATTCCTCGCTCTCATGTTATTCATGCTATTATGTGCTTCATGCTCGTTCGTGCCCGCTTGTGTACTCTCATGTGCTATCATGAATCGGTCATGTTTTTCATGTATCTCATGTATAACCTATATTGCATTGCACTCATTTATGAGCCTTCATATGAATTTCATGTGCACCCATTTATGGGCCCCATGTAAACTTTATGTGCACTCATGTATGAGCTCTCATGTATACTTCATGTGCACCCATTTATGGGTTTCATGTGAAAACCATGTACGTAACATAACTTGTTTGGATCCTTGTGTATTGATTGGGGTATGGGAGAGTATAAATAGTCATGTGAACAATTCCAAAGTAGTATAGCCATATGCGCCTCTTTAGTATAGTCATGTGCAAATCCAGCCGTTCACATGTCGACTTTGTACTCTAAATCACTAGTCACTGGTAGCTCTCTACTTATAGTAGATATTTCTATTACAGTTTTCGCTCTGTTTACATCATGTACTTTCTTTCAGTTTTATGTATCGTACACTCTTGCATGTTTATATTCTCTAACCTGTTATGATCTGCGTGAGATGTATTGTGCTCACTCCCGTCCTGACTGGACCTGTTGATAAATTTTACAGATAGCCTGGAGGTTGCCTGCTAGCTTAGAAGAGACACAGTAGAGGTTGTATATATAGCTAGGGTTTTGCTCATAGCTTATTTTTAGTTGTCTTGAGTTGTATTTATGGATTACTGTATTTGAGCTTTGAATGACTGTATTTCTGGATTTGTGTATCTTAGACACTTAGACTTCTATCTGCGGTATCTCTTTTGGATTTCATGTTTTATCTATCTTTATCATGCTCTACCTTAGATGTGATTGAGACTGTATCTGCTATGTCACCTCCATTCGGAGAGTATATACTGTACAGGTACCTTTATTTTGTTAGATGTTTGACCTAGGACAGCATTCTACCGCCGACACTGCGGCGTAGGCTGGACGTACCCACGTCTCGTGCCCTTACTCTAGGGTGCGGGTCGTGACAGAAATAAGAGTTCAACTCCAACACAAAGAAAACTAGAAATGAACAACATCTATCTAGGTAGCCGGCTCATCAGCCTCAGGATCGACGTCCTCCGAGTGAGACTCTGGAAGCATCGCAGGGTAAAGTACTGGATCATAATAGCTATTATATAATAGCTCAGCCTCATCAATGTTACCTATTGGGGGTGGGAGATCCAGTCAGGAAAGGAGCAAAGTACAATTATGAAAATCTAACAATTCAAATAATAATGGAAATTTTTAATCTTAAACAGTTTTGAAATACTTGAACAATATTTTCCAACAATTGAAAACAATATGAATTGAATAGGTAATGTATATGACCGGCTTGGGTTGTACAATAGTATCCTAGTGATACGATACGGCTTATCCCCGTATGTAAGAGGGGTAAGCTCGCACAATCAATGCAATATGAAGGTATTGGTCATAAAACACTACACTGCTCCCCCAATATCCCACAATCAATAACAATCAATACTCTATGAGAGAGTTCCGTGCAGCAATGTGGTTTAAGCATGCAATATAACAATTACTAATTAAATTGCCAAATAAACATAACCGTACTTGCCTTGGTTTATGACTGGATTGGAAGTCGGTACCGGGAAAGTCAAACTCGTCCTCGAAATCCTACAGTTGAGAATCCCGTCTTAGAATCATAATTGAACCATATCTAGGTGTGCTAGTTACAATCTCTAAAAGAAGATCCTAATCAAGTTTTAAGTTTGTTAAAATTATTTTATCGGAACACGTTTATCGTTGCGATCTACTATTAATTAATTTACGAAGTAAAAGTTAATTTAATATTTATTGGAAAAATAGCATTTTCCAGGTTAATTGTCAAAACTTGGTATTTTCGTAATATATATAAAACAAGACTTTCTTTTTAATGAGAAATAATAAATTTGTTAAATTACAAAACTACTTAATGTAAGAAAAACTTATTAATTTTCTATATAAAAATAGATATTCATTTTTAACATTCTACGTATTTAACGACCAAGTCTACAACCCAGAAAAATAAAGAAAAAGTCTACGCTACACAATACAGGGTCGCAGAAAAGAAAATAGAAAACTGGGCTTATGCCCTAACAACTTATTTACATAAATTAATTTAAATAATGTTGTTAAGCTCTGAACGCCGGGAAGCGGTCCATTCAGCAGGCCGAGGCCATGCACTCAAAATATGAAAATACCCAGTAACAAGTTCTAAATAATTTTATAAAATATAAAAATATAGGGTAAGTCTCAGACTTGGTCTTAAAACATCATATTGCTGGCTAAAACCTCAACGTACAGGAAATCCTGAAGCGTTTGTGTTTCGCCGAGGCTCATCCGACCGATACGGTCGTCGCCTAATAGGGGATACAAAACTCACAAAAACCACAAAACTAAACCAACAAAATCAATTTTTGGAAATCATTTGCAAAGTCCGGGTATGAAAACAGGTTTTAAATGAACTTAATTAATAATAATAATTTGAAAGATTTTACTAAAAATTCGGGCAGCACCTTCTCTGTAACTAGGACAACCTAGCCACGAGGCGTACCGCACCACACCCAACCAGTCAATCCCAAATCAAGGAGAACACAAAATCACAACACACAGATAATATCCAAATTTTAATGAATAATTAGCCACAGGCAAAAGTATCCCAACCATAGAAATACTCAGAACCAATGGAAAACATATAAGCCGAGCATACCAACTACAGAACTAATCCGAGCCAAACTTGGAAAAAGTATCCCTACGCAACAATATCAAATATCGATCCCTGAAACAGGGTCGAGACTGCATCATCATCGACACGTATGCGCGACACACCAATGAAAGGGACACAGGGACACGAAAATATGCCTCGGGTGCTCGGCTAGAGCTCTCAGATGTAAATTAGGAAAAAAAGTCGAATCCGTGCGGACCCGGAATAATCCAGAACACGCGGACAGCGGGGTGCGGCCACGAAAACAGCAGATTGAAACCCGCAAGACGCTGTGGATAGCGGGTCGGGGTACGGGACAGCCGCGGGGATAGGTGCTCGGGGCCGGAGGGGCGTGCGCAGGGGGCGGGGCTCGGTGGCCGACGGTCGGCCTGGGCCGCGGGCGGCTCGAGGACAACGGCGGAGGCTGCTCGGGTCGGGATCAGCGCCGGGTTGGGGACGACGGAGAGGGCTGGCACGGAAACGGCGGCGGAAGTCCGCTGGAGGCAGGGCTCGCCTGGGCTCGGGTCGGGTTGCCGGAAAGGAGTTTGGGGGTTAGGGATTTGGGAGGATGGATAATGGAGAGTGGATGAGGATGAAGGAGAGGGTGGTTTATATAGGAGGAGAGATTGGGGGTTACTGGAATGAAGAGTCGTCGGAGTTACAGAAGGGGAAGGGCTCGAGCGTTCGGGAAAGCCGGGAGTCGGCTGAGGAGTGAACGGAAATGAAAAGGGAAGGCAAAACAAATGTTCTAGAAAGGAAGGAAAATAAAGGAATTTCCTTAAAGGTAAATATAATATATAAATAATAACTAATAACTTAAAGATTTGTTTCAAAAAAAACCGAGATTGGGTTCGGTTTCGAAAATGGGTTCGGGACGGGTCAGGCCAAATGAAAATTCCATGAATAATAATTTTTAAAAATACAATTTTCCTAAATTAATTAATTTAATAATAATAATAATAAATTAGCAAACAAAAATCTAATTAATTAAATAATGAAACCGAAACCGAAACCGAAATTTACGGGTTTCACAGAAATTGAACACATTTATATAGAGAAGGAAACTTGTACTTTTATTGATAATAAGCTAGATTACAGACTCGATTACAAAAGAGGCCACTCGGGCTTACAACCGACATCGATCAGATAGGCATTCCATACATTTATATCCCTTTTACAAAACATCAAAATGACTCTCTAAGACCTGGGATCGGTGAGAGTTTGTGCTACATGATGTAGTTGAATTGGAGTCATCAAAATGTTGCAGAGTTAGCCTTCACGCTAGCAAGGCTTCAAAAGAAGTGAGCGTCGCCCTCAGTCCCTTGGCACGCTATCCTGGTTACGGGTACCTGTTAAGAGCGAGGGTCAGTACATTATACTTTCTACTGGTGCGTGGCAATTTAAATCACGTGCTCTCATTTGTTGAAGAAGTTAAGTGAACGTGCATGCAAATGTTTAGTGATGTTTCTAGCCAACCTAATCAATTCAAACCCATACTTGAAGGCACAACAGTATAACGACGATAGATCTTACCCCCGGGAGAGCGCATCGTTGTAGCGTAAACTTACTATGTTCTTCTCTGTCATGTTGATAATAAGAAAACATAATAGAGTGCATTCGTGAAGGTCACTGGCACGACAAGCCATCCTGAACATATAGCTTGGTTGACAGAGATCCTTCAGCGCAGGTAGCGAGCCCCGTTGAAAGCCATTGCCTACCGTGACATGTATCCGGCATAGCTATTCGTGTTTCTTCCTAGACCGGAACGGTCCCGTGGCCTCGAGATATCGTCCGAAGAAACAATCGCCCTTGTCGACAAGTTATCCATGACCGTGCTAAGTTAATTGTTATTTCCAGGCACATCTTTATGGTATTGTTGCGACATTCATTTAATCGATTCGTCTTTTCTTAGCACGGTTCTATATAATACGGTAATTGCAAGCACGATAAGGTTATATGACAAGCATTTGTATAGTTCGTGTACGTGAGACGTCGTGTGACCGTTCATTGGAATATCATTCATGTCGTTGTATTACATCGAGCATAACATATGTCTAGTATCGATAATGTATTAGAGAAGAGGGTCGAGGGAAGAAGGGTCAGCCACTCACCTTAGTATTTACTTGATACGAGAAACTGGTTGGCCGTACCAGACGTTGCCTATGCGATCACCTGAAATCGCACAAGAAACTGATTAGAACACTATTTTATTCAAGAAAATTCGATACGAATGTGAAGTTTGAAACGCAAGCCATGAAAACCATCGAAAATATTCACGAAAACGCATTCAGAAAACCAAAGCCAAAGAAGCAATTGCGGCATAAAAAGTAGAGCAATGGGAGGTCTCTCCCGACTCAGCCGCAGAGTCTATCCTCGATGCACAACCCGCTGAATATGGGACTTGGTTCCGAAGAAGCCACTCCATAACAGGGAATGGATCTTAATTCAATCGTTCTCGTTCGACCGATTCGATCGATCCAGACCGAATCGATAGCGACAGTGTTCCTTTCTCGCGCACCCCGTGGACGAAAAACGGGGCACGATGTAGGGACGGGGCACTACACCATAACCAACTAAGAAAAAGTTTTATCCTTAAATCTTAAGAACAGAACCTACCTCTATGAAAATAATGAAGGAAATATTTCCTTCATCTCTGACTCGAGTTCCCATGTCGACTCTTCCGCCGCAGGGTTCCTCCAGAGTATGTGAACAAGAGGGATTGCTCAATTTTGTAGCAGCTTATCCTTGCGTTCTAAGATTTAAACTGGCTCTTCAACGTAGGATAAGTCGGACTTCTGCTCCAGCTGGCCAAAATCTATGACGTGGCTAGGGTTGTGCACGTACTTTCGCAACTGAGAGACGTGCAAGATATTGTGTACACCTTCAAGCACCGACGGTAGGGAAATTTTATAGGCCACTGGGGCGACCCGCTCGAGTATTTCGAATGGCCCAACGAATCTCGGACTCAACTTTTTCTTCGCACCGAACCGAGTAACTCTTCGCATGGGTGACACTTTGAGAAATACGTGATCGCCTTCTTGAAACTAGAGGAGTCGACGATGAACGTCCGCGTAGCTCTTCTGAAGACTCTGTGCGGTCTTTAATCTTTCTCGAATGAGCCAAACTTTTTGCACAGTCTGTTCCACCAGTTCCGGATCGAGAATCTGTCGCTCTCCGACTTCATCCCAGCAAATGGATGACCGACACTTTCGTCTGTACAAGGCTTCATACGGTGCCATTTGAATGCTAGATTGATAGCTATTGTTGTATGCAAATTCAGCCAGAGGTAGATGAGCATCCCAGCTTGATTTGAAGTCAATTATGCAGAGTCGTAGCATGTCTTCGAGAATCTAATTGACGTACTCCGTTTGGCCGTCAGTCTGAGGATGATAAGCTGAGCTGAACTGCAACTTGGTACCCAGCATCGACTGAAGGCTACCCCAGAATCGTGACATGAACCGTCAATCCCGATTAGAGACGATGGATACTGGAACTCCGTGCAGTCGTACTATCTCATCAAGATAAATCTGCGCCAGGCGATCAACGCTCCAAGTAACTTTGATGGCAATGAAGTACACTGACTTGGTTAGTCGATCGACAATGACCCAGATGGCATCATTTCCCCGTGGGGTCTTCGGCAGACCAACAATAAAATCTATGCACACATACTGCCATTTCTATTTCGGAATTTTCAGATTCTGCATCTCTCCGCCCGGTCTCTGGTGCTCAGCTTTCACCTGCTGACAGGCCATGCATTATGACACGAAGAGCGCCACATATCTCTTCATCCCGTGCTACCAGAAGATCGTACGGAGGTCCTTATACATCTTGGTACTGTCTGGATGCAAGGTATATTTCGTATAATGCGCCTCCGACAGTATCTCCTTTCGTAGTTCTGCATCATCTGGAACACATAGTCGGCCATTTAATCTCAACACGCCGGTCTTATCTTGAGCAAAGTCGGTCGTACTACCTGTTGAAATTCGTTCGTACATTTTTTTCAGGTACGGATCATCCTTCTGAGCTGTCTTTATCTTTTCCAGCAAACTCGGCTCTAACTGTAGTTGCGCCAACCGTACATCCCTGAATCAAACCCGGAGGTCGATACCCATTTCTTTTAGATCCTATCGTAGTCTGCGATTGGTGGATAGCGAGGCAAGATATTTTTGACTCAGAGCATCCGTCACAACATTTTCCTTGCCCGGAGTGTAGTCGATCGTCAAGTCATAGTCCTTGGTCAGTTCGAGCCAACGCCTCTGTCGTAAGTTCAACTCCTTCTGGGTGAAGAGATACTTGAGGCTCTTGTGGTCGGTATAGATCGTGCACGCCACGCCATACAGATAGTGATGCCACAATTTCAATGCGAACACAATCGCCGCTAACTCCAAGTCATACGTAGGATAGTTCTTCTTATGCGGCTTCAACTATCTAGAGGCGAAGGAAATCATATTGTCTCGCTGCATGAGCACACATCCCAAGCCATGGCCTGAAGCATCGTTGAATATCTGAAAACCCTCTTGCCTATCTGAAAGTGCGAGTATAGGGGCCAAAATTAGTCGTTGTTTTAGCTCCTGGAAGAAGCTTCACAGTTATCCGACCACTCATACACGACTCCCTTTTGAGTGAGGCGAGTCAATGGCGATGCAATCTTCGTGAAGTTTTTCACGAAACGTCGATAGTATCCCGCCAAACCAAGAAAGCTTCGAATCTCACTAGCAGACGCAGGCCGCTTCCAATCAGCAACAGCTTCAACTTTCTTCGGATCGAATGCAATGCCTTCGGACGAAATGATGTAACCAAGAAAGGATACGATGCTCAGCCAAAATTCGTACTTACTCTGCTTTGCATACAACTGATTCTCTCAAAGTATCTGGAGCACGGTCCGTAGATGTTCTGCATGTTGCGCCCTATCCTTCGAGTAGACGAGAATATCATCAATAAAGACTACTACGAATTTATCAAGAAAGGGTCAAAATATCCGATTCATCAGATCCATGAAGGCGGCAGGGGCGTTCGTCGGCCGAATGGCATCACCAGGAACTCATAGTGGCCATACCGAGTGCGAAAGGCTGACTTTTGCAATTCTTCTGACTTGATCTTGAGTTGATGATAGCCCGAACGGAGATCAATCTTCGAAAATACCGAGGCACCTTGTAACTGATCGAATAAGTCATCTATGTGGGGCAAATAGATACTTGTTCCGGATGGTGGCCTTGTTCAGCTCTCGGTAATCGACGCACAGACGCATGGATCCATCCTTTTTCTTCACGAACAACACGGGCGCTCCCCACGGTGAAACACTAGGCCGAATAAACCCTTTGTCGAGCAACTCTTGTAACTGGACCTTGAGCTCCTTCAGCTCGGCGGGGACCATTCTGTACGGGACCTAAGAAATTGTTCGAGTATCGGGAAATATATCGATACTGAACTCGATTTTTCGGTCGGGGGACATGCCGGGTAGCTCATCCGGAAACACATCGGAGAATTCTACCACAACGTCGGTCTGACCCGCATTTGTACCATCCTGTTGCATATCTCGAACGGATGCCAAATAGCCTTCGCATCCAGAATGCAGCATCCTCCGAGCAGAAATTGTCGAGATCAGCGTGGAGGTCGACGACGGCTCACCACACGAAAAGCAGAATTCAGGCACTCCTGGTGTACGAAAGGTGACCGTCTTTCCAGCACAGTCGATGGTTATATTGTACGGCCCGAGCCAATCCATTTCTAGAATGATATCATAGTCCTTAATGTCTAAAAATATAGTATCAAGACTGACTTTTTTGACCACCTTTATAGATGATTTTGTCTCCACAGGCCAAGTAGTGGCGTGCCCGACGGTATGTTAACACTAAGATCGATACCAAGTGGTGTCAACAAAAATTTATGTTCGGCGATAAAGTCCGTGGATATAAAACTGTATGTGGCACCTGAATCGAACAGTACACGAGCATGCTTATTATTGAAAAGTAAAGTACCTGTTACGACCGTATCAGAGGCAAATGCCTCATCTCGAGTCATAGCGTAGACACGCCCTTGGGCATTGGGGCGATGATCTAGGCTATTTTGTAGTACAGGTTGAGGTGCTCGAGGCGCCGGAACTTGATTCTGCGGACGGTGCTGTTGATGCTGAGGCGTGTTCAAGTTTCTTCTATTATTCGGGCAATCCCCATGATAGTGACTCCATTTTCTGCAGATGAAACACCCGCCATTATAAACTTCACAGTCGACGGCAAGATGTCTGTTCCGGTTGTATTTGGTACAGTGAGGTCCCTGGTTCCGCGCCTGATGTTCGCCCGACGCTTGGTCACATTGTTTCCTCCTGCATGGCTAGGGCGTTTGTGATTGTAAGTATGCACAATGCCGGCAACACCTGGAGGGTATTGGCGTTCAAGGTAGAGGGTGTGGTTGAGAGACTCCTCCATCGTTCTGTATTGCGGAATAGACACGTGGGTGTAAATAGACGGTCGTAGACCCACTTCGAACCGTCAAGCACGACTCTCCGTGGAGGGCAGGAATTCTCCAGCAAATTTGGCTAACTTGTTGAACTCTGCTGCATACTGCCGTACCATCATATTCTCTTGTCTTAGCTGCATAAATTCATTTTCCTTCTCTGGTCGAACGGCTGCAGGGAGGTACTCGATCTCGAATGCCTCTCGAAAGGTGTCCCAAGAGATTGTCGTTGTCTCGTTGTCGCGTCTGATCGCCGGCCCACCAGTCGTGCGCGTTCAATCAGAGTAGAAGTTGAGCGCATGCGACTTTCTTGGACTCATCGACGCCCAGGAGCTCGAACCGGTCTTCCAACTCCTCCAACCAATCGATCGCCAAAGAAGGGTCTTCAGTACCGCAGAAGGAAGTGCAGAAACTTTTGCTGAATTTTGACACCTCAAAGTTAGAACTTCTCGGTGCTGCAGGTAGAGGCTCGGGTACCTCCGGTTCGACTTCACTTTGTCTGGCCACTGGCTCGATTATGGCATGGGTTGTCGCTGAGTTATTATTGACCATAACTGTCTGAACGATCTGCTGAAGAGTATCGAGGTGCTTCTGCTGTAACTTGAATTGTGCATCGAATCGAGCTTCAAACTGAGTCTGGCGTGCCTCCGTCTGCCGTTGATGTTGCTCATTCTGGCGTTGATTCTCCTCAGCTTGTCGTTGTTGCGCTTCCAGCATACGCAACATCCGTTCCATGGCATCGTTAAAGGGTCCGGGCTTCGAGCTACTCGAGCCGCTCGAAGCGCTTTCTTCGTTTACCGCCACGTTCACCGCCGTGTCTTCTGGGATTTTTGAAGGCAAAATACATTAGTCACCAAACTTATTACGGACTCACTCGTATGGAGCAACATATCTCATATATGCGAAATCAAGAGTTCGAGTCTTAGAAAGGAAGGTCAAAGGATGTAAAGCCGTTCTCTGATACCATTATGTCACGCCCCGATTCGGTAGAATCAATAGTCGTCCCCCGGGCGTGATGCCGTGCAAGCCTAAGTTACGCTTGCACAAGGCAGTTCATAAGGTTATCCGAAACAACAGCATTTACAAGAGTACGCAGAGAAATTGAACACATTTATATAGAGAAGGAAACTTGTATTTTTATTGATAATAAGTTAGATTACAAACTCGATTACAAAAGAGGGCTCTCGGGCTTACGACCGACATCGATGAGATATTCATTCCATATATTTACATCCCTTTTACAAAACATCAAAATGACTCTCTAAGACCTGGGATCGGTGAGAGTTTGTGCTGCATGATGCAGTTGAATTGGAGTCTTCAAAATGTTGCAGAGTTAGCCTTCATGTTAGCAAGGCTTCAAAAGAAGTGAGTCGCCCTCAGTCCCTTGGCATGCTATCTTGGTTATGGGTACCTGTTGAGAGCGAGGGTCAGTACACTACACTTTATACGGTGCATGGCAATTTAAATCCCGTGCTCTCATTTGTTGAAGAAGTTAAGTGAACGTGCATGCAAATGTTTAATGAAGTTTCTAGCCATCATAATCAATTCAAACCCATACTTGAAGGCACAACAGTATAACGATGATAGATCTTATCCCCGGCAGAGCGCATCGTTGTAGCGTAAACTTACCATGTTCTTCCCTGTCATGTTGATAATAAAAAAACATAATAGAGTGCATTCGTGAAGGTCACTAGCACGACAAGCCATCCTGGACATATAGCTTGGTAGACAGAGGTCCTTCAGCGCAGGTAGCTAGCCCCGTTGAAAGCCACTGCCTACCGAGGCATGCATCCGGCATAGCTATCCATGTTTCTTCCTAGGTCGGAACGGTCCCGTGGCCTCGCGATACCGTCCGAAGAAACAATCGCCCTTATCGACAAGTTGTCCATGACCGTGCTAAGTTAATTGTTATTTCCATGCACATCTTTATGGTATTGTTGCGACATTCATTTAATCGATTCGTCTTTTCTTAGCACGGTTCTATATAATACGGTAATTGCAAGCACGATAAGGTTATATGACAAGCATTTGTATAGTTCGTATACGTGAGACGTAGTGTGACCGTTCATTGGAATATCATTCATGTCGTTGCATTTCATCGAGCATAACACATGTCTAGTATCGATAATATATTAGAGAAGAGGGTCGAGGGAAGAAGGGTCAGCCACTAACCTTAGTATTTACTTGAGGCGAGAAACTGGTTGGCCGTGCTAGACGTTGCCTACACGATCACCTGAAATCGCACAAGCAACCAATTAGAACACTGTGTTATTCAAGAAAATTCGATACGAATGCAAAATTCAAAACGCAAGCCATGAAAACCATCGAAAACATTCACAAAAACGCATTCAAAAAACCAAAGCCAAAGAAACAATTGCGACATAAAAAGCAAAGCAATGGGAGGTCTCTCCCGACTCAGCCACAGAGTCTATTCTCGAGGCGCAACCCGCTGAATATGGGACTTGGTTCTGAAGAAGACACTCCATAACGGAGAATGGATCTTAATTCAACCGTTTCCGTTCGATCGATTCGATCGATCCCGACCGAATCGATAGCGACAATATTCCTTTCTTGCGCACCCCGTGGACGGAAAATGGGGCACGATGTAGGAACGGGGCACTACACTCTCTGTGATAAAAGTTTCAAATTGAAACTCTCTATCACAGAAAGTTTCAATTAGGACTTCCAGCACCCTGGCAGTCCTACTTAAGTGTAGGACTGGCAGGGGTGTGGCAGTACTAATTGAAACTCCCTGTGATGAGATTTTTAGATTAAACTCTCTGTCACAGCAAGTTCCAATTAGGACTGTCAGGGGTGTGGCAGTCCTAATTGAAACTCTCTGTAATTAGAGTTTCAAATTGAAACTCTGTCACAGCAAGTTTTGTAGGAACGAAGTCATAAAGAAGAATACTCTAGGAGGGGTGATTAGAGTAGGCTAGGGAATATTGCTAATTAAAAACTATGTTAGAAGTTAGATCACAGAATTAATAACAATCACAAAGTAATAATTGTAAAGAAAAGAGATCAGAGGGCAAACTCAAACACAGAGATTTATACTGGTTTTCCTCTTGTGAGGACTAGTCCAGTCGAAAGAACTCTAGCTTCCAGTTGAATCCACTATTGGAAAATCCCACAAGTTTTTATACGAAGTCCTTGCAACTTCTACAGACTCGAGCTTTGATACGAAGAACTCGACCAACTTTAGTTTTGAAATGTCTTTCTTTAATCAAGCCTCTGATTCTAATTTCTCTAAAATCTTCTAGACCGCACCGTACCGACAAATTGACTAGAGAATTATAACTGGCTTGGGATTTGAAAATGAAAGCTTTTAGAAAACTCTTTGGAAGAAACATAAGCTTTAGAAGAGAAGAGATAAAAGTGAATGAGTGATTTGAAATGATCAGAATTTCTCTCTATTTATAGTTTTTCCAAAGACAGAACTCTGGCAGAATTCGAACAGAATTCTATGTAACAAACCACAACTAAAGGGAGACCAAGTTCAAAAATTAACGTTCACATAACGTTCACCTTGGCCAAACTCTGGCCAAGTTCTATCAGGGTTGGTCAGGTTTATTTTATGAAAAATATTTTTGCGCTTTTTGAAATCCTTCACAAGCTTTTGTAAATAAGATATTTTTCAAAACATAGGTCAATTTTGAAAATAATTTTTGGATAGCCTATTTGCCAGTACGACTCGGTGTACAATGTATTCCTAGACTCAATAAAAATAAAAATTATATTGCATAAGAAAATACAGTCTCGAGTGGCAAACATAGCTTCGGTCTTGAACTGAGTAGAGTGTCCAAAACGTCTTGAGTAAACATCTGAATTGTTCCGTATATCAAGACAGAGTTTGATCAATTATTAAAATTAGGTTTGACCATGACCAATGGGCCAATAATATCCCCCATTTTGATAATTGACAAACCTTGACCGATATAACATCTTTGGTCTTTATCAAATCAAAATTGTACCGATATATAAAAAATGTTCCTGTAGATTGTTCATAACCTGTATTCATGAAGATGTTAGATCTTATTTATCCCCCGTTATCACTTAGCAAAATAATTACAAAAGAGAAAGCTCTCCCGTAATATATGCATAAGTAACAATCAGTAAAAAACACAAAAATATGGATATATAAAAAATTTATCACAGGCATGGTATAAATGTCACAGACAGGAAAGAAATGTGATAAGTAGAGAATATTTTACAGGCAGTATAAATGGAAGCATAAATAAAAGATAATGGTATGAGAAATATGCTAAACTGAATAAAATGCTGAACTGAAGCATATAACATGTCCATGAGTCAAAGAATATCACAAATCATGACCAAATAAGAGTACAGATACTAGCTTGGAACGTCGGAGCATTTTCAAGAAAAAAGACAAAATCATTAGTCGCAAAAGTATGACAAATCAAATATCATCCTCATCGTCATCATCATCATCTGCAGTGCCAGTATGTCCACCATGTCCAGATGGACCAGCACCAGAGGTGCCAGCTCCAGCGGTGTGTGGAGTAGCATCAGAAGTACGATACCAATCGTAAGATTTCCCTAGCTGGAACAGAGAGTGGACCGCCTTATCGTCAATGCGGTAACCAGATACAGAAGGGTCTCTAGGAAGAGAGCTAGCAGAATGATCCGTCTGAGCAAATCTGAGATCGACAAAAGAGTTGGCAATAGCCTGGAAACGAGTCACGTCACGGAACTCATGTTCCCTGGAAGTGTCAACAAAGAAAGTCTACAGATCCGAGAGGTGCTGATGAATACCCTCAAAAGTCATAGGGTAAGTCTGAGGAGGAACAGGTGCAGTAGGAGCAGGTGCAGGAGGTGGAGAAGCAGTGGCAATGCTATGAGGAGAAAGCTTAAAAAACTTGGGCTCAGGGTCCAGAGCGCAAGTGGATAAGTCTATGTCAAAACGCTGAAAGATACATGGGATAAGAATCGCATAAGAGATGTTGCGGTCTCTTCTGTGACATCTATCCATCATCTGGATGATAGTCTTAGGGGCAGAAAAAGGAATCCCCTTAAGAATGTGATAGAGAGCAGAAAGTTCCAGTGCAGTAATATCATCTTTTGAAGTAGATTTTGGAAGAATAGTGGAATAGATGATGCGATGTAACTCATAGTTAAACAAGTTCAAGTTATTGGCCTTAAACTTTCCAGGACGAGCATGTGCGGGCGCACAAAGCTTATTCTTGAAACTGACAAGAGTCGTGCCCTCGAGAAAATCGAAGTCGGTGATGTCATCGAGCGGGGTACCTTCGTTTGGAATACCAAGGATTTCTGCTAGCAACACATCATCGAACTCGATATCGATCCCGCCAACACGAGTTCTTACGGTAAAAGTATCCAATACGAAGTTACAATAGAACAGTCTAAGGGCATTAGTAGCTATAGGGAATTATAGGATAGCAAGATGGTGTAACCCTAATGCCTCAAAGAAGGGACGGTGATCAGGAAATACAGTCCATTTAATCGGAGCGCTGGTGCATATAATATGCATAGCAAAGTCGACATACCAAAGCAATGCTTGGTCATGAGTTTTGAAGTAAAACTCATCCGACACATCGTCACCCAATTGGACCAGGGAAAAGAGGAATCCGTGTTCGGAACAGAAGACGATGCCTCTTCGCTGACATTGGTCTTCTTCCTCTTGAAAAGATTGGATCCCTTAGGCATTCTTTTCCAAAACTAAGAAACCCTAAAATTTGAAAGTGGAGGAGAGATGGAGTTATACCTTTCGAGAATCAAGTATGTTGTAGAAGACGCGATTCTCCGCACGAATCCAAATTTTGGATTAAAATCTCCACGTAGATTGGAAGATATGGAGTGGAAAAAAGCTAAGGTTTTGGGGTTCTTCGGCTGCTGCTGCTGTTGTGATGAATTGGTTTGGAAGTGATGAAGAGGAGAAGGCCTCGGGTTCTGACTCAAACACATACAGCACCAACAGAACTCTGGCCGAATTCAGACCGAACTCGGGCCAAATTCGCCTAGGGTTCTCCTAATTTTTTTATAAAAAAATTTGTGGGCCATATCCTTTTCATCAACTTATTTCAAATATTTAATTCAAAGTTTAGTAATTTTAAACTTCAAATAATATAATTAATATTATTTTATAAATTAATTTTCTTTACTCAGCATCTGTTTCAGATTAGCTGTAGGAGTACTGTCCCTGCTAACGGAAGTTCACCGGGAAACAATTAAGTACTGCTTTGCTTCGACCGTAGTCGTGGTGACAGATATACTGTTTGTAGGCTTGTCTCAAAAACAGTTATTGAGTATTGAATAAATTAATTAATAAAACAAAATTAATTAATATTATTGACATCTAAAATTCCTAATTCTCGACGTAAATAATTGAAACGATCTTCCGCTAGAGGTTTTATGAATATGTCAGCCAATTGATTCTGTGTGTCTATACGTACAAGGTCTATATCTCCATTTTGTTGATGATCTCTAAGAAAATGATGTCGAATCTCGATATGCTTAGTACGAGAGTGACATACTAGATTCTTAGTCAAATTAATAGAACTAGTGTTATAACAGAAAATGGGTATGTGTGTGAAATGCAATCCAAAGTCTTCTAAAGTTTGCTTCATCCACAAAATTTGTGCACAACAACGTCCTGCGACGATATACTCAGCCTCGGTTGTTGATAATGCGACAGAATTTTACTTTTTGCTAAACCAAGAGACTAGGGCTTTTCTTAGAAAATGACATGTACCGCTGGTACTTTTTCTATCTACTTTGCATCCGGCAAAATCAGCATCAGAATAACCGGTTAGGTCAAATGACATGGTTTTAGGATACCATAAGCCGACAGAAGAAGTGCCTTTAAGGTATCGGAAGATACGCTTAACTGCGCAAAGATGTGATTCCTTAGGATTGGCTTGAAAATGTGCACACAAGCAAACACTAAACATAATGTCTGGTCGACTAGCAGTTAAGTACAGTAAGCTACCGATCATACCTTGATACTTACGTATGTCGACGGGTTTACCTTGTTCATCAATATCAAGCTTGGTTGAAGTCGCCATTGGAGTTCTAAGTGGTTTGACTGCTTCCAGGTCGAACTTTTTTAATAGATCGTTTGTGTACTTTTCTTAATTTATGAACGTCCCATTGTTGGTTTGTTTGATTTGTAGTCTGAAAAAATTTCATCTCTCCCATCATGCTCATCTCAAACTCATTCTGCATACACTTTAAAAAATTTTGACAAAGAGATTCATCAGTGATCCAAAAATAATATCATCTACATAGATTTGAATCAAAAGAAGATTGTTATTCAAAGATTTTATAAACAGTGTTGTGTCAACCTTTTCCTTTAAAAAACCGTTGTCAAGTAGAAAAGAGCTTAGACTATCGTACCAAGCACGAGGGGCTTGTTTCAAACCGTATAAGGCTTTCTTCAACTTGAAAACATAATCAGGAATTTGAAAATCAGTAAAACCTGGAGGTTGATCTACAAAAACTTCTTCTTTTATAAAATCATTCAAAAATGCACTTTTAATATCCATTTGAAATAACTTGAAATTATGAAAATATGTAAATACACATAACATGTGAATGGATTCTAATCTCGTAACTGGGGTATAAGTCTCATCGTAGTCGATACCTTCTTCTTGATTGTATCCTTAAGCTACGAGTCGAGCCTTATTACGAGTCACTAAACCATTCTCATTCAGTTTGTTTCGGAATACCCAACGGGTGCCATTGACCGGATGATCAATGGGCTTGGGAACAAGTTCCCAAACTTGATTTCGTTCGAATTGGTTTAATTCCTCTTGCATAGCATATAACCAAAAAAATTTACTACATGCTTCTTCAATATTTTTGGGTTCAACCTGTGAAACAAAAGCAACACAAGAAGCTATATCTTTATTAGAGAAACGAGTACTTACACCCTTGGTAATCTCACCAATTACCAAGTCCTTTGGATGATCTGCCAAGAATTTTATCTCTTTTGGCATATCCTCAGGATTGTTGTTCCGGCTTCTTTGCTTGAAGACTCAGCTGGTGCTTGGTGTGAAGGTTCTGTATCTTTGTGTGAAGGTTTTGCAGTAGCTGTACTTGGTGTACTCACGTTTTCATTATTATTATCGTCTAAATGTTGATTTAGTTCATCAAACTTGACATTAATTGATTTTTCGATGATCATGGTTCTCTTGTTGAAGACTCTGTACCCTTTGCTCTTTGCCGCATAACCTAAAAAGATACCTTCATCGACATTTTCATCAAATTTACTCTGGTTGTCTTTAGTATTAAGAATAAAGCATTTACAACCAAATATCTTGAAATAAGAAATAGTGAGTGTTCTATCAAACCATAACTCATAGGAAGTCTTCTTCGATATAAGTCGAATTAGAACCCTATTGAGAATATAGCACGCTGTATTGACAGCTTCAGTCCAAAAGTATCTAGGTAGGTTAAACTGGTTCAACATTACTCTAACCATTTCAGATACAGTCCTGTTCTTACGTTCCACAACTCTATTTTGTTGTGGAGTCCTAGGACAGGAAAACTCATGCAAATAATCGTGTGTGTCACAGAATTGCTTGAACTCTGCATTCTAAAATTCGTCGCCATGATCACTACGAATGCGATTAATCATGAAACCTTTTTCATTCTGTACTTTCTTGTAAAAGGTGACGAATTCTGACAAAGCATCGTTCTTGCGTACAAAAAAATATACCCATGTGTATCTAGAGAAATCATCTACAATGACAAATACATATAACTTACCACCTAGACTAGCAATTCTACTGGGTCCAAATAAGTCCATATGCAACAATTGTAGAGGTCTAGTGGTACTTACAGCGTTCTTGGATTTAAAGACAGATCGGGTAGCTTTGTTCTTTTCACATTCACTACATACCGTATTCTTCTTGAAAGATATGTTCGGTAAGCCGCGTACCAACTTTTTTGTGGATAGTTTTGAAATTGTGTCCATGTTTGCATGACCGAGTCTCATATATCATAGTTGACTCTCAATGCTCTTGGCCATCAAGCATCTACCTACTTTGTTAGCATCTTCTAACAGATAGAAAATATATATGTTGTCTTTCCTGATACCTTCAAAGATAGTACTACCAGTTGAGCTATCAACTATAGTACATTTGTCTTTAACGAAGTTAATGCCATAATCGTGATTAGCTAAATGGCTTATGCTGAGCAGATTATATTTTAATTCGGTAACTAGACGGACATCTTTAATCACAGGATAGAAAGCCTTACCAATGTCACCGATACCGATTATGTACCCTCTTAAATTATTACCGAAGGAGACGTATCCTTCTTTATTCTTCTTCGATAGTGTTACGAATAATGATGCATCACTGGTCATGTGCCATGAGCAACCGCTGTCGAGGATCCATTTGCTTCTAGCATGTGAAGAGTGTTCCACCTACAAAACAGTTTGCAGATGAAACTCTTGGTATCCATTTCTTGTAGGGTCCTAATATGTTAGTTTTTGGTCTCCATGCATAAACATTTAAATCTACTAACTTTTTGATTCTACATGCAGAGGATATATGACCAATGAGGCCACAATAATGATATTTTGCATGTTGAGTGTTGAAAGTTGTGTGGGGTGCATGATTGGTAGGTTTTGATTTTCTAGTATAGAAAAATGCATGCATATTAGTATTCTTGAGCATAGGTTTGGTATGGTTTGGTCTGACAGTGTTTGGTTTGGGTGTGTTTCGATGATTCGGTAATTGACACGTGTTAGAATAGGAAGCAGCAACTTCAGGCCGTTTTCTAAAATAATTTTCAACTTTTTGGAGGTGTCATATAATCTAGTATAGTCAGATGTAAGTGTTTCCATTCTGACTTGTGCATACTGGAGATTCTTTTTCTCCTTAGATAGGTCTTTCTTTAGCTGGATGATAGTTTGGTCTTTTTCTTCGGATAACTTGGTAGTCTCGTGTAACAACAGCTTAATAGAAGAAAGCTCACCAGACTCAATATAAGAATTATTATTTCTAATCTCAGCTAGTTGGTCGATAAGTCTTCCTATCTTACCTTTGTACTCTTTGAGTACCTTCTTAGAGGTTTCATATTTACTATACAGTTTCCTGTAGTCATTTAACAGGTCACTGAAAGCCTCTCCTAATTGCTCAAAGGTGAAATCATCATAAGGATCAAACATAGGATTAGTGATAACCTGATCGCAAGCCATCAAGCATACATTTACAGCGTCATCCGATTGTTCGTCTTCTGAATCGCTGGCTTAGCTTTCATGCCATATGCTTGTATTGGCGTACTTTCTTGATGTAGATCTCTTCAGGTAGCATTTGTCATATTTGCTGCTTTTTCTTGTTGATGATGATGATGTTGGACAATCTTTCTTCATATTTCCTTTCTTCTTACATCCGTAGCAAATAGGATCTTCCTCGTTGTTGTTGTTGTTGTTGTTGTCTTTTGTTCTTCTGTTAAATCTCATGAACTTCTTAAATTTTCTTACCAAAAGTGCTTGATCTTCAAACTCAGAGTCGTTGTCGTCAGAATCATCTTCGATAGTTCTTCTATGTTGAGCCTTCAAAGCGATCGACTTCTCTGACTTCTCCTTTGGTGTAGCATATTCAAAGTCTTGAATTTCCAACTCGTGAGTGAGTAGCTTACCCATGAGTATTTTCAGAGACATTGTTGAGAGGTAGTTTCCTTTAATGATTGTTGTAGCCTTTGGAATCCAGTTCTTTTTGATGGCTCATAGAAGTTTGTGAATCTTCTCATAGTTACTGTATTCCTTGCCTAATGAAATAAAAGATTTATAATATCCAAGAATCTCGTAAACATCTGAGTGACGGATTCATTTGGCTTCATTTTGAATGCCTCGTACTCTTGAGTAAGTCTGCTGATCTTTGACTCCTTGACTTGTGTTGTTCCTTCGTGGGTTACTTCGAGAAGTTTCCACACTTCATTTGAGGTTGTGCAAGTCAACACCCTGTTAAATTTAGTTCTGTCTAAAGCACAAAATAAAGCGTTAATAGCACGTGCGTCAAGACTGGCCTTTTTTTTCATCCTCAGTATATTTATCATGGGGTTTATCAATTAAAACTCCATCAACAATAATACGAGGAAGCTTTTTGTAGCCATCAATAACTACAGACCATAAGTCAAAATCAAGAGATTTTAAGAAGAAATTTATCCGTGTTTTCCAATAAGTGTAGTTTGTGTCGTCAAACAGTGGAGGTCTGCTTGTGGCTTGGCCTTCACTTATGAATTTTATAGTTGCCATGTGTAATGCTGTGATCTATATAACAATTAAATATAACTGTAATTTTACCTTACTTTACCTGTTTGATACCAATTGTAGGAACGAAGTCGTAAAGCAGAATACTCTAGAGGGGGGTGAATAGAGTAGGCAGCAGAATATTGCTAATTAAAAACTTTGTTAGCAGTTAGATTACAGAAATAATAATAATCACAAAGTAATAACTGTAAAGAAAAGAGATCAGAGGGCAAACGCAAACACAGAGATTTATACTGGTTTCCCTCTTGTGAGGACTAGTCCAGTCGGAAGAACTCTAGCTTCCAGTTGAATCCACTATTGGAAAATCCTGCAAGTTTTCATACGAAGTCCTTGTAACTTCTACAGATGCAAGCTTTTAATACGAAAAACTCGACCAACTTCAGTTTTAAAGAGTCTTTCTTCAATCTAGCCTCTGATTATAATTTCTCTGAAATCTTCTAGACCGCACCGTACCGACAAATTGACTAGAGAATTGTAATTGGCTTGGGATTTGAACATGAAAGCTTTTAGAAAACTCTTTGTAAGAAACGTAAGCTTTAGAAGAGAAGAGATAAAAGTGAATGAGTGATTTGAAATGATCAGAATTCATCTCTATTTATAGTTTTTCCAAAGATAAAACTCGGGCAGAATTCGGGCAGAATTCGGACAGAATTCTATGTAACAAACCGTAACTAAAGGGAGACCAAGTTCAAAAACCAACGTTCACATAACGTTCACCTTGGCCGAACTCTGGCCGAGTTCTGTCAGGGTTGGTCAGGTTTATTTTATAAAAAATATTTTTGGGCTTTTTGAAATCCTTCAGGAGCTTTTGTAAATAAGAGATATTTTTCAAAACATAGGTCAATTTTGAAAATAATTTTTGGATAGCCTATTTGCCAGTACGACTCGGTGTACAATGTATTCCTAGACTCAATAAAAATAAAAATTATATAGTCTCGAGTGGCAAACGTAGCTTTGATCTTGAACTGAGTAGAATGTCCAAAACGTCTTGAGTAAACATCTGAATTATTCCGTATATCGAGACAAAGTTTGATCAATTATTAAAATCAGGTTTGACCATGACCAATGGGCCAACAAGTTTCAATTAGGACTGTAAGCACCTTGGCAGACCTACTTAAATGTAGGACTGCCAGAACCCTGCTAGTCCTGTTTATAAGGTGTAATGCTCCAGTCCCAAAATACGTAGGACTAGGAGAGTAGACATGCCAGCTGTATACATACAAAGTACATGGGCCTCGTATGAATACATAAGCTGTAAAATACAGTAAACCATAACTAACTAATCTCATCCACAAAATGCAAGAACAAAAGATATCATATAATCAACTATGAATTTTCATTAGTACATTTAATTGGGCGGAGACAAATCCACTACCAACTATAAAAAGAAATACATGATATACAAAAGAATGATTTTGGCGAGCGAAGCGAAGACGATCAAAGTGCAATCATCCTCGAAGAAATAGTGACGATCATGGCCACGGCTAGAACACCTGCGAAAGACAAGAGCACACACCTGGAGAGATAACCAGGTCCTCAGAGAGACGTAACAAGATACAAGGAAACACCATGCCACAAAAACTATGATATATATTAGAAAATAAGAGATGCATGCAATAGGGTATCTAACTGTACTATAGTGAATATGCAATAAAGAACAATCCTTCACATATGGGTACTCGGGCTGTATAGCAGTGGCATCGTCCCTCTCACCGGGAATCAGTGCAATCCGTCCATAACGTTCGACGAACGTCAGAGGGAATCAGTAAGAAAACTTCCATAATTTTCCATGAACGTCAGAGGAAATCAGTACAATAAGATGAACCTACGTCTCCAGCGGAGCTTCGGTACAAAATATGGCCCATACATCAAGGAACAGTTCTTCCCTCCCAATACCTACTGGAGTCACATCCATGACTCATATGAACCTCTAGTAACTGCCAAGTCCACTAGCATGCAATTCTATTGGCAGTTACTCCTAACCGTCGCACGCCTTATACGTATCGGTGGCCGGCCGACTACGCGAGTACGTGCCCTATATGTGACTCACAATACGTGGTAAAGTACGTGTCAAAGCCGTATAAGATATACCAGTACCTCATCATCAATGGGTGGTCACTAAACTAAGTCAATGCAAGTAAATAATATAAGGCAAATGAACGACCGATATGGTCGCTTGCACCCAAGTGTGACTCGGACGCACAGTGATACCAAACATAGAACAATATATATGAAACTGAAAATAAATAACTAAAAAATAAAGTAAAGTAATCACAGAGTAAGGTGGTAAGGTATCTTGCCTGGTGGGACGCCTGGTGTACTGCAATGATCAATGTGGCACGAACTACAACTTTGGTGTAACAACTATGTAAGGTGACCTCAGATAATGGCACGGACAGTTCCATTGGGTCCAAAGGGGTCAAATTAGTCAGGATGGACACGAAGAAGTATAGTATTGACCACAGAATAGAAACAGTGGGATTAGCTACAGGCAGAATGAGTAATCAAAGGACAAGGGATAAATAATATAATATGATAAATATGTTTATAATAGTAAAAATATCATATTACCCCCAAATACTTTTATATAAAATACATACTCGAAAATAAGTTACCATTTTTACCAATTGAAATAATTTTAAGGAAAATACTTTGGGAAAGAGTTGTTTTAGGAGAAATACATTTTTAGGTAGGTAAGCTATATTTACTAATAACTGATTATTTGATAAATACTTGAATATATGGAAAAATAGATTTAGGCTATATATATTTAAAAACTCTAAGGTTGTAAAACATGGTTCTAGGGAGAAAACTATAGTTTGTAAGTTCAAAATATTTTAACTATATGCTTGAAGAAGTCCAAAATTTTATTCTTTAAATATGAATAGAAATATATATATATATCCCCAAAATTTTAATCTATATATATGAATAGGAATAATATTTTTCCAAAATACAATAGCATTTCTATTGATAATAATACTAATAAGCTTATGATAAGTGTAAATTAGAGTACTAATACTACTATTTATGGTAGTACTAAAAGACAAAAATTAAGTAGTAGAAAGTAACAAAAATATTTGTATTAAATTAAATACTACAACTGTTCCTCTTTTCAAGAGAAAGAAACACTCAACTCAAAACAAACATAAATAAAGGGAAGGGATCAGAAGCAGTGAGAAGAGGGAAGGAGGGGGTCGGAGAGTGCGGAAGGAGGAGGGGCACGGCGGAGCTGCCAGAGAGGGTCGGCCCGACGAAAGAGGAAGAGGAAGGAGGAGAGTTGAGGGAAGAGGGGAAGACGAGAGAGGTGAGAGAGAGGAACGGGAGATGGAGCGGTGGAGAGCTTGGCGGAGGAACGACAGACTCGGGGGATGTGTTTCGCCGTGTGGTGGGGCAAGGTCAGCGCGGTAGAGTCGGGAGCTGCTCGGCGCGGTGGACACGACAGAGCGGCTGACGCCTTGGCGTGGAAGCGCGAGCTGGCGTGGGGAAAGAACCAAGGGTGGTGGGCGCTTGTGTGAGTCCATGCACCGGATCGGCGGTCGCCGGCACAAAAAGTGGGACCGGAGAAGGGAGGGGACAGCGACTGAGGCTGGACCTCAGGGCGGCGGAAGCCCACGGCGGCGCAGCAATGGTGCTCCGGCGAGGTATGTCTTGGTGGTGGTGGTAGTTTTAATTTTGGGGTCGTCGAGGGTTTTGGTCGGCGGTTGCGCTCGGCCAACGTGGCCGGAGGTGGTTTTGTTGGGTGGTGTGTTTGCTGGTGACCCAGGGAGGAGCGGCTTGCCGTGGTAGTGGTACTGTATTGGTAGTGACCGGTTTGGTGGGGGTACTAGCGATGGTTTGTGGCCATGGTGATGAGGTGGTGGTGGCGATGGTGTTCGCAACCAGGTAGATGGGGCATGATGACTGGCCACTGGCCAAAGAAGGCCAGGGCAGGCGGGGCTGGGTTCTATGGGAAGGAAGGGGGTTGTGGTGATGCTGGTGATGGTGCAGCGGGTGGTGGCGAAGGTGGTGATGATGGTTGATGGTTGTGGCTGGGTTCGGTCGGGTTTGGTCGGGTCGGCCGCGGAGGAGTTGGATGTGTAGCAGTGGCTGGATAGTTGTGGTGGTTGTTCTGGTGGCGACATTTAGCAAGGGGCTAGTGACGTCGAGACAGGACAGAACGCGGTGGTCGGGTGTCGACATGGGTAGGCTGGGGAGGCGCTAGGGATTTGAGAATTAGGGATAGTGTCACGACCCGCTCCCGCTTTTCGGGATACGAATACGTGGCCAAGTCCAGCCTACGCTGCAGCATCGACGGTAGTACGCTGTATGGGCTCAATATAAATCTCAAATACGACAAATATCTCTATTTTGCTTATTCACAATAATTATTTTAATTAAAATTCCAATGATACATTCAAATTTGTATACAGATACAAACCCGCTACATGTGACTACTCTTAGCTAGAATCTACGGTTGGCCTCCAATATAGCTCTAAATCCACCCGAAGGAACCCAAAGCAAGAGAGAAGTCATCGAGAATAGTCATCAAGAATCTGTCAACTGAAAAATGGTTATCCAGTCAGGATTGGAACAAGATCACCATAACACTATATTACACAATATATTATACAAGCATGAAGGAACGATTAAAAAGAATTTAACTTAAGATAAGTATAGGCATGACATTGTATGATAAAAAAGTACCTTTGAGACATTATAACAACATGAAGGTAGACTTGACATACCATTAAGACATGATGACAATAAGAAGGTAGACTTGACGAAAGAAGAACAATAGATAATAGAGTAACAATAATTAAGTCACATGTACTGTGTGTTTTAGAATACCAACTTTCAGCATGTAGACGGCTTGAGATATCTGTCAGTCATACGTGTGGTGCATGACTGATATTATGCAATCAATGTATAGGGGGTCTGTATTCAATTCGTTGACCACATGCTTACTTGTTGTATTCCTTCGCCCGACTCACTCACAATACATGTCCACTACAATAAACATTAGCAATACGATAAACTATAAATAATAGAAAACAATGAGTAAGGCATGAACATGTATGTATATCCAACCGATTCTAACTCTCGTGCACAATAGTAATCAGGAACAATGACAATCACGAACCATAAGGGAGTAATAGTGAAAAGACGACACGAAGATACATGCAGTATAAAATAATGGAAATATAGGTCATAGTGATACTTGCCTGCTTCGATAGATGATAAAGTCACAACTCAAGACGTCGTAGCCCGATCTACCCCGACACAAAAACAATCACAAGTTAGATCAACGATTCCCACTCTAAAAATTCTAGAAAGTGGCTAATGGATTAAATCAATTAATACTATTCTAATTATAGAATAAATTATCTAAATCCTATTTTAACCTATTTAATTCTGAAATAACAATCTAAACACAAATATTTGGCTAAGAAAATTTACGGTTCCAAATTCGGGACTCGTGGCACGCAAACCGAGACATACTGTTGACTAACTAAGTCAAATATTATGAATTCAAAGTTTGAGTGTGCAACATGGTAGATTTCAATGCCATGAGTGCATTGGAATTGACCGTGCCGCAAAATTATGATTTGGTCAAAAGTTATCACCATTATGGCTAACCATGACCAAATCGATAAATCGTTGACCAAATCTGAATTCTAAGAACAAAATAAAATAATAGATAAAATTCTAAATTTCTGAAAAAATTATATATTGTAGAGCTCGGTGTCAGCTTTCCAAAACTTCAAACGGATCGCAAAACGGAGTTCGGGATCACTCGAAATCTCGAAAACCGTGCGACGTATTAATTTTTGGATAATCGACACTCAAATAATTATTCAGAAATTCGAGTTCAAAATACCAAAAAATAAATTATATATTCAGAAACCTAACCTCAATACGCTTCTAACAAAAAAACGGCGTGCAAAAAGGACGTCTAGATCAACGGCAAACCCTCCGTGAAGTCGAAGAACTCTACCTAACTCTCCCACAAAAGCTGCTGAAATAAAATAGGGTTTTCGGAAACCTAATATATATATATATATATATATATATATATATATATATATATATATATATATATATATATATATATATATATATATATATAGGAAGCGGATCAAAAGCCCCCCTTAGAAAGCCCCCCAAAAACCCCCCTCACTCTAATCCGTAACTTAATGTTAATATTAATGTTAATATTAATGTTAATGTTAATATTAATATTAATATTAACATTAAATACTAAAATTAACATTAATATTAACATTAAAATTAATATTAACATTAAAATTAACATTAACATTAATATTAACATTAACATTAATATAAAAAAAATTAAAAAAATTAATATTAACATTAACATTAATATTAACATTAATATTAACATAAATATTAACATTAATATTACGAATTAGAGTGAGGGAGGTTTTTGGGGGGTTTTCTAAGGGGGGCTTTTGATCCGCTCCCATATATATATATATATATATATATATATATATATATATATATATATATATATATATATAGGGAAAAGTCGGTGGCTTGAGGCAGCTAAGTCACCTGCTAAGGTGACACGTGTCACCATCCTGTGGTCCCCGTCCAGATCCTGCGGCCCACATACCACGCGGCTTGGCTCGGATTAACATTATGGCTCGGAGACCGAGCTCCACCCACCCTCTCTCACTGCCACGTGGCCCCGCCCCTCCCATTTCAGCGGCTGACGGGTGGGCCCCACTTGCGGCTGACTGGGTATTTATTTTAGAAAATAGGGTTTTTAATTACAGAAAATTAAATAAAAATAAGGAAAAATCCTAAAAATTCCAAATAAATCCCAAAAAATTTCTAAAAATTCCTATAAAAATCTAGAAAATAATTTAAGGGTTCTAGAGCCCAAATAAATTCTTTGGCCTCATAACTACTCTCGGGTGCTCTCACAGTAAATCATAGAAGCTTAGGAAAATAATAAAATCATATATAAAATTATCTAAAAAATTTCATAAAATCCTGAAAATTCTAAAATACGTAAATAATATACTAGGGACTATCTAGGGGCCCCAGAGACCATATACGACCTAATTTCCTTATACCTAACCTATAGGCTTAGGCAAAAATCTTACGATCCCAAATCAATATCCTAGTTAATAATTGATTCCAACTAAAATAAAATAAAAAAATCTCTAAAATAGAAAATAAATTCTAGGAACCCAAATGCTACAGATAGGTTAGGAACTAGGGATTTGGAGATTAGGTAATTGGGGATTTGTATTATGTCGGGTTGTCAACACGAGAGAAAATAATGTAATTGTAAAAGAATGGAATAAGAGAGTCACCCGTGGTCGGACCCGAGGCCGTCACGGCTGACACGGAGAAGTGTTGGACACAGACACGAAGCACGCACGTTATGGAAAAATAATTTTGGAGGAATTTGTGAATGTTAGAAATATATTGATGAGTACCTCTCCTTATATAGGAGGTGGGAATTCTCAGTTGAATAAGGATTAGAATTAATTTAAACCCAATTAGATAATTTAATTTAAATCAATAAAATCAAATCTAAATTCAAATTCAATTCCAATTTAAATCTAGAAAATCTAAACTCAAATTAAAAATTCTATCTTTAAATTTAAACTATTTAAATTAAATCCAAAAATCTAATCAAAGATTTAATTTGCCGCAATAATTTTAAAATATATTTTCCAAAAATACTAATAATTTCAAAAATTACATTATTATTTAAAATAAAATAATAAATAATTACGAAACATATATTTATGCACAAATAATATTTACATAAATATACTTTTTTAGTATACCATTTTATAAAATATTATTTATTAACTGTATAAATGAAAGGCTTTTCATAAATAAAATCATAAACTTGGAAATTTTATTACAAAAGCTAAAAATAATTATTATGTATATTATTTTAAAACTATAAAAAATAGAAAAATGTTTTTCTAAAATATGTACGCTCGCACATATTCGCACTTGTCGAACAATTACGAAAAACGAAATTTCGTGTGCGACGTACAATGCAACTATGCGACGTACAAATACAAAATAAAATCAATACCAAATTTATTTTTAAAAAAATAGTAGAAATTTAGGAATTTTACATCCTACCCAACTTAAAGAATTTTGTCCTCAAAATTAAGAATTTGTAGGGGTGAGAAGGCACAAGGGGGCATTGGTGAGGAACAATCATTCACAACGTTCAACAAAACATGCATTAGAAAATCGCAATTTCAATAATGGTGAGGATAATCATGGGTTAGCATAAGAAAGAAAATGAGTAAGAGTTAAGGTTTAAACAAGATAACAGGCAATAAAGAATAATATGGTAACAAGAGAAAATAATTTAGGAACTTAGAAGGTATGCTTTCTTGAGAGTATATTGATGGCACGATTAGGAGAACGATTAGATTCACTCCTAATTTAAGTGATTAGGAGGTCGTGATAGTAAATATAGGGCGGAGGAAAAGAACGAGCAGTTTAGGATGAAGATATAGCAACAATCGAGTGATAATGGTCACAATCGATAGGAAGGCTAGAGGAAGTTCTAGTACAACGCCTTCGTCCTTCTAAAATAGGTGAAGGCGAAAGCAATATAGAGTTTGAAGGAGGCGTTATCGAATACGAATACATGGTTCAATGGCGACCGAATAATTCAAAAGGAGTTGCCAAGGCAGTCGTAGATGGGAACTTTAGAGGACAAGTTTAGCTATGTCCCCATCCACGTAGAACGATAGATAAAAGTGAACCAAAGTGCACTTGGTTGATCAGACCATCATGCACCGGTTCTGATTAGACAATATGTTAGTGAGTGGCCGCTCAATAGCATATGCCTTGATCAAGCTCGATAAAGAATTAGCTTGCAAAAACTAGGCTACATTAGCATAATTAGTCTAGATAGTAAAAAAAAAAAT
Organism: Iris pallida; assembly: GCA_029216955.1. NCBI lineage: Eukaryota > Viridiplantae > Streptophyta > Magnoliopsida > Asparagales > Iridaceae > Iris > Iris pallida. The sequence goes on along the minus strand of JANAVB010022997.1, from coordinate 255,032 downwards.
AGGCACGTGAGATTAAGATTGAAAGAAAGCAAAATTAGTTTAAACTCCTTACGATTCTAAGTCATATCCAGTGTTGGTCTCTATACGGTCGTCTTATAGTCTTCTTGTCCAAGTCCTTGGTTGGCTAGATGGGTTAGGGTCCTCTAAATTCTAGAATCTAAGTAAACTTGTGAATATAGGTCACAAGGACAAAGGGAATGCTAGGTCACAAGACATTCTACCCAACTTAAAGAAATAAACTAATGGTGTTTTGGAACAAAAGTAACATGTCTAACTAGTAGGGGTCACCTTCCTAACCTATGGCAAGCACGAAGAGGAGACAAGAATAATGATAGAAGGAATCAAGCAAGATGCAATCGATAAGTAGAACGATAGTTCGAATATGGAATCGAGGAAAGAGGTCAATTATGTGGATGAGATCCTAGACTTCTAATCCTATTCGCAGGCTTGTTTGGTACGGTAAAGTAACCAAACAATTTGTCTTGACCTGCATGGGCCACCATAAAAACATGTAACGCCCCAGTCCCAAAATACGTAGGACTATGAGCGTAGACATGCCAGCTGTATACATACGAAATACATGGGCCTCGTATGAATACATAAGCTGTAAAATATAGTAAACCACAACTAACTAATCTCATCCACAAAATGTAAGAATAAAAGATATCATATGATCAACTATGAATTATCATTGGTACATGTAGTTGGGCGGAGACAAATCTACTACCAACTATGAAAAGAAATACATGATATACAAAAGAATGATTTTGGCAAGCGAAGTGAAGACGATCAAATTATAATCATCCTCGAAGAAATAGTGACAAGCATGGCCACGGCTAGAACACCTACGAAAGACAAGAGCACACACCTGGAGAGATAACCAGGTCTTCAGAGGGACATAACAAGATACAAAAAAAATACCATGCCACATAAACTGTGATATATATTAAAAAATAAGAGATGCATGCAATAGGGTACCTAACTGTACCATAGTGAATATACAATAAAGAACAATCCTTCACATATGGGTACTCGGGCTGTATAGCAGTGGCATCGTCCCTCTCACCGGGAATCAGTACAATCTGTCCATAACGTTCGGCGAACGTCATAGGAAATCAGTAAGAAAACGTCCATAACGTTCCATGAACGTCAGAGAGAATCGGTACAATAAGATGAACTTACGTCTCCAGCGGAGCTTCGATACAAAACGTGGCCCATACATCAAGGAACAGTTCTTCCCTTCCAATACCTACTGGAGTCACATCCATGACTCATATGAACCTCTAGTAACTGCCAAGTCCACTAGCATGCAATTCTATTGGCAGTTACTCCTAACCGTCGCACGCCTTATACGTATCGGTGGCCGGCCGACTACGCGAGTACGTGTCCTATATGTGACTCATAATACGTGGTAAAGTACTTGTCAAGGCCATATAAGATATACCAATACCTCATCATTAATGGGTGGTCACTAAGCTAAGTCAATGCAAGTAAATAATATAAGGCAAATTAACGACCGATATGGTCGCTTGCACCCAAGTGTGACTCGGACGCACAGTGATACAAAACATAGAACAATATATATGAAACTAAAAATAAATAACTAAAAAATAAAGTAAAGTAATCACAGAGTAAGGCGGCAAGGTATCTTGCCTGGTAGGACGCCTGGTGTACTACATTGATCAATGTGGCACGAACTGCGACTTCGGTGTAACAACTATGCAAGGTGACCTCAGATAATGGTACGGACAGTTCCATTGGGTCCAGAGGGGTCAAATTAGTTAGGGTGGACACGACGAAGTATATTATTGATAGCAGAATAGAAACAGTGGGATTAGCTACGGGCAGAATGAGTAATCAAAGGACAAGGGATAAACAATATAATATGATAAATATGTTTATAATAGTAAAAATATCATATTACCCCCAAATACTTTTATATAAAATACATACTCAAAAATAAGTTACCATTTTTACCAATTGAAATAATTTTAAGGAAAATACTTTAGAAAAGAGTTGTTCCAGGAGAAATACATTTTTAGGTAGGTAAGCTATATTTACTAGTAAAATGATTATTTGATAAATACTTGAATATATGGAAAAATAGATTTAGGCTATATATATTTAAAAACTCTAAGGTTGTAAAACATGGTTCTAGGGAGAAAACTATAGTTTGTAAGTTCAAAATATTTTAACTATATGCTTGAAGAAGTCAAAAATTTTATTCTTTAAATATAAATAGGAATATATATATTTTTCCCTAAAAATTTAATCTATATATATATATATGAATAGGAATAATATTTTTCCAAAATACAATAGCATTTCTATTGATAATAATACTAATAAGCTTATGATAAGTGTAAATTAGAGTACTAATACTACTATTTATGGTAGTACTAAAAGACAAAAATTAAGTAGTAGAAAGTAATAAAAATATTTGTATTAAATTAAATACTACAGCTGTTCCTCTCTTCAAGAGAGAGAAACACTCAACTCAACTCAAAACAAACATAAATAAAGGGAAGGGATCAGAAGCAGTGAGAAGAGAGAAGGAGGGGGTCGGAGAGTGTGCGGAAGGAGGAGGGGCGCGACGGAGCTGCCGGAGAGGGTCGGCCCGGCGGAAGAGGAAGAGGAAGGAGGAGAGTTGAGGGAAGAGGGGAAGACGAGAGACGTGAGAGAGAGGAACGGGAGGTGGAGCGGCGGAGAGCTCGGTGGGGGAACGACAGACTCGGGAGAGGGGTTTCACCGTGGGGTAGGACAAGGTCGGCGCGATGGAGTCGGGAGCTGCTCGGCACGGTGGACGCAGCGAAGCGGCTGATGCCTTGGCGTGGAAGCGCGAGCTGGCACGGGGAAAGAACCGAGGGTGGTGGGCGCTGTTTGCCATTGATTATCAAAGAACAGAACAGTTTTATGGGAGGACTGAACTTTAATTCACAATTACAAACTCGCTTGTACAAAAGAAAGCCTAGGAACAAAACCTAGAAAAAGCAATCTAAGTACAATTGTTTAATTTGGATTCTGGGGGGTTATGGTAGAGGCTCGAAAAAGTGCTATCCACTCTGTCTTACTCCTTGGACGATCGAACGCAACCTCGGCTCCGACGAAGAAATGCTCTCTGTATCTCTCTGCTGCCCTGTGTGTTTGTACAAGGGAATAGCACCTTGCTATTTATAAGAATTTATGATGAATGGGGTGTACAGTCACGTGGCCACATCCTAGTGTTTGCCATGAAATATAAAAGAACAGAACAATTATCGGAGGACCGGACTTTTACTTCACGTTACAAACTCGCTTGTACAAAGAAAGCCTAGGGACGAAAACTTAGGTACAGTAATCTAAGTACAATTATTTATTTTTGATTCTGGAGGGTGACGATAGAGGCTCGGGAAGGCGACGGCAGCCCTGCCTTACTCCTTGGACGATCGGTATGCAGCCTTGGCTCCTGTGACGAGATGGTTGGCGTTGATAAAGAAAATGCTCTTCTTGCTCTCCCTCTATTATTCTTCTGGCTTCTCTCTCTTCTGTGTATTTTCTCTCTGATTTTGGGGGAGTCTCTCTGTATCTCTCTCTGATCGTGTGTATTTTTCACAAGGGAATGGCACCTTACTATTTATAATAGTGGGGGCATCATTAGGGTTTGGATGATTACCCATTCTCAAAGTGGCGGCAGCCTGATGCTTAATCAATCTGGACCATTAGTTTTAAGCGTGAAGGATCTGGGCCACAAATGGGGATAGTATTGAATCCTGTGAATAATTAATGATGATTGCTTTAAATCTTCATGATTGGTTGTGTCAAGCTTGGATCTCTCACCACGTGTCCCATTGGCTTGATCATGAATGATATGACCTGATCTCCTTAATTATGAGGATAACGTTAAATATGGTCATTAGGATCTGGTAAATCTCTGATTGATCTGCATCCCATAATCATCCTTGCTACCAGCTGTCAAGTCATAGGGGCAATTGAATCTCTGCCACGTGTCTTAATGATGGACTCTGCTAGGGCCGTATGATATTCATGAACCGTATGAGACAGCATCTCAGTGAGCCGTATAGGTATAGTAGTTACGAGCCGCATGGGATAGTTTTTCGGTGAGCCGCATAGGTATAGTACTTGCGAGCCGCATGGGATGGCTTCTTGGTGAGCCGCAGGAAGATGATTCTTGCCAGCCGCAGGAAGATGATTCTTGCCAGCCGCATGAAGCTGTTCTTCAATTGAGCCGCATGGGAGTAGCCACGTGGCAATCTCGGATCGTATCAGAGCTTTTCTTTCGTTCCTGAAGAGTCTGTCATTATGACAGGACCATCATGACACTTCATGTCAGAGCCGTCAGCTGTCAAATTATGGCAGAGCATTAAATAAGGCCATTACTCGATGGCTAGCTGTGTGAAGGGATCCCATGGGGACACTTGGTGTTGATCGAGCCGCATATCTCTGTTGGTCGTATGTGAGCCGCATGTACTTCTGAGCCGCATGCGGCTGGGGGACTCTTTGAACCGCATGGGACTGTCCCTATGTGAGCCGCATGGACTCTCCTGCCCCGAGCCGCATGAGACTGAGAGTCTCTCTGAACCGTATGGGACTGCTCCTGTATGAGCCGCATGGGGTTCTCCTGTTCCGAGCCGCATAGACCATCATTCTGATATTTTTCATGCTTCTACACCTAGTAACTGCGCCTTGAGAAGTGGACAGTTGGGGGTTGGTTAAGATTAATATTTATCTGTTTGTTGCAATAAATTTGGGCTGTTATGTTGGTTGAAATAAATCCAAACCGATGTGATCTGTTGGTTGCAATACATCTTGTTTGTTAAGACTTAGTCAACTTCTGCCACGTGTCCCAACTGCCACTAGGTTGTGATCCGCATGAAGGACTGTACCCCTGATTGAGCCGCATGAGAGCAGTCTCATGACTGAGCCGCATAAGGGTAGCCGGACATCCGAGCCGCATGAGGGTGGCCTCACAACCGAGCCGCATGAGGGTGGCCTCACATCCGAGCCGCATGAGGGTGGTCTCACAACCCAACCGCATGAGGGTGGCCTCACAACCGAGCCGCATGAGGGTGGCCTCACAACCGAGCCGTATGAGGGTGGCCTCACAACTGAGCCGTATGAGGGTGGCCTCATAACCGAGCCGCCTGAAGGTCACTCAGGTGATCCGCATAATAGATTTTCTTGGAATTTGTGAACTGTGCCAGCTATCACAAAGATTTTCTCGTATTTTAATGAGCATGTCGCGTCTCTTCTTTACGTCAGAGCCATCATTGCTGTCACTTTGTGTCAGAGCATTTAATGGCCAGCTGCTCGGAGTAATTATGGCCAGCTCATAAGGCCACGTGGCTCCTTAGCTTTCTGAGCCGCATGCGGCTCTGAGGGATTTTTGAGCCACATGAGACCCCCCCCCCCGGTTCTGAGCCGCATGGAGCTTCTGGGCCGCATAAAAATTTATTATTCTTTTCCATGCTTCTACAAGACCCCCTTCAAAGTTTTTAATTTGTAAAATTGAAATACTTTTGAATAAGAAGCATGGGTATGTCCGCATAAGCTTCTCTGGCCGCATAGGCTTCTCTGGCCGCATAGGCTGGTCTTCGTGCCACGTAGGCGTCTTATTAATTGCTCTTGATTTATTTTTGATTTAAAGCCGTCTTTTGGATAGGATCCCAAGAGTCGGCATTAAATATTTAGATTTGCCTTGATGATTCTGAGCATCCTTTTTTTGCATGAAAGTGGATAGAATACCAAGGGTCGGCTTTATCTTCTATGCAGCACTAAACACGAAACGTCTATCGGCTCACACGCCCTGGCTAGCCTATAAATAAGAGTAATTTTGGAAGAGAAAAGTTCTTTACTCTCTTTGTTCTCTTCTTTCTTCAAACTTTCGTACCCTAGTCGTCGTCTCTTCTTCTCCTTCAACCATCAATGGCTCACAAGACTTCTTCCAGTGCTGCGACGAAGGGAAAAGGAGTTGCCTCCTCGTCAGCGATCCCAGTTCACCCCGACGTTCATCCTGCCATTAACGGTAAGAATATTGGAAGAAAGCTGCATGGATTCAAACCCTAACCCTAATGGCTCGACCACTAGCAAGGATGTAGACGGTGTATCTTCAGCAGGAGAAGATGATGGAGGAAGAGCATCCGGGGATGGAGCATGGTTCTCTTGATTTTCAGAATATTCCCGAAGATAGGGTATTCCAGATCTAGTGCCCATTAGGATTTCTTCTTCTGTTAATGGTTCAAAGGATACCATATTATAGTTCTTGGATTTAGACTTGGAATGCTTCTTTTGCTTAGAAGAGGAAGGCGTTTCAAATTCTACCACCAGATCTGGATGAATCCACATAATCTCTCCTTTGTCAGTTGACATCGGAACAGGACCTTCATTTTGAGGAGGCGGGATATTCACAATTTCCAAAGTAGTCCTTGGAATGGGGACAACACCATCTTGTACGAGTTGTGGTAGAAAATCACCGAATTGGAGAGAAACCACATTAGCAGTCACCATTTTCTCGTCCTGCTGTAAAGTAATTGCTCCAGAGTTGACTAACTCCTGGATTTTGCCCTTGAGCACATAACATGCTCTGGTTGGATGCCCTATGAATCTGTGATAAACACAGTATTTAGGGTGATCAGTTTTACCAACTTCTTCTGGTCGCTTAGCCTCTGGAAGCTGAAGCTTATTGCTTTTGATCAAGCAATCGAAGATGCTTAAAGTGTCATCTTCGTCAAAAGAATACTCTTCTTTTGGACGAGTTGACTTTTGCAGCGGTGCTGATGGCGTGGATGCCGTCTGAGTAACATTGACAGCCAAAGACTCTTTGCCTTTGAGATTGATGGCCAATGTTTCTTTATTCTTGCGGTTGTTCTGGCGATTACTACCCCCAGGTATAGAATGTTCATCTTGGTTAGGATGAGTCATCTGGACTCCTAACTGCTTGAACTTTTTGGCACTTACTTCTGCCGCTTTTGCATTAACAATGAAAGAAGGTCAATCCTGGAATTGTGTAGATCCCGTCCACATGCTGATAATAGGCAACAAGTTTGATTTGTAAGTGTCTATTGTTACAGCAGATGGAGTACCTAAAGGCATTTTGAGTGCCTCTCGGCAGAATCTTTCAATGAAACTTTATGTGGATTCATTAAGCCTTTGTTTAATTTTAATGAGGGCAGACATTGTCATGTCATTGACTCCCTCATAAAATTGTTCCAAGAACATTTGCTTGAAACCAACAAAAGAAGTGATACAACCATCAGGTAGGCTACGATACCAGTCATATGCTGCACCGGCTAAACAATCGACGAACACCCTGATAAGGAGAGCATCATTTGGCTGTAATTGATCAATCATCACTTCGAAATGATTACTGACTTGGAGAAGTGCTTCCATTAAACAGCATAATGGTTGGGAGCTTATATTTAGGAGGAAATGGAACCTCCTTCCACTCTGTAGGATATGGTTGCTTTATGCCTCATCTTTGTAGACCATCCTTATGCTTGAAGGCCTCAAATTGAGTGCGCAGAAGTTTCACAGCCTCATTTACATCCCCTGATGTCTGAGAATTGGTAGGCTGATTAGAAGTGTTGGGAGGAGGAACAGCATGGTAATTACCACCTGTCACGACCCGCACCCTAGGGTTAGGGCACGAGAACGTAACAACGCCCAGCCTACGCCGCAGTGTCGGCGGTAGAACGCTGTCCTAGGTCTCAATGCATCTAACAGTATAAGACTAAACAGTTTATACTCCCCGAATAGGGGTGACATAGCAGAATGTAAACTCAATCACATCTAAGGTAGAGCATAAAGGAAGATAGATAAAACATGAAATCGAAAAGAGATACAACAGATAGAAGTCTAAGTGTCTAAGGTACAAACTCAGAATACATCTCAAAGCTCAAATACAGTAATCCATAAAATAAATACAACTCCAGACAACTGAGAATAGCTAACTAAACAACCTCTAATGTGTCTCCTCTAGGCTAGCAGTCAATTTCCAAGCTATCTGTAAAATTTGTCAACGTATCCTGTCAGAAAAATGAGCAAGTACAAACACCAACAGCAGTTCCAAATGAATTGAGAAATACTATAAGAGACAGTAATAATGAAATATAAGACAAAGATATCGGCGACTTGGGAACCATTTGAAAGCCGAGTTACAACCCTTAAACCAAACAAGGACCGGAGTTGTAACCCTTCTTTCAAACAGAACCTTGTCCCGTAATCATGGTACAGTCTGAAAGCAGGTAGAACATGTGAGAAAATGAATCATAGCATGGTGAGAGTACAGTAAGTAAAGGTGAACTAGAAATATATGATACGACAACAAATGTAAAAAGTGATTCGAACTATTAGGGCGATATGTGAACGGCTAGGGAAGCAAGAAAAGGTTATCCACTTGGCCCGGCAATCCGCGGTGACCTCAACGGAGAGACATGCCGTCCAACCTGGATAACTGGCACGGGGTATCTGCTACACCCTACGTGAGGTGAGGGTGGCGCTAGCAAAATATAGTTACAGGGAGGCTTTGATCACATAACCCTTAATAATTCTCCCATCCCCGAGTAGTATCACGGATCCGGACATGGCACGTCATGACACAAGATTCGAGAGCAGGGGGCCAGCCCACTCCCAAATCAATGTCTATACAAGTACAGGAACACAGAAATATCTCATACCCATATACCAAGAAAGTCCAGGAATAACATCTCATGACAGGATCCGACGTATACTAGTCCGTGAACCGTCGTGTCGGAAATCAAGTAAAACACTACGACTGAATCGGATATAGTAGGTATCAAGACAATAAAAACTATCAGTGACTGTACTTGCCTGTGGTCCTGAGCAGCTGATAAGTATAGAGGGTCCAACTGAATCACAGAGTCCTATTTAAAGCAACACAAGTTACAAGGTATTCAAGTTGTAATAAATAAATCTCTACAAGCAATCTATCTTATACTAGGTTCTTCTAAGTCAAAACGACTCTAAGTCAACTCCGGTCAATAATCTAGTCAAACTAGGTCAAGTGTTGACTCACAGTTGACTTTGGGTCAACTGGTCAACTCTGGTCAACAGGGTTAATTCTAGTCTAATTATTAAAGATATAAAGTGTACTTCGTTATTCGTACGTCGAAACTTACGACACGCAAATCGAGATGAGATGATCAACGGTAAAGTTGATAATCTTATTATGGTGTTCCACGTGTCCATCTTGTCAATTTCAGCGATATAAGATCACTGGAATTGACTGAGCTCAGTTTCGTTGTACTAATCCCGAAATACGAGCATTATATGAATTAATTATTAATTAATTATAACAAGGCTAAACTTAGAGAAACTATCAACAAACATTGTCGGACGATGAAATAAACATCGCCAACGTGTCCAGAATGGTCAAATTAGCTATGATAGCCTACCTAACGGTCCAATTTGGACACAAGGGCAAAAAGGTAATTTCGGGTCAAAACGGTGTCCGTGTCGGAGCCGTTTTGCACCGAAAAACGTGCAAGAAAACAAGTCTATAAAATATAACAAATTATATGTCCACGCAACCAGAATGACGATACGAACCCAACGGTATCTCCAGAATTGGATTCCGTTGACCCGATCTCATTTTGGTCCGTTGACCAGAACTTAGAATTTCGGTTTGTACGGAAATACGTGCCGGAGCCAAATTTCTCAAAACTCAGCAAACTACCTGTCAACGAGTCCAGAATGATGATACGAACTCAACGGTATCTCCGGAATTGGATTCCGATGAGCCGATCTCAAAATGACCTGTTGACCCGGATATTGGTATCCGACTTGCACCGAAATGCATGTCGGATCCAATGTCCACCAAAACCTAGCAAATTATATGTCAACGAGTCCAGAATGACGATACAAACTCAACGGTATCTCCAGAATTGGATTCCGATGAGCCGATCTTAAAGTGACCCGTTGGCCCGGATATTGGTATCTGACTTGCACCGAAATGCGTGTCCGATCCAATGTCCACCAAAACCTAGCAAATTATATGTCAACGAGTCCAGAATGACTATACGAACTCAACGGTATCTCCGGAATTGGATTCCGATGAGCCGATCTCAAAGTGACCCGTTGGCCCGGATATTGGTATCTGACTTGCACCGAAATGCATGTCCGATCCAATGTCCACCAAAACCTAGCAAATTATATGTCAACGAGTCCAGAATGAAGATACGAACTCAACGGTATATCCGAAATTAGATTTTGATGAGCCGATCTCAAAGTGACCCGTTGGCCCAGAAAGTGGGACCCGCTTTGCACCGAAAAACGTGCCAGGGCCCACGTTCTCCAAATCTAACAAATTTTATATGAAAACATGCCAGAACGATGCCACAAGTCTACTGGTAGTGTCAGAAATGAAATCTGGAGTCCCGTGTTCAAAAATAGAATTTTACAAGTTAGAAATTATGAATTCGGATGACCAACTTTGGCGTCGAATTCAACCAATCAAACAAGCTCACAATGAAACGAAACTGGAGGAAAAGCAAGAGGGTTATACCATCTTCGCACCGGAACTGGTAGTACACTAAACAAAGCTGCCGTGGAGGAGATACAAGCTGACAAAGTTGGCCCCGCAAAACTGTCCAAATTTAATACAATTTAAACGGTCAACTTGGTGGCCGGTTTTGATGTATCAAACGATAAAATTAACGAACGAAAATAGACATGAGCGAAGGTGGATATACCGAGATTGTGACGGAGCGAAGAAATCGCCGATCCAACGGTCAGATTTCCAGGAAATTGTGCACAAAATTGCTGCGACGGGGCGCCAAAACGAACTTTATTTCGCGCGCGTCACGACGGGACGTCGTGCAAAACGCACAAATCGCCTCGACGGCACGTCCCGGAGGACGGTGGCCATCAGTGAAGGTTCGCTGAAGAGAGGGGGTGCACGGCCAGGGGCCACGGTGGCCCACGCGGCGGCACGGCGGCGCACGACGGCGGCCCGTGCGCGCGCACGTGCGCGCCTGCCGGTGCGGCCGCTGCTGTATTGCTGTTGGCCGCTGCTGTGTTGGCCGGCTCGCGCGGGGCTGCACGCGGCCAGGCTCAGCCGGCGAGGGCACGGCGGCAGCGTGGTGGTGGTTGGTGATCGGTGGTGGCGGTAGATGAGATGGGAGTGGTGATGGTTGGCGGAGCTTGAGAAGAAGGATGAGGAGATCGAGGAGGAGAGGGAGGAGATCGGAGTGGCTGTCGTGGGCGGTGGCCGACGGCCAGGGGCTGGCCGGCCAGGAAAGGCTCGGGGAGGAGTGGTCGGGTGCATGGTCGGGTTAGTTGCTGTGCATGGTTGGTGTTGGTGTTGTTGAGTATTTTGTTTGAAATGAATGGATAAGGAAGGATAGAGAGAGAATAGGATAAGGGTGAATGGATATTAAATGAGAGAGGGAGAAAAAGTTGATCCCCATAATTTAGGGCCGGCCACATGGCCAAGGAGGATTATGGGGAAATGAATGGTGATGATTAATTGGGAGGGAAAATCTAATGGCCAGAAATTAATTTGCTAAATGGGTCATTCCAATAGGGATTAAAATCAATGGAAATTTCTATTAAATATAGAAAAATAGGTAAAGTGAGTACTTGATATTTTTGGACAAAAAATACGAGGGTGTCACGATGGAGGGTAGCACGAAGCTGGGCTGGGCTCGGTGGAGCCGGATTGGGTCAGAATCAGACATTGAGCAAAAATCGAATTAAAATTGGACGTTGATGATCATGGATAAATAAGTAGTACAAAGGGATTCCAATAAATGGGACACAAGTGACGGACGGGTAGTAGGCTCAAAGTGGGCCATGTCCATAATTGGGGCTGACAGATTTTGGTCGACAGGGGACCCACGAATCAAGTTGGAAGATAAATGTGACACCGTGGGATGAAATAAAATCGGGTCACGTGTCAGAAAAGTTGTACGAAGCAAATGGAGCACAAGATGACGTGTCTGAGTGGGACACGAAGGTCATGGGTGACGAGCGTCTCGAGTAGATCAAGCATGAGAAGTTGGTTTCCAGAAAGTAACTGGTCTTGCGCTCCAAAATTAAAAGTCACGGTAACGTGCTAAAAATGATCAAGGAAAAGAGTGGGAAAATCAATTAATAATCAAATGGTCTAATTCGACCAGAAGTTCAGCGAAGCAAAAAGAGCACAAGAGAACAAGTTTGGATGGGACACCATATACCGTCATGAAGGTAATCTTGTCCACTCCAAAACTCGTGAAGAAGATTTCCAGAGTTGAACATCCCTGACACTCCAAATATCAATGGCACGAAAAAGTATACTTAAAGATAAATAAACAAAAAAATTATTTACCGAAACCAGATCAATCAGAAAATTAAAATAAAAATAAATAAATAAATAAAAAAATTAGCCCAAAATTCAGGGTGCTCATACCACCCCCAGCACCAGACTGACTTGGATCAGCTTGAATTGGCACAGAAGCAACCTGAGGGGCTGGTACCCCTAGACTAACAGGTACAGAAGATGTTATAAGCTCAGGATTTGTAGCAGGGTTTACAATCGGAGGCACCGTATGTTGAGCCACCATTATGGTGTGCATGCTTGCAACCATTTCTGCCATAGTTTTTAATTTGTCTTCTAATGCAATAATTCGTTGCTCTTCGCTGGTTGATGTAGAAGCATCTTGGTCTTCCGTAATGGTATACACTGTCACTTCTCTTGCTGCTATTGATGAGATAGTTTGTTCAGAACTTTCACTATCTGCATCAAACTCCGAAAGAGAGTCCTCTCCCACATGAGTGATAGGGAGATCTTCTTGATTAAAGACACCTTGGATCAAATAACGATTTCTCGATCTAGTGTATTGAAAGACACCTTCATTGGATGCATAGATCCGGTCTAAATATTGTTGACTGGGATTATGGGATGCATTACGTCTTGGACGTTTTTTACCCCCAGTGCCTTGAGAAGTCATGTTAACAGAAGCATATAATAGTTCATATTCGTCTTCTATTATATGTTCAGGAGTTGAAGAATAGTTCAGACGATCGAAGACAGATCGTCGAGCCGATTGGCAACAACAGTTGATGACAACTTCATGTAGGCAATGGCGATTTGAAGCACGATTTAGAGGTGAGGAAAACATTCTCGTATTCTCCCGCCTTTGTGTAAGATGTTGTCGGAGATCAGTTACAACCATAGGACGAGAAGAAGTCGGAGGAATATATTCCTTAATGATGTTAGGAACATGTCTTCTATTCTTCAGGTGTTTAGTTCCTTGAGTTTACAAAGATGTACTCAACTCATTAGCATAGGTAGATGGGTCTTTCTTTTCAAACTTTGGCTTTTGGTGCAGATTGGCCTTTGGCATAGGGTTCTTACATTTTGCCAAAGTTGATATTGCTTGACGCCTATTGAGATAGCACGTAAATCTGAAAATTCTGCTCTCGATGTCTCTGTTTGTGATACCTTCAATTTTCCTTGCTTGGATCTTGAAATTTGCAAGGTAGGAAGGTCTTGACCAAACCCCATAGGGGTAGGTAAGATACCTCTCTAATCAGTATTCTTTCCAGTATCAGAGATCCGAGGACCTCTGTTTACTGGAATAGAATCTGATACATCTTCCTCTGAGTCATAGACCAGGGAAGTTTGAGGAAAGACCAAATGGTGCTTTCCTTTACTTTGAATAGGGTTAGCTAAGAAGCGTTTTCCTTTGTTCTGTTGTGTGATCATTTTAGGCATAGATTGTGCCAATTGAGGAAATGTCATAGGACTTTTTCCTTTATTCTGTCTAGTGTTGGCACTAGGACATGAATTCTCTAAGTTCGGAACTTGAGAATTGGAAGAGGGAATAGCCAAAAGACTAGTTCCCTTGAGTTGCGTTGGAGTAGCAGATTGCTTGGGTTGTGCCATAGTCCTACGGACGACTGATGGCACCTTGATAACAACATTGGTAGACTGTGCCTCGACAGTAGCTTGAACTGACTGTGCCTTGGCAGCAAAGATAGTAGTAGGCTGCGCCTGGGCAGCAGAGTGAGCAGATTGTGCCCTAGCAACAGAGACAGGCTGTACTGGAGCCACTGAGGCGGATTGCGTCTTGGTCACTGAGCACTCAAGTTGCACTTGGGTAACAGCGACTGTAGGAGATTTCGGAGTCTACACAGTTCTGATCTTGGCGATAGCCACCGTGCGCTTGTTGCTCTTGGTGTTGATCATATTCTCGTAGGCTATCTGGTTGACTTGAACAACCAGAGTCTTCTGCGTCTTGCCGATTGACGCAATATCACATTGAGTTATCACTTTCTCATCGAAGGAGAAAGTCATCCCCAGTAGAATCGCTATTTTGTTTGCAAAAAATAAAATAAAAAATTTATTTTTATTCCAAACTTGTAAAAGAGTACAAAGTACAATGAATCCTGGGGAAGTACAACTTTAGGAATCTGATCAGAAGACGATCACTTTATCCCTTGGACTATGTGAACTTGAAGACTGTAGCCTCTAGAGAATGCAGCAGCAATTTTGCAAGAGTTCTTGATCTTCCCCTCTGATGATGATTGGAAACTCTATTTATAGAGTTCAGGAAATAACTGTTTTAGCAGTTATTCTGATGTGCACGAGGCTGGATTGCGTCATACTGGGTTGCGCCAACCTCCTGTTGTGCCAACTTTCATTCAGTTGTCAATCGTGCACTAACTGTATTTAGATGCGTGACATCATATGATTGAGATGCGCGTGGTCGTGTACAGGATAGTAGACACTTCTTGAGAGATTAGTGGCATGTGCGCCACGTCATCCTGCTTTAGAATGTAAGTTGTCTCAACATTATCAGGTTGCGCGAGCTTCGGTCAACAAGTCAAACTGCGCTTGATTTGAGCTGCGCCTATACACGTGGCAGCTTCTGATCAAAAGTCGTTCAGGTTGCGCCCAGGCGCAACTAAGGATTTTATTTAGATTGCGTCTGGGCGCAACTCACGAAGTGTACAGGACAGTTGTCCACCAACTTTTCCTTGAGCGGCACAATTCACGGGATTCAAAAAGATTTTCCTCGTTTACTCTTATGTCAGTCGTCAGTATTTTCAAGTAATGATGACCATTAAGTGTCAGATGCCATGTAGGTTTTGGCGCAAAAAGACTGGACGCAGTCTGATATTGGACGCAATTTGATCAGTGGCGGTCGTTGATGTCGCTTATCATGTTCAACCTCAACGACGGGGACGAGTCTGACACCTCCCGGAGGAATAGGATGACTAGAGGGAACCCGGTGTTCATCGGTGCAGAGAAGTTCTACGATGGGACGGGAAGTGACTGTGATGGTGGCTATCTGCCAAGGAGGGGCGCGCGACGTGGGGCCCATGGTGGGTAGGGGCGCACGGCAGCGGGCGCACGACCAGTTGCGACGCGAGACGAGAAGGCGGGAGTTGGACACACAGGGAATAAGACAATGGAGGAGGAGTATTTTGGTCATAAATTTTTGGTCAAAAGAGTTGACTGTTAGTGAGAGACAATTTCTGTTAAAAGTGAAGGGTGTTATGCATTATGGTAATTGGGTGGGATGCACCTTGAATTTAGATATTAAAAAGTGAGGTGTAACTCAAATTTTTTTTCTTTTTTTTTCATTCTAGACATATCATGCACTAGACCTGTCAAATGGGCCGCGCTGGCCCAGCCCGACACAAGTTTGGCCCCAAAAAAATGACCCATGTGCTAGCCCTGTCCGGTTAATTGTGGGCCCGGGCAGGCCCAGTCCTGTGAAACCCATATTCTCGTAATTAATTATTAAATAGTATTTTAGTGTTATTATTAGTATTTTTAAAATTATTATTATTATTATTATTAAATATTTTTGGAGTGCAAATGATTTTGAAAATAATAATAACATGGACTTTTGGATTTCAGACCCAGACCCGAGTCCGAACCCAGACCCAGGCCTGAGCCCAAATCCATTCTTTTCTTAAACCCAGATTTGACTTGGTTATTAATTAAAAAATATATATAATTGTTTGAGCTGGTCCCGAAGGACCAGCAACTCACGTATGACCCAACTCTTTCAAACCATTTCTATTCTCTCTACTATTACTCTCCTCCACTCAAGAGCAATCACTCTAACATTCATTTTTCAACTCCTTATAACTCCCAACCCATCAACTCCCCAACTCTCCATCTCCCTCTATTTACTCACCCCACTCCTCCACGTTCATTTACTACCACCACCCCTTAATAAACTCCCTCTCTCCCTACCACACGTACTGATCACCACATTCTATTAATGACTCCCCCATCCATGCTTCCCCACACGTTTACTACCCATTTCCTGCATTCACTCACCCACCTTCCTTTATTTACTCCACATTTTTTCCCACCCTTTCATCTCTTCAACAGAAGAGAAGCACTCATCTCGTTTTTTTCTCTCTCTCAGAAACCAATAACTTCCTCTCTTATTACTCACAGCATCAGAGAAGAGAACTCACTCTCTCTCCCGTATTCCCTCCTCCACCTAACCCCTCACCCGAAAACCCACTCCCCACCTAACTCCGGCGAGCCCGTCCACGTGAACCCTAGCGCGCGGCCCCCTCTCTCCGACCGTCTGCGCCTCTTCCGCGGGCCCGACCACTCTCCGATGCCCCCTTCCGCTCGCCCTAGCCGACCGGCTTCCCCGGCCAACTCCAGCCAGCGCCGCGCCCTCCCCCGAGCGGCCGGCCGTCCACGGCGGAACCCCGCCGCCGTCCAGATCCGCGGCCTCCTCTCCCCGCGCCATTCTCCGGCGCACCCCCTTTTACCGCGGGCCGACAGCTCCACGGCGGAGCCCCGCCGCTGTCCAGGACCGCCCCTGCGCGTCCTCCTCGCTGTCCGCCGTTTCCCGCAAGCTTTCCCCCTCTGGCAGCGTCACCCCGACGCTGACAGTGCTGCTGTCCGCCGACAGCACTGCTCTTCGCGGCGTTTTATTCTGGCCAGCGTGCCTATCTCTGGATTCCGGCGTTTTCGGCGTTGACGTCGCTGCTGGATTTCTTTTATTCTCTTTATATCATCTGAGAGCTCTAGCCGAGCACCCGAGGTATAAATTCTCTGCCACGTCGCGTTATCTTCGGTAGTCTATGATGATATCGGTCCCCGGTTTCCCCTTCGGAAATCCGGTTAGCTACGTGTTAGTTTCGGTTAGCTACGTTAGCATTTTCTGTGATATTGTCTGCTGAGATTTGGGTTGTTGGTTGATTGCGGGAATCCCGGGAATTTCGGGAAGGTTCTGTGGTTGGAAAATTATTTCTGTGGATATATTTTTGGGTTATTCCTAGTTGGAACAATTACAGGTTTTTGGTTGGCGCATTTCCCAGTTTTGGGTTGTCCCGAAATAGAGGAAATGCTGCCCAAATTTTTACAAAAACTTTATTTATTTGGATTTCAAATTGGTTTTCGGAAAATGAATTTAAAACTGATTTTTGGGCGACGACCGTACCGGTCTGTGGGCCCTAACGAAATGCAAACGCACCGGTCCGACCGGGCGTTGAGGTATTAGCTAGATTTGATGATGGACCGAGTCTGAGACTCCAAACTTTTAATTTAAAATTATTTTATTTAATGATTAAGTTATTTATTATAGATAATTATTTACTGCACATTTTATTTAGGAATTAAACAGTTTTTCTCTTATTTTATGTAAAAGAATTGTACAGGGCATAAGCCCATAACTCTAGGATGATTAGCTGTGCCCCTGTATTGCATAGCGTAGATTTTTACTTTCTTTTCTGGGTGGTTGATGTTGATCTTGGGTGGTTTTGGATTGAATGTATAATCGTAGTTAGAGCGTAATCATATATTTAATTAAGAATTAATTAAATGGATAAAATATTAGTAAGATAACTAGTTCATGATTTGTCACTGCAAGAAACTATATTTTTATAGATATATTACAAAAAACACAAAGTTTTCCAAAGATAATTGGTTCTTGTTATTATTTTCCAATAACCGAATTAACCGGTTTAATCAACGCACGTAGTTGCGACGTAATCGTTAGTTATAGCTTAATAACAACTAAAACCTGACTAGGACTTGCTACTAGAGATTGCAACAAGCACACTTAGCCTGGTTATACAACAGTTCTAAGTCGAGTTCTCAACTGTAGGAACTCGAAGACATACCTGACGTTCCTCCTCGGTACCAACTCATCTCTCCAGTCATTTTCCTGAGGCAAGTATAGTTTGTGTTAGTTTTACAGTTATTTCTATAATCGTTTTACTGCATGTTTAAACTACGATACAAATACGAAACTCTCTTGGAGAGTACTGATTGTGACTACTGTACTGATTGGGACTGGGGGAATAGAGTAATGATTATGACCAAAGCCAACTGTAACTACTGACTGTATTAGCTTTCCCCTCTTCACACGGGGACAAGCCATATCGTATCGTTAGGATACTACTGTACATCCCAAGCCGGTCATAATTCATTGCCTGTTCAAATCACACTGTTTTACCGCTGAAAACTATTCTTTCTTCAAACTGTTTAAAACTGCATGATTCTATTATTTACTTTAACTGTTTTAAATTAGCATGAATTATACTTTGCTCCCTCCTGACTGGAGACCCAACATTTTAGGTATCACTGATGAGGCTTTGTTCCGCGATCCCAAGACGAGGATTTCGAGACTGATGAGATGTTTGCCTAGAGTTTTCTTTTCTTCTTGATGTATGTAGAAAATGGTTTAAGTTGTATCTTTTATTTCATTGTAAAAGTTTAATAAAGTTTTATTTCCCGATGTTGAGTTGTGACAAATATAGTTGTGTTGTATGGTTACCTGCTACTGAACAGCTTACTGTCGCCGTCTCAACAACGGTACAGGCTGGGCATGATCCGATTCGACCCAAGAAATTGGGACCGGGTCGTGACAAGTCCACTATATCGGAACGTGTCAGACCTCATATCTCGACTCATAAAAGAAGTCCGGTCCAATCCGAAGCCCAAGCCCATCCGATCCACGGTCCTGCCCGTCCCGACCCCGTTATAGCTACATGCTATATTTTATGTCTTTTAATTATATTTCTGCTTTGTTAGGACACTTCTTTTATGTGCCCAGCTTCGATCCACTGATCTTTCGCCATCCAGTCGGTGTCTTATACCTTTTTTCGGTTACCACAAGAACCACTGCTTCTTGAATTGTGATATTTGTCAGTCTAATATGTTGTTCCATTTCTCCCTTGTTGGTTTCTTTCCTGCCATCAAATTTATTGTCAACTTAGAGATTTAGATGTAAGTGAAAAATTTTCACCCCTTCAAACATAGTCAATTCAAACGGGTAGTCGTGCTTGAACTTTTCAGACAGGTAGTAATTATGCTGGAATAGAAACTCATCCCCATCGCTAGCAGATGTGGCAAAGAAAGTGGCGAACACAGGTGCAAAGAGCTTTGCTATGCCTACAACCAAATTTCACAACCCTCCTACAACCGGACACGTGTCGGACTTCGATTGGAGGAGGGAAAGAAATGGTGGGGCCGGGTGGAGCCCATGTAGCAGGGGGGGTGAGAGTGGTGGTGGGATCTGGTGGGACCCATGTGTAAGGGGTGGGAGAGAGTAGTTATAAGAAGGTTGTAAGAATTTGGTAGTAAACTTAGCATTTTTCCAAGTGCAAAAGCTAGTTTGGATAGGAGTGAAATTAAATGCGAATACATTTTTTATCATACAATTCTCTTAAATTTTTATCTACATAAAATATATCGAAATCCGTGTCGTGGGTCACATATGTCGTACTGGCTTATGTTTTATTCTTTCGATCCGATCCGTTGTAGTCTATGAGCCTGAGCGGCCCAGCTCCTATCCGGCACGGCCCACCAGAGGGGGAAGCCCGGACCGGCCCACTTACAGTTCTGTCATGCACTCCCAAGTGTAGCTTGTTTTTTTCATTTTAGCCGTGTCCTGCACTCCGAAGTGTCCTAGACAAGAAAAAAAAAATTTTTTTTTTGAAATCCGACAAGAAAAGTTTCTTGTTCGTCTTGTTCAGGAAAAGGTACCTGAATGAGGATTTTGCGGAAGCATTGGCATATGTATGTCAAGAAGAATGATATTCAATCCCCCTCTTTTTTTTTCTTTTCTTTTTTTTCCTTTTTTTTTTCCTGGTGTGATAGAATCTCTCAGGACAGCTAACATGACTACAATTTTAAGATTTAATTTCAAATTGATACCCTCAACTATTTCAGTTTTTTAACTTAATATTATTTTTTTTATTCAACAACTTGATACTATCAACTATTGAATATTTTCAACTTAATATTCACAAAAAAATCCCTCCTCTCTCATCCAACCACCAACTACGCCCCCCCCCCCCCCCCCCCCCCCCAACTGTAGCACCCCACCCCCTCCACGCTCAGCGGCGGCAGCATCGCCAACGTGCGCGGAGAGAGAGAGGGGGGAGGGGCAGTGGTTGGGCAGCTGGGAGGAGTGGAGAGAGAGAGAGAGAGAGAGAGAGAGGTGGATGGGCTGAAATATTTTCGTTTTTTTCAGGGTATTAAGTTGATGCAAATCAATGTTTAGGATATCAAATTGAAAATATTCAATAGTTGAGGGTATCAAGTTAAAATCAAGCCAAATTTAATGGCTTTTTTTTTGTAGGTGTTGTATTTTCTTAAACATTTTTTCCGATTGAATATACCATTTGTTGTTATCAAGATTTTTGCCAACAAATACTAGAATTAGTTATCACCATGACCTCTATCAAGTTCAGAATATTTTGAAAGAAAAATCTACGTAACCACATTCACAAAATGGATAATTGACCCACATACCCATATTAGTGTATATATTTGTTATATTGTACTTATTGAGCAATATTATATTATACAATTTTAATAAACACTTGATTTATATATAGTTGGTTACATGTTAATACTAATAGCAGGGCCGGTCCGGAACATTTTGATGCCCAGGACTAAATACAAAATGATGCCCCTTTTTCAAAAAATATATTGAAAATAAAGCATCAAATTTTTTTTTTTTTTGCATGATACAATAAACCAAAGTGAACTCTTTTGGACTGGGGCAGATACATGCCAACTAACATTAAATTTTGCATGAATATATCTTGGCAAATGGCAATACTACTTCCGTAATTTTTTTAAAAAAATCCGATGCAATATGTTATTTAACATTTCTTGTTTATGTTTTTTTCAATACTAGGATTGAGATATATGGGTTTGTTTACCTAATTTATCAACAACAGAGAAACTCAAAAAACATAAAAAAAGAAGCCAAAATCAGGAGGAACAAAAGTTACAAAATATTTCAGTTTGAAAACGAAATCATTATGAAATCTTAAGTGCAAAGATTTACGAAAATATATTCAACACTATGAACCTATAATTTTAAGTGTGAAATCTTAAGTGCAAAGATAAACGAAAAGACTCATTGCCATCGGCTCATCGCTATTCAACACCAACGTGGGATTAACTATAAATCACGACACATAGTGACCTAAATATACTACAAAAGATGATTGAAACTTAGTTATTATGGAAACATGCATAAATAGAGATATTACGAAGGAAGACCGAAGATCTACTACAAACAATATGTATCATAATTTTTAAAAGATGCAAAATTCTAAGTGTGTGCTTATGGCTGTGCAGAGTAGATTATATGTAAATATAGCTTGGAACTTTCGAAAAAAGTAAACTACATCAATAGAACCCCTCATTCAAAAGATAGGGGCAAAAAGGATTGTCCTCAATCATCGACGGCAGAGGAAACTCAAAAAACATAACAAAGCCAACATCATGAGGAACAAAAGTTACAAAATATTACAATTCTTAAAATGAAAGTCTTGCAAAAATATCAGGTTCGTATTGATACCTCTACCTCACGTTTTTTTCTCCTCTTCGGGTCAAAGCTCAAGTAGATGCCAGAGAGAGAGAGAGAGAGAGTAGCTTGTCTGCCGTCGTGGCATTCTTTGTGTAGTTTTACTTCGCGGAATCCTTGTGAAGGATTCTAGGAGAAGAAATTGAAGAAAATTATAAATTTGTGTTTCAATTATAAGCAAAAGGGAGAATGGAGAGAGAATTAAAATGAACAATAAAAAAAACTATTGCTGGTCATCTGGAATCGGAAGGGACGTGAATAACTTTTTTCCCTCTGAAATGCAAAAAAAAAAAAATTTGAAGTGATGGGAATACTAGTTTTTTCTTTAAAATTGAAGAGTCGGACGGCTATCTAATTCCTATGTGACATGCCCTATTTGTTGAATTGTTATAATAATTTTTTTTCGACCTTGGACTTTGAAGAAGAAATCAGAATAATAATATTTTATTATTTGTTATTATTACTAACATTTAAATTTTTTTGGGGCCCCTTGGGATTTGGGGCCCAGGGCGCAAGTCCTGTTTGTCCCTCCTCCGGGCCGCCCCTGACTAATAGTTATTCAAACCGAGAAAACGATATTAACTAATACTAATAGAAATGCAACAGATATATGTGTTATATTATCTTAAAAAAATTTGTAGAAATTTTGATGAAGAACAGATGGCTTATTCAAACCAAAAAAACCTAGAGGGACTCATGAGTTCTTAATTTTTAAAACTCGGCCATGAAAAATCAATGGATTAGATGCATCTTATTCCTTGAAAATTTTGTAAGGGACTAGAGAGAAAAAAGTACACTTTTTAATATTAGTAAAATTCACGTGTTACAATTATATTGTAAATTCTTTTTTTTTTTGAGTTTCTTTAGTCAAACTTTATTTAAATTAAAAAAAAAGATATTTCAAAAAAAAAAACCTAATCCGAGCTCTCTAGCCTAGTGGTATTAGAGCGGACACCCGGAGAGACCGGTAAGGTTCGAGTCCTCCAATTGTGTGTGTGCGTGGAATTTCAAAAAAAAACAAAAAACAAAAAAACACCTACAAGAAAAATCTCAATAACTTAAAAAACTGGAAATTGCTGAGAAACCCAATGTCGGGGTTGGGTTGTATGAAAAATCCACCCGCAGGATGGATTTTATGAAATGTCCAGAATTATATAATTCAACGTCAAATATTCAAAGATTCCCTTCAGATGCTATGTATTTACAGAATTGACATTTTCATAGTACCCAAAATACCCCTTCACGCAAATTTGGTTATATATATATGATTTTGAATTAAAAAGTCAGATCTGGATTGCGATTTTCGTTTTCTCCTTCTTCACGAGAATTCTGAATTTCATTGCTCTCATCTTCAGCAGAGATCGCAAAGATCGTTCGTAGTTCACTGTGATTTTCTTCAGTCGAACTTTGATCATCGTTCACCATCATCGCTTATCATCATCATCATCATCATCGTAGAGAGATTTGAAGTTTTTCGGCGATTAGGTCAGTTGTGGAGAGAAGATCATCTTCTTGTCTTTTTTAGATCTTAAAACAAGGTGATAATTCATATATGTAGAAATTTATTCATCATCTTCGCATATCTCGAATTTTTTATTGAATTTGAATTTGTTATGAATATTTATAACTGAGAAACGATTAGAGAGATATTTAATCTCGTTCTTTTGTGAGAATATGAAGGCGAATGATATTCGCCGTGCTAATATGACTGGAATTGTCATCATCCGTTCACTTGTCACAGAGAAAGAGCATTCTCCGTCATATTTAGACGGAGAATGCTCATTCTCTGTTAGTTTTGGACGGAGAATGGCCAATTTCCTTGAAAAAGATTATTATCCGTGAGTTTTAGACGGAGAATGATCATTCTCATGCGTTTTAACACGGGAAATGTCATTCTCCGTTTAATATAAAATGGAGAATGGCATTCTCCGTATTAATTTAGACGAAAAATGATCATTCTCATGTGTTTTAACACGGGAATGTCATTCTCCATTTAATATAAAACGGATAATGGCATTCTCCGTATTAAATTATACAGAGAATAGCATTCTCATGTGTTTTAACATTGGGAATGTCATTCTCCGTGTAATTTAACACGGAGAATAAACTTCTCCTTGTAATGTAATACGGTGAATGACATTCTTCTTTTTAAAATAAACGGAGAATGGTCATTCTCATGCATTAAAACACTGGAATGACTATTCTTCGTGTAATTTAACACGGAGAATGGCATTCTCAGTTAGTTTTAGACGGATAATAATCATTCTCCGTTAGTTTTAGACGAAGAATGATCAGAAATGTGTTGTCCTGTTTTATGATCTCCTCTGTTTTGTGTTATCAGGAGAGGGAATAGATTCAAGTTGTTTAGTTAATCTTTGTTTCAAGGGAGACATAGTTTCCTGCCGTGCCATATATGAAAGTACCGTAGAATTTGTAAAGTATTAAGTGTGCGATCGATGGACTTCTTTGGATCCACTTTCCTTTCGTTTGAAGTTTTTGCATTCCGATGGGACTGAATTATACGTTGACAGTGATTTTTGGCTTCGGTCATTGGTTGGAGGTTTCCATGGTACCCATGACGTGAGCTTTGATCTATTTGTGGAGCAAGTATACTCTCCATGTTCTTCATCGATATCTTTTCCTTGTCAAAGCACTCTCATGGGACCTTCGACTTCCTCTGTTAGTTCTTTGAGTAGATGTTCTCCTACTGTAAAGGATAAACGAGTAGTAGAATTTTATGAGGGCTCAAGTGAGACAGTAAAGAAGAGAAAATCGGATATGTGGCCTGGATCAATTACCGGCGTTGGTCAGATTTTTCTAAATGGTATTAAAGAAGTTAGGCACGCTGTTAGGAAGGTATGTTTTGAATCTCGTCATCCATTCCATGTTTTAAAATCTGAGTCGGGGAGGTACACCGTTTGCTGCAAGAATTATAAGACCCATGCTTGTTTGTGGAGCTTCCATGCTATATCCATTTCGAAAGATAATCAAAATTTTGAGGTGAAGAGGTATGTGGGAGAACACAATTGTGGAGCTGGCTATATGGATAAAGGTAATCTAGTTGTTCCAGCAAAGTTTGGATAGTGACATTGTTCGGATGGATCCTAAAAAGTCGGCAAAATCAGTTGTCGATGAATTCAAGGTTGACTACAGTTTATCTCTTACCTACGGACAGGCATACCACGACATTAGGCTGGTGCACCAAGAAATGTACGGAGATGATGTTAGAGCTTACACCGACTTGTGTTGGTATGTCGACAAGGTAAAGGAAACCAATATTGGTTCTGTTATCGAATTTCAGAAAGATGATATGTCAATGAGGTTTCAGCGACTTTTTCTTTCATATGGGGCTTGCGTCGAAGGTTTTCAATATTGTCGCCCGATGTTATATTTGGATGCGACTTTCCTTACAGGAAGGTTTAGAGGATGTTTGATGACTGCTACAACGAAGAATGGTGACCAACAGTTCTACCCTCTTACCTACGGTATAGTCTCGAGCGAAGATGGCGACAATTGGGAATGGTTTCTTAAAAATCTCAAGAATGTTGTTGGATGTAGTAGGCGTATCATTTTTCTTACAGATCAAGGCACCGGTTTAGTTTCTGAAGTTCCTAAAGTGTTCCCTACTGCTTACCATAGCTATTGCTATTATCACATGAAGAATAACATACCGCTGAAGGAGAAAGGAAATGAAAGCAAGTATCCGCATGTACTTGAAGCTTGGAGGCAAGCAGTATATGCTCTAACGCCAGGTGTGTAAGTCAAACATATATATGGAGCTTTTATGTGCATTCTCTGTTATTTTAACACGGAGAATGTCCATTCTCCGTTTAAGTCTCACGGAGAATGGCATTCTCCGTGTTCCTTAACAAGGAGAATAAGCATTCTCCGTTAGTTTGGAACGGATAATGACCATTCTCCGTGTTTATAACACGAAGAATGACCATTCTTCGTGTTTATAACACGGAGAATGGTCCCTTTTTCATGTACTTGTGCCTTGACTTCCTTCTTAATTAATTTCTTTTTTTCCTGTACAAAGGTAGTTATAAACAAGCATTTAAGAAGATATATGATCTGAATTGTGGTCATGTTGTGAATTAGATGGATAAACAAAAACCTGAACATTGGTCAAATGCATTCTTCTCCGGATGTCGATACGGCGAGGTTGCTTCTAGTTATGCGGAGTCATTCAATGCATGGATAAAGGCTGAGAAGAAAATGCCTATTTCAGCACTTGTAAACGTTATCCGAGTGAAGATGATTTCGGATCGCCACAAGGATGCAATTTATTTAAATAATAAATTGACTCCATACGTCGAGAATATGCTGAAGCAGCTTACAGATGATGGCATGTCTTATAAGGTATATCGACCTGATAATTTCGAGTTTGAGGTGATGGCCGATACTTCCTCACACCTGGTGAATCTTCTTGAATGGCATTGTAGTTATCGCAGATGAAAGGTATATGGATTCCCATGCAGCCATGCAATCCAATGCATCAGATTTGGTTCGGACAAATCTGTTTACGATTTTGTGGAGCAGTATTGGACATCAGATTTCTACAAGAAGCTATATTCATGTGCAATTCGTCCAGTTCCAGATTGTGAAAAACAGTTTGAAAATAATCCAACTGACTTGGTTCTACCACCTGTTCCGAAATGGAGCCTCGGCCGTCCAAAGGCGGACCATTATAAGAGCAACCACTACACCAAAAGAGGGATTTTCCAACACAAATTTTTTTTCGTTGCTAACGGTTTTTTGCCGTTACTGATTATTGTTTTGTAGAATCCAATGTGGATCTTTACTGCATTTTCTTCTTAATTCCTGTTACTTTAGCAATGTCAACAGGTAAATCTATGTTTGGCATACTTTTTAACTTTTCCTTGGTGTTTCTTTTATAGGTCGAAGAGATCTCAAATTTCCATTATAACAAAATTGAGTTGGAGGTATAGAGACATGCATTTCGTAGCCGGACGACGATAACCTGCAGAAAGCATAAGCTTGGCTCCGTATCAACTGGAATCACGTACCACGACCACCACAACATCGGGACTGCTCTCTTCTACCTAGCTGCTCGGTCGGATACATGGTCATACTCTTGGATCCCGAGAAAAATGGAAGGACACTTATATTGCCATTATTGTAGTTCTGTGGGCAATTGAACTGGTCTTGGAAGTTGTAACATAGGTCATTTTCATGATTTACTATTTATATTTCACTATGTGACATTGTACTCAATTTTTGTGTTTGAATTTGAAATAAGAGGAAAAGGATTGGGGTCTTGTAATTTCTTCTTTTATTCATGTTGGGTGTGTTTAACTTTTGAGTTCAGTTGTTCTTCATGTCTTAATAAAATGATAGTCGACTGAAATTAGAAGGTTTTGAAGGTCCCATGGACTAGATTCTTCATAAACAAATATCTACTATTTGTTCCATGTATATTTTGCTAATGTTTAGGAAAGTGAATTTACCAATATTTTTTTTACTGGTAGGAAAGTGAATTTCCTAACAGTTTTTACTGGTAGAAAAGGAAAATTTTCAACAGTTTTTTACAGTTAGGAATTTTATTTTCCCAATAGTTTTTTACCGTTAGGGAATTTATTTTCCCAGCGCTTTTTTACCGTTAGGGAATTTATTTTCCCAACGCTTTTTTACCGTTAGGGAAATTTCCAACGCCATACTACCAACGGTAAAAAACCGTTAGTAATAATTTTCCTAACACTTATAGTCGTTACTAAATGACTGTTTTGGTGTAGTGAACTATGAGAACAAGGAAAAAGAGAAGAGGAAGATGAGGTGCCAGAATTACCTTGAATTAGGTAATCACAATCGCACCACTTGCCCTCTCCTCCCACGTCCTTCTACGGGGGTCGAGGGGGCAGCGCCCCCTCGTTAATACATATTCAGCCCTTCTTTCTTTTATATAATTGTTTTTTGAACACATTTCTTACATTTTTTATATCAATGGTGCTATTTTGAAGTCTGTTATATCTAATATTTCACAGCTTTTTGACTGCATAATGGCAATGCTCCGTGTAATTTTACACAGAGAATGACATTCTCCATTTCAAATTACACGAATAATAGCATTCTCATTCGTTCTAACAATGGGAATGCCATTCTTCGTGTAATTCGACACGAACAATGACATTCTCCATTTTAAATTATACGGAGAATGAACATTCTCATGCATTTTAACACTTAGAATGCCATTCTTCGTGTTAGATTAACACGGATTCAAATTACACGGAGAATAGCATTCTTATTCGTTTTAACACTGAGAATGGCATTCTCCGTGTAATTCAAGACGAAGAATAAGATTCTCCGTTTCAAATTATACAGTGAATAGCATTCCCATTCGTTTTAACACTGAAAATTTTATTCTCCGTGTTAGATTAACACAGAGAATGGAATTCTTCGTTTCAAATTACACGGAGAATAGCATTATCATTCGTTTTAACACAGGAATGCTATTCTCCGTTTTAATTTACACGGAGAATGAACATTCTCATACATTTTAACACTCTGAATGCCATTCTTCGTGTAATTCAACACGGAGAATGACATTCTCCGTGGTTAAGTAAACGGAGAATGGCATTATCAGTGTAATTAAAACAGAGAATGTCATTCTCCGTGTTAGATTAACACGGAGAATGAACATTCTCATGCCTTTTAACATGGAGGATGACATTCTCCATGTAATTAAAACGGAGAATGCCAATCTCCGTGTTAAATATCATGGAGAATGTCATTCTCCGTGTAATTTAACACGGAGAATGAACATTCTCATGTGTTTTAACACTGAGAATGCCATATTCTCCGTGATTTTATTATAGAAGACACCGGAGATGTTACAAAATATATAGACAGAGAAAAATAAAATTCAAACAGAAGTTACAGAAAGTTCTTTTTTAATATGTCTACAAAGGATCTATTACAGATTCAGAAAGACTCATACTGTTCTTCTACAAAGGATCTATTACAAAGACTCATATTGTTCTTCTAGAAAGCATCTATTACAAATTCAGAAAGGCCTAAAGAAGTCTAGAATGGGGTTAATCTTAACAGAAGCGCAACCCTTATTCTTCTTGGTGCACATACTAGAAGATTGATCTCCATCCAAGCATATACCTCCTTTCTTGTATGCGCAACCCCGAATGCCCGAATGAGCAGGACAGAGCACAACCTGTGGCTCTTCCGGCATACCTGTGGCTCTGCCAGCATAAGGGAATGCTAGACCGTTACTGAAAAGGGCATAGCATGACCCCCCAACTTTTCGACAAAGTACGAGGACTGCCAAGATGTTGTTCAGGTTCGAACAAGGTGTTTCAATGCATCTCGAGATTCATTGCTACGTGTTCTTCTACAAGGACATAACTACTTTGAACGAAAGATCCACAGCCAACAGCCAACTGATGCCAGGCCATTCTTCTCTTAAAGCTAAGTCAGGATCGTACATAATGGGAATGCTATGAAGATGATAGAGTTTGCTCCTCAAGAAAGCCTTTTTTATAGGACATATTATCCAATAAATGCAGATGAACCTAATAGGCAGCATAATGAATCTCATTTAATAGGTTCGTTACAGGTGGATGCCATGCCGCAAACTCCTCAACTTTCCCCCAATAAAGATGGTGGCATTTAAGAGTTGTTACAGGTGGATGCCATGCCGTAAACTCCTCATTTAATAGGTCCGTTGCGTGTAATTTAAAACAGATAATGGCCATTCTCATGCATTTTAAATTACACTTAAATTACACGAAAAATAGTCATTCTTATGCGTTTTAACACGGAGAATATCATTATCCGTGTAAATTAACAAGGAGAATAAAAAAGGAGAATGACATTCTCCGTATTTTTATATTCGGATAATGGCATTCTACGTGTAATTTAACACGGAGAATGGTCATTTCATACGTTTTAATACTGGAAATGACCATTCTCCGTGTAATTTAACACGGAGAATAGTATTCTCATCCGTTTTAACACTGAAAATGCCATTCTTCGTGTAATTTAAAACGGAGAATGACATTCTCCGTTTTAAATTATATGGAGAATGAACATTTTCATGCATTTAACACGTGGAATATCATTCTCCATTTAATTCAAGACGGAGAATGATATTTCCCGTTTCAAAGTACACGGAGAATAGCATTTTCATTCGTTTTAACACTAATAATGCCATTCTCCGTGTAAATTAACACGGAGAATGTCATTATCCGTTTTAAATTACACGGAGAATGAACATTCTCATACGTTTTAACATTAGAAATGCTATTCTCTGTATAATATAAAACGGAGAATGACATTCTCCGTGTTTTCGTAAACGGAGAATGACATTCTCCGTTTTAAATTGCACGGAAAATAAACATTCTCATGCGTTTTAACATGGAGAATGAACATTCTCATGTGTTTTAACACGGAGAATTTCATTCTTCATGTTAGATTAACACGGAGAATGACATTCTCCGTTTCTAAAGACACGGAGAATAATATTCTCATTCGTTTTAACACTGAGAATGTCATTCTCCGTTTCAAATTACACGGAGAATGAAAATTCTCATTCGTTTTAACACTGAGAATGTCATTCTCCGTTTAATTTAACACGGAGAATAACATTCTCCGTATTTTTATGAACGGAGAATGGAATTCTCCGTGTAAATTAACACGGAGAATAGCATTATCAGTCGTTTTAACACTGGGAATGCCATTCTTCGTGTAATTTAGGAGAATGGTCATTCTCCATGTAAATTGACACTGGGACTGACCATTCAAAAATGATATATAGAACAATGTAAAAGACAGAGAAGACGTAACAAAAGACGCATACACCCATTCAAAAACGATATATATAGAACAATGTAAAAGACAGAAGATGTAACAAAAGACGCATACACAGAAGAATAAAAGTCAAATATAAGAATAAAAAAAAGTTGTTAGCCCATTTATGATGTAACTTTTATAATGGTTTCGGCTGAAACATTTTCACTTTGAAGCAACCTCTTAGCCCATTTCAACCTAACCGTTGTAATTTTCTGGTGAATTTCATCATCATTTTCTTTTGTTGGTACTATGAAGGGAGAATTCATCAAGCACTTTATAAAGTATGTCGTGTACAAGAGGCAGTTGGGTGCTTTCTGTTGTGGACAGTTTGTATGAAAAATCGTATGTGTGCTATCGTATTCCACCATAGCCTTACAATTTCTCCTCATCTTTTCAACTTTTCTCCTGACAATAGGCTCCAAGACCGTCCTCACGGATTCTGCATCTGGGCACCAAGGAGTTGTAATGTGCTCACACGTAGGAGCTCAAATTGAATGTGAGCAGCGTGTAGTGTTTGCTGGATTTATTAAATAGTGGAATGAATATCCACTCTATGTCTTCCTGTAAATCCAAGATGAAGTTTTCTACATCTGTTTTGAAATTGGTAAGGGCGCCGACGGTTGCATCTTTTTCATGAGCTTGTTCAATGATGGACTGTTTGTCAAAAACAAAATACAATATCATGAGTTACTTTCATCGGTGTACACATGAATAGGGATTTTTTATTTTTTGATTCTTACCAATGTGTGGGGCATCATGAATGCAGCCCACTTATATTGCACCTCCTGTGAACTTGACTGTTCTTCCCTTCTATTCCTGTCTTGAATTTGTTTCATCTTGCTTATTAATACATTGAGTATTCCAGCTTCAATTTTTTGATAATCGAAGATGTCTTGTAAGTCTATTGCTGTCAGGATGATAGTAACTCCATATTGATCTTTGCTAGCCGCGTATACAACATTCCTGCACATAAATTTATTTTAGATTAAATTAACAAAAATTTGTCAAAAATAATTGTGAAAAAAGACTAGAAAAAAGAGAGTTCAGAATACATACTGTGGAGTGTTCTTGTTTGGGAATACGATTTTCTTGTAAAGCTTCTGCAGCTCTTCATCTACATCATTCCAAAGTCTTAGGTCCTTGCATTCCTTTAGTATATCACCATTCTTTATTAGTTGAGCAATTCTGTCATCTTTTTCGGCTTTCGCATCAGCCTTCTTATTCTTTCTTTTCGTTATGGGCTGAGTTTTTTCTTTCGAATCAGCATTAATCTTCCGCTTTTTATTAGCCTCCATTAATGTTTTCTTACCCAATGGAGTAAAATCATCATCGGCTAATACTGATGATGGTTTTGTCAACCTCTTTTGCTGCGGCCTTCCTCTTTTTTTGGTTACTGCTGGATCATGAAGTTCAGCAGATTGTTGTTCAGCAGCTTGTTGAGGCTCTTTAAGTTGCAATACTGCAATTATGGCTTGAAGATCAGCAATTTTTGTATCCTTTTCAATGGCTTCTTTATTGAAAAATTCAACTTTCCCTTGAAGCTCGCTTTTCTCCTTAACGAGCCTTTTATTTGCTTCTTTGAGGTGCTCTGTTATTTGCACTGATATAAAAAAAAATCAATGAAAGAGAAAATGGCAATAAAAAAAAAGAAAAAGAAAAGATTAACACGGAGAATGGTCATCCCCATGCGTTTTAACACTGGGAAAGACCATTCTCTGTGTAATTTAACACGGAGAATGACCATTCTCCGTGTAACTTAACACAGAGAATGGCATTCTCCGCGTTAATTTACACGGAGAATGGTCATACTCATGCGTTTTAACACTAGAATGACCATTCTCCGTGATAGTTACACGGAGAATGGTCATACTCATGCGTTTTGACACTTGAAATTTTATTCTCCGTGTAATTTAACACGGAGAATAGCATTCTATGTTTTAATTTAAACGGATAATAACCTTCCCAGTGTCAAAATGATAAAGAATGGCCATTATTCGTTTCAAATAACACGGAGAATGTCATTCTCCGTGTTTTTATACACGGAGAATGGTCATTCTCCTGAACTATAACACGGAAGATTACAAATCAAAAATTTGAAATAAAAAAGATTTTACCTTGTGCCTGTAGCTCTATAACATTGTCGATGAGCCGTGCCTTATCAGCAATAATAATCGAATTCTGCTTTTTCAAATCCTCCAATTCATGCACAGAGCCCTCCATCACAACGTTGGCTGCACTTTGTTGCGCTTCTTGTGCCTCGAGCCCTTTCAGCTTTTTTTTGAGTTTCTCGTTCTCAAGGTTGGCTGCACGTAACTGCGCTTCTTGTGCCTCCATCTCCTTTAACTTTTTTTTGAGTTCTTCAGTCTGCGCAAGAATATCAGAATGATGTCTTCTCAAATCCTCTAATTCCTGCGTTGAATCCTCCATCACAACGTCTATTTCATCATGATGTGGTATATGTTGTTTAGCAAAATTATCCCCACTTGTTTGTTGGTTTTCCTCTCCCTCTTTTTCAACTTCTTGTATAGGTGGCTCATCTTCTTTGTGCCCTTCTTCTTCCCCAACAGATATAACCAGATCTTTGAATATCATCTTCGATTTCAAGTTGCTGTGATAATCGACCCTGAGGAAGTTTGAGATTTCGTACCCATTCCATTAAAAAAATCTTGGGTAATCAAGAATTGGGTCGAACTTCCTTTTCACAAATGTACTATGTTATGCAAACCAACAGGGGAAGTATATTGTGCAACCTTCCATTTTGGAGTAAGCACTGGAGTAATCCCCCCTTTAGTTTTACTTGTTGTCCTCTTGATGCTATCCATTACATATGCCAAGATTAACCTTGGCCATCATATACAATTGATGACGTCCACACTGTCCACCAAGGTGAAGAATTTGTATGGCAAATCTGTACCGCCAGTCTTTGTGAGGAATGCAGTTTGACACAAGTTGAAGATTAATATCTTGGCCAAATCATCTGGATTAACAGCTTTATCTCCGCGACGAAGCCGATGCAACAATTCAAGGAACTTCTCTCTCACTTCCTTATTAGTGACTTTTGACTGTGCGCCCTTGGAATTAGTCAGCAATCTTGTAAAATGATCTCTACACAGGCTGAAAGAGTCTGGTGGTGGGGGCTGCTGCTGTTTTTCTATGATTATTTTTTTGTAAATAACATCATTATCGCTTTCTTCCTTCAGCAGTATACCAAAGATGACTGCCATATCATCGACGTTTGGCGCAACTTTAACAGTGATGCTCAATCCAAAGTACCTAACGCCATCTTTTCTTCTTTATAAGTTGCAATTAAATTCTCAAGCCCTTCCGTTACATTGGCCAATTCGGAGACGTAGACTCTTTTTTGGTAGAAAATCTCGACAAAATTCTAGAAACCAGTATTCTTTAATGAATCAATAACTGGCTCAGATAAACGGCCACCATCTATATTGACCTCCTCCATAAGATTTAGCATTGGTTTGAAAGTAGAACGAAAAAGTCTTGATTCCTTATTCCTGACAGATTTTTTTTCTATAAAACAAAAAAAACAAAAATTTAGGTTTCTGTCAACTGTTCTCCGTCGATATAAAACAGAGAGTAGTCATTCTCCGTCAATTTGACACGGAGAATGACCATTCTCCATGTTAATTAACACGGAGAATGGCCATTCTTATGGGTTTTAACACTGGAAATGACATTCTCCGTGTAATTTAACACAGAGAATGTCATTCTCCGTTTTAACTTAAACGGAGAATGAACATTTTTCGTGTAAAAGAACACGGAGAATAGCATTCTCATTCGTTTTTTACACTGGGAATGCCATTCTCCGTGTAATTCAAGATGGAGAATGAGATTCTCCGTATAAATTAACACGGAGAATAACATTCACTACCAAAATACAGTAAATTGGCGACGACATTTTAGCGACGGAATAAATCCGTCGTCAGTAGCGACGGACTACCGACAACCTGGCGACGACTTCACGGCTAATCGCGCACCAATTTTTTTTATTTTAAGGAGAACATCCGTCGCCTATCCGACGGCAAGCCATCGGTAAAATAGCGACGGAATAAAAATCCGTCGGTAAGTAGTCACTCGGTAGTCACTAATTGGCGGGAAAATGTTAAAAAATCACGGGAAAATGTCACTAGTTGGCAGGGGAATTGACGACTACTAAGCGACGGATAATCCGTCGACCAGATGATGGGATATTAGCGACGGACATACAGTCCGTCGCTATGTGGTCACTAAGTGGTTGGAAAAATTTAAAAAAATCGCATGAGATTAACGACTAAGTAGCGACGGATATTATCCGTCGCTAGTCCGTCGCTAAGTTAAAAGCCTAGCTTAAGTTGAACCGACAGGGAGAAATTTTATTCCCCCCAATTTTTTCTCTCCTCCCT